>JALMQS010000117.1:1750670-1959822 GCA_024734495.1 Forficula auricularia
GCCGTATAGGAGAGAGAAAAGAGAAGCCTGACACAAGTAAGTGGAAGCAATGTCAGACTTAGCTCGGATAACCCCGTGGTCGCAATCCACGTACTCATCAGAAATGAGTTCCTGAGGTACCTCCCCTACCTGAATATAAATAATTTTATTAAATATTAAATATAAGTGAGGGGGCCAGGTTGTATGATAAAGTCAAGTGGATGGCCACATCAGAACACGTCAGCTTATTTTGATTAACAAATATCAATGGAATTTTCTATGCGGCCTGTGTAATCCAAAAGGTTGAACACCCCTCTCTGTCTATTTAGTTTTATCAAAAACCTACTTGATTATAGAGGTTTATTATCGAAAATGAAATTAATGGGTTGGTCCATTCTACTTTTGAATGGCTCCTTTGTAAATATTCAACAGTCTGCTACTTTCACGATCAAATTAGAAACAAATGGAATACTATATTATTTCTTTCTTTCTATTTTATCTCTTGGAATTCTCAAGTCTGGCATTTTCATTTTTCTCGATATAACCTTCAGTTTTTCAAGTTCTAGGTCCATAAATACCTTCGACCTTTGAAAATTGTAGATCGTTCTCTTTGAATTAACATGTAAAATAAATAATCATTATGTGAGAGGATTTACTTTATTCTTTTAATTCACTGGTAAAATTTTGGCTTATATTATATATCGTTAATAACAGATAATTATATAATATTTCTTAATTTACGTCATTGCGGATGCGGAAAATGGCATATTAATCTTGATCGACCTTTTTATTATTGTTATTTGATATTAATAAATTAAATGTTTGAAAATCACAAATTTAGAGAAAATAATCGAATCAAAATATAGTAATATAATGATTAAAATTTATTTCCATTTAACGATTATTCACAAACTAAAATGTATATATTAATTATTATCCACATTCATCACAGTTTGTTTGCCTGATATTAATTTATTCACTAATCAATTACATCAAATGAGATATATACCTCAAGTTTCTTATTCATTAATATTGTATGGACATTATTGAAAGCAACCCTCAAACGGATCCTTAAATACTTGGAATTCAATGACTAAATAAAAGCTAAATTAGATAGGCCTTAACTTGATTTGTTTTGCAATCCTGTTCTTGTTGGTCGCCACTGTTTACTTCTTTCTATTCATGGTCCATTTCAGGTATACACTTGGGACATTCTTAGCAAGTGGCTGTTGTTTGGTTCAATGCAGTTTTTATATTGGACCTTTCTATTTCTATTTTGTTTTAAAATTTAATTAACCGACTTCAAAAAAGGAGGAGGTTCTCTATTCGACTGATTTTTTTTGGGGTCTATGTTACCTCATATATCCGCCAATTGTAAACCGATTTTGAAAAAAAAATTGCATTGGGTTCAGTCTAGCTTCCGATTGGTCCCGTTTTTTTTCATTGGTATTAGACCTTTTTTGTTAGGTTTGTTCAGGCCTAACTTCTTTGTTTATGAACCGATTTCGATGATTCTTTTTTTATTGGAAAGTGGGTATCTTAGGGAAGGTGCCATATTAATTTGCTCAAGTTCTGATGATATGATCAACGACGAAATAACGTATATCTCCAATTCTTATGAGCAAATAATCGAAATTATGATAAATAAAATCCTACGAGATGCATGCAAGGTATTATATTAAGTCACTATTAATAACATCACTAAAAAGAGAAAAATAAAAATAATTTTTATAAAAAAAAAAACCGACTTCAAAAAACTTAAATGAAACAAATAAAATAATAATAACTTAAAAATCAAATAAAATCCACTAAAAGGTATAAAATAATTATCTTATTTAGTTATAACTAAACGACGAAATGTTAACATGAAATTGCTTTTTGAAGTCGGTGCCAAACATATACATTTTATGAATCGCACTTGACGGATCTTAGAACATTTGGCGGGTACGCTCGCTTATAGGTATAGTTTGTTTGGCACCGACTTCAAAAAGTAGTTTCATGTTGGTATTTCGTCGTTTAGTTGTAACTAAATGGGATAATTATTTTATACCTTTTAGTGTATTTTATTTTATTTTTAAGTTATTATTATTTTATTTGTTGCATTTAAGTTCTTTGAAGTCGGTTTTATTTTTTTATAAAATTTTTTTTTGACTCGTGCTAGACTCGATTTCTGATCACCTGGTATCCAAATGCTTCACCCACCTCCCATACTTCACACTTTTATAAATATAATTAAACTTCAAAATGCCGATACTATAGCTGAGTTCTATTTTATTATTTTTTAAGCACTGAGAGTGTCATCTAATTGATCTGAAATGTTATAGAAATTTTTTCTTACATGACACAAGGATTGTATTCATTCCATTGGGAATAGAACCAAAGTACCAAAAAGTTATCCTCGAGGCGGTTATATAATTAAGAATGGTTTTGTATAGAAAAACAGTCACTGGCCCGAAGAGCTTTTTGGCTGGTGGTTTCAATTCTCGAGGAGGTATATACAATTCTTCTCATATCTAAGAAAAAGTTCTCTATAAACTTGGATTAAGTAGAGACACCCTCAGTAATTTTTCTAACGAATATATTTTCAAGAATATTATGGTCAAAATGTCATACTTCACTTTGTGTCTTTACTAATTCGAATTCTCATGAATAATTATTAAATTATTATAATTTCATTTTATATAATAAAGTTTCAAATTGAATTTCATGATCTGTAAATAGGTCACATACAATTAGCTCATGTTTTATTTCCATTAACCAACAAATAGAATCGTTCTATTTATAGGAATAGAAATCTTGTTTACGTGAAAAAATTCGAACCTGAGATTATTTACATTTCATGTCCCATGAGTCCAAAAAAGTAGGTTTTTTTTAAATATTTGTATGTCCCTGTATGTGTAATCAAAATGTTTTCTTCATTTTTTAAGCAATAAAATTATTAAATTTTGAATTTAGAGATTTGACTAATTTATAAGAAAGTGACCTCAGTTGATTTGTAAATTTATCTTTTATTTTTTCTTTAACTATATTTTATCTCAAGTTTTTACATAAAATTGAGTGAACAGAATGCCTTACTGTCTACAATAAAGCCTCTCTTGTAAACATAAAAAAATGAAACTTTTCGAGGAATTAATTTTGGAAAAATCATTTTTTGCTTTAGTTTTATTTTTGTCAAAGGAAATTTTTTAAATAATCAATGGAAAATTGATGGAATGTCAGCCCAGGGATAATGAAAAAAGCAAATTCCGAATATTTTTTTCATTTTGATCGCCATTTTCATTCTGTTAAAAACCAACGTTTCGGAAGGTCTTCTCTTTTTCTTCAACGTTTAAAATGGTCAACAAAGGAAACTTGGTGGTAACCCACATCCTTCTTATCTGTAGATGTCAATGATAGAGAAGAAGAGAAATAGAAAAAATTTTATAGGGAATTGCGGTTTTCATTTTCCCCGGTATAAATAAAAATTTAATTGCTTATTAGATCATCTATAATACTGATAATTCGTAGATCATTTTCATACTTAAAACCGTTTTCAAAAGACAATGTTAACCCTAATATATCCTAATTATTTCCTCTGTGAACGGGTGGAGTTAATAATCTGAAACTTGGTACAAAGCTGCAACTTATTATTAGGTCTATATCAAATTTCAGCACATTATCAACAACCTTATAAGAGTTCACCATAAAACGCTTAGATTTTATTCTAATATTTCTATATTTAAATCTCGAATATTTGAAACTAAAACATATGGTGTGGCCACCACACAATTTTAACATTTTAATTTATTTGAAGTCTCCTAATTTACACCCCCTTCCTTTATTTCAATCGGATTAAAAATTTGACACAACTAATAACTCATGACACTTGATAAATACACTTATTTTTGAAAAAAAAATTAAAAAAAAAAACGAAAAATATTTCATGTAAATGTCTGGTTTTCCGATTTGAACCAAAAGCTTGTTGGTTGTTGTACTCCTCCTAGCCTATAGGTATCGAGCTTAAGTTTCAAATTTCGTATGGTTGCGAAACGCAGGGGGTACATACGAACATACGTAAGCACTAACCAATGGATTTTTGGGCTCTGGGGACCACTATTTCCGGTTTTATGTCCTAAATCCGGATTCCAACTATTAAGGGCATCGATTCCTTCCACCTAGAATTTACAAAATGAAATTAACTTTTTTCATCTCTAAGATACAAGCTCTCAAAGAGTCAAGACCCAGACAGGCGATCGCAATACTTCCCCATTATATTCTATAGAATATAAATGTGAAAGTAAAAATTCAAAATCTAATCATTTCGTTTGTTGAGTTTGAATCATTTCTTTCATCAGGAAATACAAAAATCTTGACTTCAGAAAGAACTTTACAAGAGCTTTCGTTTTTGCGTTATCGTAGGTATCGGAATCCAGAGAGATAAAAAAAATTCTTGAAAATGATTTTCTTCACGTTTCACACATTTCTAAATATCAATAATTAAAATGAAATTGAAAATCTAAAGGAAATTCACTACTCTACCACCCGACAGCTTAACGCACCAAATAAAATTATTATCATGGCTTACTTATTTGATTAATATTTCCGCCAAATTATAAACTGTTAGATTTCCATTCTCAATTTCATCCAAATGTTTACTTTGTTTACAAATGGAAAAATTTCTTTTGTTTCTAACTGAGCTCTGTCAAATACTTCTCTTCTCTGTTATGCTGACTGTATTTGGAAATGCAATTATGTTGGAATAATTGGATAATTTCCCCACTTTCCTGTTCGTCACGCTTGCCTCGCTTTTCAGCACACGTGTGATGAGTTTCAGAAAGGCAACCCTTTAATCTTTTATTATAAGACTAATACTTTTAAAATATTTAAAAAACCTGCAGTGGAATTTATTTCGTGCATTTTTGTTAGAAAATATGGTGCCTTTTTTATCGTTTTTTTGATATCTTGCTTCAAATTCTAATCCACAGACTCTCTTTTGATCTAATTCTTTAATTAGTAAATAACTGAATTCCTCTAAAGTTAGAAATTCACTTTTTCGGAAATAAAAAAAGACAGAAAAGAATGTAATATATACAGTGGACTCCCATACAACGTAATAGGAAACCGCGTTTATACGGGACATACATTATCAGATCAATTTATATAACCTCAAGCACGCCCAGCCTTGTTTGTCTTCTGTGATGGCTTAATTAAAATTTTTCGTTCAGGTTTGGAACCATATTACATGTACATTGTACATGTTTTATTCCTTCTTCCGATAGTGAATAAATGTTAAATACTGAGATGCATACATGTATTTTCATTTTTATTAAGAGTCGAATAAAATAATTTTTTTCTTATAATAACTTTTAAATTCATATTTATTACTATTTTTTTATAAACCGCTGCTTCGTCAGCTTTAAAAATCGGAAACTATATGTGAAAATGTTAAATTTATCTTACGCGTTATAAGGGACTGTTTATCGCGCTATATGAGTATTAGTCGAAATTTTTTCGTCTCGCTATACGAATTCGGGATTTTTACTCGAAACAACAAAAATTAATTAGAGGACGCCCTGAATGGAATTAACCAAATCCTAATAGAAGAAATCAAAATGAAAATAAACAAGAATAAAACCAAAGTCCTAGTTTGTACAAAAAAAGAACAAACGAGACAGGAATGCATCAAAATTAACCAAGAAAACCTAGGAGTTAAGGAATTCCACTACCTAGGAAGTAAAATAACATGGGATGGGAGGAGCTAAAACGAAATTAAATCAAGAATTACCAAGCAAAAATGGGGTTTAATTCAAAACAAAAACTACTATGCTCCTCCTCAATCAGCTTAGAAAACAGGAAGTTGCTATTGAAGACATATGTATGGAGCATAGCCATGTACGGGTGTGAAACCTGGACAATTAGAAAAGTGGAGAGAAAGAGATTAGAGGCTTTCGAAATGTGGTGCTACAGAAGAATGATGAATATCAAATGGATGGATAAAATTACAAATGAAGAAGTTCTTAGAAGAATCGGAGAAAGAAGAACCTTGTGGAAGAGTCTGAAGAAGAGAAGAGGTCAGATGATGGGGCACATACTGAAACATGGGGACTGCTTAGGAATATCTTGGAGGGGGAGGTGGGAAATAAAAGGGGAAGGCCCAGATCAGAATATTTCAACCAAATAATTGGGGATATGGGATGCGAGACATTTTAGAGAGTTCAAACAGCTGGCGGGGGACAGAGTCGAGTGGAGACGGATTGTTGAATCAAACCAGTCTTAGGACTGTATACTCAATGATGATGATACGCATTCGCATTTTACGGCAGCGCGTTATACGGGAGTCCACTGTATATAGATCAAATATACTATATTATAATTAATGTAAAGATTTAAGCAGGTTTCTAGAGTTTCTTTTTTGAAAAAGATGAACCCCTTCTTAATTTTTGCCCTATTAGCAATTAATATAATCTCCTATTATGAGACTATTTTATAAGAAATTTCAGTTTTCTTCGATTTTTGTTTGAAAATATTTTAACCCCCCCCCCCCCACCACACCTATTTTTTGTCACTATCAATTTCAAAGTGAGTCATTTTCATAAGGTGCATATGCGAAATTTCGTACAAATCGATTAAAGGGTCTACAACTTATATTGATAGTTTTATTTTTTTTAAACCCCCCCCCCCCCCCACACACACACACAATTTTGCCCCCCGAAGAAAATAATAACTCTCTTTTTTATTATAGGTTCATTAAATAGTATATTTCATTTTTCTTGTTTTTTGAGTTTGAAAATGTTATAATTTTAATTTTTACCCCCCCCCCCCCCCCCCCCTTAGTTTTGGTTTCGATTTCAACCAAAATCTAATCAGTTCTTAATCTCAATTCACCAAAACTACATGTGCAATTTCGTTTTGATATTCACTTTAGTTTTTGAGCTAGTTCGTCAACAAAAATTTGATAACACACGTACTAACATACTAACAGACATTTTGATAAAACAGTTATTATCTCGAAAAATATAATTTTTTCGATGTTCACTTATTAGGCATTTTTTGTAGACCGAAATCCCATGGTTTTGCCCAATTCTTTTAAATAAAATAATTCCAGGCGTTTTTGAAAAAATTCGAAAAAACGAAGCAAAAAAACAACTTTTTCCATGCACGATTACAATACTTGACTATACCCTGTAGGGTAAAGTAAAAAAAATCACAAAAGTGTGTCACCTATTAGATCCGAGATGGAATTAATTATTTTTAATTATATATCCGAAGGGAATTGTTTTTATCCCCTCAGGAATCGAAGGCTAAGTCGAGTAATTTTATACTAATACTTAATATTAGCTTCTGTTTTATATTTCTCTATAATTATTACTATTATTTACCTCATAATCAGGATATATAGTAATAAGGATTAATATTTCAACTGCTATAAATTGTTTAATCAAAGAAAATAATTTCTCTAATTAAGTTTCAAAATGTAGCTTGAATTTCTCTCAGTTGCTGGGTGTAATTTCAAACCGTTCCTTAATTAAAATTTTATAAGCATTTATTATTATATTGGATTAGTTAATACTATCATATACCCAAAGAGAATTGAATTAAATAAAATGAGAGGGGGGGGGGGGTGAAGTTTTTGAAAACTATAGTCATTTAATTTTAATTTCCTCTATGTAATTCTTTACAACCTAAAATAGTCTACTTAATTCTTTAATCTTTAAGTTGATTTTCTTGTGGCTTATATTAGAGAAGAACTGTCTGTGGGCCTGACAGCTAATAGCTTTAATAAATGTTCCATTGAAAAAGTTGGGGCAACTAATTTTTATATCCTTCCTCTTGATTTCGTTTATCATCCGATCTATCTCTTCTCTGTTAAATAATTCAAACATTTCCTTCTATTAATCTTTACATATAAATAGATATGGATTCAATTGCTAAAAATCAATATATTTCAAATTATTTGCAATTCGAAACACTATCAAAAATATATATTTTTATAAATATATTTTAATTACTGTTATTTTGGGGGAAAATTTAAAAAGATAATTGGATCATTGAAATTATAGTAATAAAATAATAGTAGCCCAGGGGCGTACCGATCGGAAATGGCCCCTGGGGCGACCATCAAAGTTGCGGCCGTTCGTAAATTATCTAAATATAAAATAAACCTATGCATTAAATAAAAAAAGTCACAAATTTTACAAAACATTTTTATTTTCTGTTTTAGAAAAAAAAATAGTCTTAAACTTAAAATTGTTCCTTCCTTGCCTTTTGCGACTCAAATGGATTCATAACATTTTCGAAATCTGTTTTTTCGTTTTCTCCTCCCTCTACACTGAGCAAAGCTAGGTCGCACAAACTTTTTTGAGTCATTGTAGCCCTTAAATACCAAAGTATTAGTTTTAACTTTGTGAAAGATCGCTCGCAACTTGCGATGGATATTACAATTATAAGCATAATCTGAATTGAAATGCGCAGATTCGGAAAGACGCTCTCATCTCTGTACTGAAAATAAATTCTTATTATTAAATTGTTAGTTTATTTTAATTTTTAAATTTAATAATCTGCGAATTTTGCGCCCTCCTTTGAATGTCGCCCAGGGCACGTGTCCTACTTCCCCCACCCTAGGTACGCCACTGTAGTATCATTTCATTAATTTACTCTTCAAAGGAATTGGGCCATTTCAATTTAGTTAGAGATAATCTTAGGCTTCGAGACAACATTGCTAGCGTCAGAGTGCGGTCATTTTTGACTCAAACTAAGTAAGATTAAAATACAAAGATTTTTTTAGTTTACTCTATACATTTCGAGCTCTTAACTCATCGTCAGGAGAACATTGACTAAAGATAACATGAAATAATGAACAGAATTTATTTTAATTTTAATATGATGGACAGTTATTTATGACTTAGTGTAAATATGAAAGAATTATCAGAGGTATGGGATGGCCTTAGAGCCGAAAGAACAGATGTAGGGGACAAAGGGCTGGAATAAAGAAAAGATATTTATACTTGGAAGTTGCCGAAAATTATGTATGTGTTATAAAGGAGGGCAATAAATTATGGAATGCAATGAGGGTGCATAGCGAAAATTTCAACACCACCAACTCCAACCTAATTTAATTTTAACAATGTTTCACTATAAACCAACACCGCCTTCCCTAAATTTGATCAAACTAAGTAGTTGCTCACATAGATGATGCCTAGCTGATTAAACTCGCAGTCAAAGATATAAGGCAATTGGGTCTGAGTTGGATATAACGACCCTTAAGTATGTATAAAAATAGAGTCCCTCAGAAATCTGAAGCACAAAGAGTACCTATCAAGAGTTAATTCGTTATGTATAGTATATCTATTAACTATATGATTGAAAGAAATTATTTTAACCTTTATTGAAAGGGTGAGGATAGTGGCCACTGCGGGTAAAGTGGCTACTATCTATTTTTTCCCCTACGATGCTGTCAAGAAGGCTGGCAATCAATCAATTATTCCGCTAGTTCTCTATCATTGTCATACTGAAGTTCGGAGCTGTTCTGATCACTTGTTTGAAAATTATTCAAGATGTTCGTGTTTTTCAACGTGCTGATCTAAGGGAATCCTATTTCAATAATTATTATAACTAAATACAAGTTCCTAATATATACGATTAACAGTAACCTTAAAACTATGTGATTGATGCTTTAAATGTATATGTCGACGTAAGAGCTAGGGTTACTTGTTTAATCTGCAGAGTCGCATTTGGTGTCAAAGAGGGCACAACCGCACGGGTAAATAAATTCAGAAAAGGTGCTAGTAAATGCTAATAATTTTTGAATATTTGAACAATTTAAGTTAAAAAATAAGTTTTGTGATGAATGATATTATTGCTTTCATATTAGAAAATACACATTTATATTCTTTAAAATCCAGTCAAACACCAAAGGGGCCATTTGATAGGGTTGCGGGAAATTTCTTTTTTGGTTTTAAGTAACTGACATAAAGTCAAAATAAATTTTTTTTTCCATAAACCTAAATAATAAAACTAACTTCTAAATTTCATTTCTTTTTTTTTCAATTTTTGCATATTTAAAAAAAATGTCCTTACTGTGGCCACTATATGCCTACCCTTCCCTATTTAGGATCTATTTTAAAAATGCTATCTTATTTTCATAGACTTATTTATTTTAAACATGAACTAATATGTTTTTAATATTATATAGACATATATACAAACCATTAGAAAAACATTAATGGACCCAAGCTAGTAGTAGAATGAGTTAATGCTGAATTTTTTATTAAACCCCCTTTTAAATCTAACCAGCCTAGTACTGTCGAGAAAATAAGTATGTTGAAACTGTCCCAGATTTAGAAACTAGAGAAAAGGAGTTTCATTGTAATTGAAAGTGTAATAAAATAAGAAGAAAAAAAATAAAGCGGTCAAGCGGAAGTCGCAGCTCACCCGTTATTCCATACGGGCCTAACTAGTAAACACATCCTATCTTCTTACCAGATAGTTAACATTAGTCTTTTAGTATAATAGCTCCGATACAAGTGTGATATATTATGGAAAATCGCTTAAATAAATTGTTTATTTAATGATATTTTTCAACCATCCTGATGCATATTCACAATAACAAGCTTTCTTTCATCCATCCAATAACCTACTTAACATTCTTGAAAAAACTCTTAGTGCCTTCCCGACTATTTCGAAAACAAAATATCCAGAAACTAAAATATTTTTTTCCTCTAAAATAAAATAAATCTGATTTCTTATAACCAAAATATTTTTCGGATGATTTCTTCTAGTAGTTGCAAAATAAATGGTAAGATACATTTATGGTATTTTTGTTAATGTTTTTTGCTGTTACAAAATTTATTTCTTATTACAAAATATCATATCCCCCACTTGAAAGGTTTACATTTTTTTATCTTTACAAAATGACTGAAAATCTTGACTAAATTTCTTCCTTTCATGATTTTGACTCTCTTTCGAGATTAATTCCATAACATGGATTCTTTTTCAGCCTAATTAGCATTTAGTTTCAAAAATATATTGAAAACCCAAAATTTCAACCGATATGACAGTGATCTTTTAAGAGCCGTTTTTCCATCTCTACTTAGCTTTAGAGTCGAAATAACAACCATTTTATGGCCTTTTTCCGCTATAACTATATTTGGTTCCACATGCACACATATATTATGCATATATATATGCGGATTTGGCTAGCTGTTAAAAATATCAGGCACTTTGACCGAATGTCGACAAACTGCGTCCTCAAGTATTTCGTTCACTAAAACTTATAAAATAAAAATATACTAGAAAACTTTCTCAAAATGCACAAATAAACCGAAAATATTTGTTTTTTACACCCAAATTTTTTGATGTTCATACGAATAAAAATAAAAGCGTGGCCGTTTTTAACTTGAAATTTAATTAAAATTTTAATTTTGGTCATCAATGAATATTTACTTATCGGATTCGACTTTTTTCTGATAACAAACGTAAGCTTAAAATATATTTGCTCTCTGTACTCTGTACATAAAGCCTTGTAATTAAAATAGACCAAGAGATTTTTTAGCAATTTATGAGATATGGGTAGGGTGACCATTTTTTCCGCGGTCCAATCTGGGCATTTACCCCCCCACCCCATTAACAATTTTTCCTTTCAAAAAATATTTAAATGAAAAACTAAACTGAAACATGAAAATACAATAAAAAATCATTTATAGTATAATAAGTGTGTATTGACTGTACACATAAGCATGCGCGTAGTTGAGTGAATGCGTTCATATAGTTATGTACGCAGAGATGCGAGAATAAAATATAATCGAATATTATAATATTCACATAATATGATGAACTATCTAATTCTGGACATTTTCCGGGACATATATTAATACGAGACACGGGGCTTTAATCCGGGACAAATGGGGATCAATAAATTGTTTTGTTTTTTTTAAATTCGATTTCTATTTTTTAAGCCTACTTTACTTTCACCTAGAAATGACAGAGTAACAGTAACTTATATATAACCTTAGGGATAGAAGACTTCAAAGTATGAAGACCTTGTGGGAAGAATATAATATTTACTTGTCTCTAGATAATAGGTATATATTATATTATATTTTAAAAGTGAAATTAAAAATAATAATAATAATAATAATAACTTACCGGTATATGAACAAGATTATAATCTCTGTTATTATGCCTTTAGGCAGAAATTAACCTGATTAAAGTTTACAAATAAAATAACTTTAGATTATATAAGCATATAAATTCTTAAAATAATTTTAATTTTATACCTACATTTTTCTTTTTTTCTTTTAATAAGCTATGGTTTCTTATAGATGAATTAGAAAAATAATTTGTCTAGAGATTACTTGAATTAATAGCCTAAGGATAATTTATTAATTATTAAACTGTTAAAATGTTCTTTAAAGAGTTTCTTTGTGAATGAGTTAGCGGCCGCCGTAGCGAGAGTGTATGGTTGCCGATTACCAAGGCGCGAACTCGAGTTTAAGTCTTTCACACACTATTTGCAAATTTAACTGTCTATTATATGCCTCCTACACTTAAACACACACTATATTAATCAGTGAACAATATCCGAATGTAATTTAATAAAATTAGAAAAAGAGAATTATTAATTAATAAAAAAATATTGATCATTTAGCTTTTCGCGGTAGTTCTTTCGCGACAAAAAGTTTTAGCCTCATAACCACTCTATAAATATGAACGGTGTTAAAATTTTAGGTTATGTTTTTTTAACGTGACTGTACTTCTCACACTACTATATCCTCTTTATGAATGGATCGTTTCGAAGCGATTGTTCTTATATCCCCTCCACTAAAAGTAATCGCCCAAATATGTTTTGTTTTTTTATATTTTTTTTCATAACTACAAGGTAAATAATTTCATTTTTTTTTATGTATTCCGAATATATTATTCTAACAAATATTAGTTTTTCAACAAGATGGTGAAAGTCCTTCAATAAAAAAAATAAAATAATGATCATTTTCCGACCCTTTCCCAATCTACCATATATAAAAGATTTCATTTTTAATTGCAATTATTTCATATTTGGTGTGGTAAATCGTCTTCAAATTTTAACAGTGTGTTTATTACGCTTTTAATGATTTATATTCCAAGTTTCGAAGACTTCTTGAATTTTTGCATTTGTGAAAGAACTACCTTAATTCATTTGTATAGTTTGTGATTCAACAACTAGTGTACGATTTGTTTTTTCAATTAAATTCCGAACTAATAATAAAAGCAAGTTTCAATTTCATTGGCTAAAAAAATATTCGTGACTTTGTTATTCGGCTAAATATAATGGTCAATTTTGTGTTCTATTTTCTAATGGAAGAATAAATAAAAAATTATTTAGCTTACTAATTAATTCATTCAAAAATGATAAATATCTTTATTTAATGAGAGTTTATAATGGGAATTAGGGACAATTTTATGTGTGATTTTTTTACTTTATTTTATTTTATCACCAACATTTTATCGTTTTTGCCAACATCTTCAGGGTTTCAAATAGTTACATCACACATTCGTCTAAAATACATTATTTTTCTTTATCTTTGAATTTCTGATGGTTATTGGTAACAGGATAAAAAAAAATAATGTACATATTTTAGTCCAGTGGCTCTTAACCTATGGGTCGCGCAAAGTCGTTAAAAAATATTTAAATATTTTACTAAACATATTTTCAATAAGTTTAAAAATATATCTTAATTTTTTCAATACTTTTACTAAGTAAAGATATCCAAAATACGTACTTTTTTATTAAATTTTCCTTGGATCGAAAAGCACCTTTTTTTAAATTAATTGTTAAAAAATTATATGTGAGTAAAAAAAAGGTCATCATTGTAAAATTGAAGAAAAATTTCTCAAGTATGAATTAAAATGGCTTTTTTTAAGTCGCGACAAGAACATATTTCTCAAATTTTGGGTCGCGGCTTAAAAAGGTTAAGAACCACTGTTTTGGACGAATGTGTGATGTAACTATTTGAAACCCTGAAGAAGTTGGCAAAGTCGACAAACGTTGGTGGAAAAATTAAAAAAATCACACATAAACTTGTCCTTAACTCCCATTATAAACTCTCATTAACACACTTTATGGAGGAAAACGATAATAATTGATATAAGAAAGTTTATTTACATTTTGATTATTGACTATTATTTACAAATTGCGTTAATGTTTATTATGTATTGGAATTTTGTTTAATAAAGCCTATATTCAGAGGTATAATCTTGTTCAAATTTATTAAACAAAATTCCAATACATAATAAACATTAACGCAATTTGTAAATAATAGTCAATAATCAAAATGTAAATAAAATTTCTTATATCACTCTGACCTCCTAGGTTTTAGTTGGTAGTCGCTGAGATAGGCAGGTAGTTTTCGAAGTCTGGAGCTGCGGCGAAGATTAGAAGTTGAAGGATAATTGTTCTGTTCGGAATGTGAATCTTCAGGATGTTCAACGGATTCAAAGGGAGATTGAGATAAAGATGGTTGGGCATTAGAAGTTGATGGATAATTATTTTGTTCAGGATATTCAAAGAGGGATTGAGATAAAGATGGTCGGGCTTCTTCTTAAAAACTACATACATACTAGAAGTACTTAGAAGTAGATGGTAAAGGGCCTTTAAAATCCATATTAAGTCTTTCGAATGGAGCTATTGCTTTGATAAGCGTTCCTTCTCGCTTAAAAAATCTAGGCTTAATCTCTGCACATACTCTGCAGGCTGATGTCATTTTTCTGATCTCATCTAAGCTATAAGGCATATTTTTACTACGGACCCAGTGGTACATTCTTGTCTCTCTTGGATGACAAAGAGATTCATGAAAAATTCTCAATTTCTCATTTCGGTCTTGAATAACAGAACAGACTCTAGAAAGTGCATCGGCTGCTATATTTTCTTTGCCGGGTCTATAAACTATATCGTAGTTATAACAAGAAAGTTCAAGCCTCCATCTCATAATCTTCTCATTTTTAATCTTTCCAGAATGACTGGTATTAAACATGTAGGTTATGGACCTTTGATCAGTTACAATTATAAATCTCCTTCCCATAAGATAATGTCTCCATTTCTTAAGAGCTTCCACAATAGTCAAAGCCTCTTTTTCAACAGCCGGATGCTTTAGTTCGCTATTAGAAAGAAGTCTTGAAAAAAATGCTACTGGGCGTCCATCCTAAGATAAGGTCGCGGCAATAGCATAATCAGATGCATCCGTCTCAACAGGGAAAGGCTCACTGTCGATAGAAGCGACTGCGGCTCTCTCGATTTCTTTTTTTAATTCTTCAAAGGCATTGATAGCTTCTTCTGTGAGCGGGAACGAACAATTACTAAGCAGTTTAATTTTTTCAGAAAATATAGGAATATATTTGGCAAAATGTGAAAACATACCTATGGTCCTGCGTAGAGTGCATTTATCTGTGGGAGGTTTAAGTTCTTTTAAAGATTTAAGTCTGTCTGGATCGGGTTTAATAGATTTGTAGCTTACAGTAAATCCAAGTAGTTGAATATTACGAAGGGAAAAATTACTCTTCTCTTGATTAATTGTGAGATTATATTTGGTTGTTGCTTTTAGAAATTTTTCTAAATTCGTATTATGTTCCTCCTGGTCTTTGCCACAGATTGTCACATCGTCTAAGTAGGCAAATGTATCTTTCAAATCTTCAGATCTTATAATTCTATCAATAACTCGTTGAAAGGCAGCAACCCCATTGGTCACCCCAAACGGTATTCTTTTAAACTGGAAGAGTTGTCCACATGCTTCGAAAGCTGTAAAAGGCTTATCAGATTCAGCTATAGGCACTTGGTGGTAAGCGCTACGTAAATCGATAGTACTATAATTTTTATAATTAGCTACTTTATTGATAATTTCCTCTATTCTTGGAAGAGGATATGCGTCTAGTTGTGTAAAACGGTTCACTGTTCAAGAATAGTCGATTACCATTCGTCTCTTATGATTTTCGCTCGAAACGACTAATACTTGAGCTCTCCAAGGGGACATACTAGGCTCTATTATTCCTTCCTTTAGTAGTTTTTGCACTTCTACTTCAATAAATTTTGAATCAATTTCTGATTGTCTCCTGGATTTTATTGAAATAGGCTTGCATTCTGAAGAGAGATTATAAAATAGCGATGCGGGCTCAACACTTGCAGCAGTTAGTCCACATATTGAGAGTGGAGCTTTCTTACCACCGAAAGACATCTGTACACTCGTATGATGTTTTAACAAATCGTGTCCTACTATAACGTCCGCACAAAGGTCAGGAAGCACTGGAAAATCGATATTTTCGTAGAGATGTCCAAGAATTTTGAAATTTACTATGCATTTTCCAACTATTTTTGTTTTAAATGATGTAGAAGCCATAGCGACTTCACCATATGATGGTCTTACTTTTAATTGAAGTTTGTTAGCTACTAGAGAACTTATGAAACTGAGTGTACTTCCGGTATCGATTAGAGCTGTAACATGATTTCCATTGAGATCAGCAATAACAGAAGCCTTTGATAGAGCAGGAGATAAGAAGCAGTACAATCGTAGATGCTGGCTATTTGTGAAGCTACTATCTTTTTACTAGAAGGTGTACTACCGTTCTTCCCAGATTTACATACTTTTGCATAGTGCCCTTTCTTCCCACATTTTCTACAGATTGCGTTGCTGGCAGGACAATGGATGCGAGGGTGAAAATTGAATCTACAAAAGAAACATCTAGCAGATGATGTAACAGCTAACATGTTTTCGTTAGAACCATGAAAAAGAATATCTGGTGTGAACGTATTACCTGTCACGGCATTAACATTTGGAATCGGTTGATATTCATTAGAATTAATTAATTAATTAATCAATATTTAGAAGCTTTAAAGGATATAGCTCGAAAATGTAACTTTAAGGCAGTAACTGCTGAAGTAAATCGTGATGATTGTATCAGAGACAAGAATGTACCACTGGGTCCGTAGTAAAAATATGCCTTATAGCTTAGATGAGATCAGAAATATGACATCAGCCTGCAGAGTATGTGCAGAGATTAAGCCTAGATTTTTTAAGCGAGAAGGAACGCTTATCAAAGCAATAGCTCCATTCGAAAGACTTAATATGGATTTTAAAGGCCCTTTACCATCTACTTCTAAAAATAAGTATATCTTAACTATTATAGATGAGTTCTCAAGATATCCTTTTGCTTTTCCATGCTCAGATATGAATAGCTCAACAGTTATAAAGAATCTACGTCATCTCTTTTCTATATTTGGCATGCCGGCATTCATTCATACTGATCGCGGACCCTCATTTATGTCTCAAGAAATAAAAACGTTTTTAACATCTCATGGAATTGCTACAAGTAGGACTACTACATACAATCCACAAGGAAATGGTCAAATTGAACGAAGCAATTATACTATCTGGAAAACTATACAACTAGCTCTAAAAAGTAAAGGACTGGACATATCGCAGTGGGAACAGGCTATTGAAGATGCTCTTCATTCTATAAGGTCTCTACTTTGTACTTCTACTAATGTAACGCCACACGAAAGAATGTTTAGGCACCCCAGGAGGTCATCTAATGGAATGTCTATGCCTTCATGGTTATTGAATCCGGGACCAGTTCTCTTACGAAGATCGGTTCGGCATTCAAAATATGACCCCTTAGTTGATGAAGTAACTTTGTTAGAAGCGAATCCCAACTACGCTAATGTTCGACTTCCTGATGGACGCGAGACAACCGTTTCTTTAAGACATCTTGCTCCTCTACAAACTCAAGACTGTGAAGAAGATACTCGGTCCCTTTTGTCTCAAGATTCAGAATCTAATGAACTCCAAAACGATGTAGAAGATGTCCGACCACCTTTATCTCAAGATCCGAAAACTAGCCAACTCGAAAATGACGTGGAAGAAGCCCGACCATCTTTATCTCAATCCCTCTTTGAATATCCTGAACAAAATAATTATCCATCAACTTCTAATGCCCAACCATCTTTATCTCAATCTCCCTTTGAATCCGTTGAACATCCTGAAGATTCACATTCCGAACAGAACAATTATCCTTCAACTTCTAATCTTCGCCGCAGCTCCAGACTTCGAAAACTACCTGCCTATCTCAGCGACTACCAACTAAAACCTAGGGGGAAGAGTGATATAAGAAAGTTTATTTACATTTTGATTATTGACTATTATTTACAAATTGCGTTAATGTTTATTATGTATTGGAATTTTGTTTAATAAAGCCTATATTCAGAGGTATAATCTTGTTCAATAATAATCTTAAATTAAGTTTACTCTTATATCTTATATCATAGCTGTTTCGCCCTCAAATAATATATTACCTATATATATAATATATATATATATATATCATTGTGTCCCATAGATTTTAAATTCCTATACCTCGGATATTATTATCTTTTGTAATTTTTAATTATGCTTAATTTTTATCTCTTGAATTTTTCCTCTAAAATAATTAAGGATGCACTCCACACAAACACACTACTAAGACTGGTGGCTAAAATGGGCTTTAGTTCCCGAAAGACAATAAAAAATTAAAAATTAGTTTTAAAGAAAAGAAGAAGAAAAATTAGTGGTGCAGGAATTTATATTGTTTTACATGTTAATTATATATGCATCGGTAGGTCAGTTAACACCCGTTATAAAATTAATTAATTAGCTAATCTGTAAACATAAAGTACAATAATTATTTAATAGTTCATATAATCATCTATCGAAGGTTATCAAATTAAAGTTTTAAAAGTCAACAAAAAAAGAAATATGTAGGGGGTTAAAATATTTTTGAATTTAATTTTGTAATTACTCATATTAGTCATATACCGGGTGAATTTTTTATCTTGAGAAAGTCTTATAACTCAAAAAAAGTCCATTATATGAAAAAAAGTTTCAAATAAAAATTTATTTATATCAAGGGGGGAACTAAACTACGCTATTGTTTGTCGTCCTAGAACGAGCTTTCAATGGTATTTCAAGGTCAAGTTCTCTTTTTGAACTAGAAACCTATATTTTTCTTTATGAAGCCTAAATCTACAAAAAAAAACTGAACAACTTTCATGAGAACTAGTTTTTATACTACATCAAATAAAAAAATATTAATTCAAATAGATCTCAAAAAAATCCAAATAATAATTATTTTTAACAATTATTCAACTTAATTATCAAATAATAATGATCAAATATTTAATTATTAAATAAATAATTTTATAATAATTATTAAATAAATAATTTTATAATAATTAATAATTTAATAATTTTCCGACAATGTTCTGTGACATTCGAGAGTGTATCGCAAGTCTTCTGGATGAAACATCTTTCTATAACAAAGAAATGCTCCATTTGTATTATAGTGAGTACCTGGAGCAACCGAGCGATGCACGGTAACTCCTGACCCCCCCCCCCCAAACCACACACCTCGCCCCCACCACAGCACCTCCACTCCGGCCCACCCCACCCCGGATCCCCACCCCCGCACCCAGCGTGGTCTAGCTTTCTAGTGGTCCACATATTATGTGTATATTTGTTTACTCGTACACCAATTTGCCCACATTCGTTCATATTGATAAACATTATAAAAAAATAAATAGGAAAATAATTATAAAAAAAAAATAATCGTATAGGATCTGAAATAAAAAGATAAAATTAAATAAGATTTGTTTCCAATTTATATAAAAAAAATCCACTTCAACCACTTTATTTGTAAACACACCTGTTTTGTTATGATTTAGACACCTGTTAATTAAAAACAAAAAAAATACTACATTAATATAATAATATTTGTTATAACCTATTCGTGGGTTTTAAAATTAAAAAACCAATTAATAAATAAAAGATAATTGAAAAAAATGTAAACAAACTTTTTTATTGAGATTTTCATCTATCAATAATTACTTTAATTAAGAAAAGATCAATTAAGATGAAATTTGTCGAAGTCCAGACCTAGCCAGATCGTTTTCTCATCCTCAAAACTTGTTAATAGAGTTGGTTTCATCAAAATCGGTAGAGCCGTTTTCAAAATAGAACTAAAATACAAATATACAAACAAATATATATACAATTTTTGCTCGTTTAATAAGAGTAGATATAATATAACTATCTACTAAATTGACACGAGAAATAAACTTTTTTAAGCTCAAGAATTTTAAATAGATCTATTAAGTAGAAAATATTCTCTTAAATGTGTATAATGAAGTTTTACGATCATTATAAATACTTATTTTCATTGTTGTGATTTTTGAATTTAATAATTATTTAATTAATAATTAATTATTTGTTTTTTTTAGATCTAATTGATATATTTTTTTATTTGATGTATAAAAAAATAGTTCTTATGAAAGTTGTTCAATTTTAATTGTAGATTTAGGAAATGTAAAGAAAAATATAGGTTTCCATTTAAAAAAACAGAACTTGACTTTGAAATACCCTTGAAAGCTTGTTCTAGGTCGACAAACAATAGTGTAGTTTAGTTTCTCCCTTTTTATAAATAAACTTTTATTTGAAACTTTTTTTCATATAATGCACTGTTTTTGAGTTATAAGACTCTCAAGATAAAAAACTCACCCGGTATATTAAATAAATATTAGTAAAATGAGTGATTACTTAAATTAATAGTATTCTAATATCTCCTCTCTCTTGAAATCATTGGATATATGTGAGAAAAATAGAAGGATTTTACAAGTAATTTTACTATAAAAATACACAAACCACTTTTGTTTTTTGTTTTAAGTAAAAGTGAATTTATTACTCAATATTCACAGCAGAATATAAATCTTAAATTCAATCTTTCTCTCACATTAACTCTCAGCATTGCCAATTTTTAGCTGCAAGATTAAAGCCAATTTGGCTCGGGTGCTTTTAGTGTCTATTTTTAAACGACTTTTTTCTTTTACCTCGCAAAGCGAGTCCTGACATCTATCGATTCTTCTGCTCCAGGCAATAAAGATCTTGGCTCCAGAAGGGCCTTGTCATGAGAAAAGTTCTTAATTATATTGTCCCTGCTTTTCATGTTTTTAATGACGGCAAGTTATTGTACAAGCCTTGTGTTTTTCCTAAACCACAGATTATGAATAATCAGATTCAATTAGCAATAAAACTTTGCTACTTTTTCATTTTAAATTGTTCAATTATGGATAATTCGATTCACTTTTCATCCTCAGCCCACATACCAAAGCCATTTCTTTTATTTAATTTGATGAAAGGGATTCTTCTCACTAATCCATTAAATTTAAAACGATAATTGTTAATTAAAATTATTTTTTAATATTTAATTTAATTAAATTTTGAAGATTTAAAAATTCAATTTATTCTTGAGCATCCTTAGCCTTTCTAAGAATGATAACATCTTTCGATTCAATTTGTTTCTTAGTTAAAGAAACTACATCCATTTCTACATAAATATCAGTGGCGGGCTATGACATTTCCGCCAGGGGATGATGTCCAAAAAAAGACACTTCATTTTTTAAAATGGTATTTTATTCTTCTCAAAATGCATCGATAACCGCATCATATATTTTTCGTTATTTCTCAAATTTACCATTAGATTTTTTTCATTTGATATTAAAGAAAGAACGGACGGTCTAACTTCATTTCGGCTACTTCTGGTGATTGTTTTAATTCTTTTCATAGTTGAAAATGAATGTTCAACCGAGGCCTTCTGCAAACTGATTGTATTACTAAATCGAAAACTTCTGGTAAAACATCTTTTAGTTCATCATTCACGATTACTTTTTTATGCATTTTTTAAATTTTTAATGAAAGTCAGAAGTTAGTACATGTTAAGTAATTTACTTTTCAACTTCATAAAATCAAAGTATTTTCCATTAGATAGCTCCTGTGATTCAAATATGAAATCTGGAATAAAAATTTCATATTCTAACTTTAAAAAGTTCGATAAATTTTAAATTAAACCTAAGCGAAATAAAGCTAAATTCAAATTTGACACGGTATGAAAATACTTTTGATGTTATGAAATTTTAGGCATCCACAGCATCCATGGACCGCACGCCACTAATATATATAATAATATATAATGTCTCTTTTTTTCACATACCTATTTATTAATTAATTAATTAATGACGAATTCCTACTAATACTTAGTACATAGTTTGTAGACTAAAAATGGTGTCTTATTTGTTTTTTACTAATTATATGTAGCATTGGGTCTGGTCACTATTTATTTTTATCTAAAAAGTTTAATCCAATCTTGCTCTTATAATATGACTCAAATTATTTATTAATATTTTTCAACCCTGAAATTTGCATTGAAAACCAGAGTCTCCGGCTCGAAACAGGAGAGGTGGTAATCGCGGTCCAGACCAGTAGTGCGCAAATTTGTTTGTGGGATTCTCTGAAGGGCCGCGAGAAATTTTTCGGGGTTGAAAATTCTCATTAAAATAAAAAGATCTATAGGTATCATTTTGAATAGAAAAATATATGTAGGTATATATGGTATAATAATAAAAAGGCAAAGTGCGAATCAGACTCGCATAGCAAGGGTTTGTTACTTAATATATTTAGAAAAATGTTTGTTCACATTGTAGTGATTTGATTGATGAAAAAAAAGTATTTTCGTATTGTGCTTAAAAATGTCTGAAACTTGGAGGAAAATATTTTTAACTATTATTTGTTTTCTGGCTGTCTGTGTGTGAGTTTGTGTGACTCTCTGGATTCATATAGCCACAGAATTCGTTCTTGAAGCAAAATGTTTGTATTTTTAATGCTAAAAAGTTATCTTAAGAATTGCAGAATTTTTTTTATATTTTTAAGACCATCTCATGATATGGGGGTATAAAAGTCATATTTTTTTAAGGGTGAGGAACCAAGTTAAATAAAAGCATGTAACCAAAAATATGTGTAAAAAATTGATTGTTATGAAAGATTAAACTCCACATTTTATTTTATTTTTTTCAGCCCAAATGGATGAAATCTCGAGAGTATTGGGATGATGCGATGGAAAAGCGATACAAGAGTGGAGTTTCCGGCTGGTCCAAACAACCGCTTCATGTTTTTCTGATACCTCATTCACATAATGATCCGGGATGGGTCAAGACAGTCGATATGTATTTTCATTACCAAACAAGAAGAATTCTCAACAATCTCGTTGAAAAACTTACTCAACATCGCAATATGACTTTTATTTGGACAGAGGTATTTAATAAATTTCAATTTTTACATACCAAGTCAGAAAACTTTTCTAATCAATACTATACTATATACAAAAACGTAATTATTTTTGAAAAAAATACCTTCTATGTTCTGCAAGAATTTTTAACGTATTAGCGATTAGATCTTTAGTACTATAATAATATAGGTATAGGTAGGCTTACCATACGACTCCGGCGTCCCGGCCAGTTTGTAATTTTGTCCCGGTTATTTAAGAAAAAATTAAAAAGTCGAATATACACCAAGTCAAAAAGTTAAGCCTCGAAAAATGGCAATTAGTCAACACGAAAACATTAATTGTGAACTAAATTTTAGTGAATTTTTCGACGCGTTTAAAAACATCAAAGAATTTTTAAAGAAAATTCACGTTAAGGATAAATATTAATAATAACTTTTTAATAATAAGTTATGTTCAGTTGAAAATCATTAAAAATTACTAGATGATACTTGTTTTTTCATTTCTTAACCTTGAATCATAAGTACTTACCTGAATATACTTAAAATTCTCTTTTTCTATTATAATCGCATAGAAGGTGATCAGTTTCTCACTTTCAAAATTGTAAATAAATAGTCGTTTGTGAGGATAGCTTGCTGAAACAACAAAACGAATTTTCTCTATCCAATCAAGTAATTGAACACATGAGATGTGACAAATAAAATATTTATAATTAAAAAGACTGATGATAAAGGTCAAACCTTCGAAACTATAGTCTCAAACAAATGAATTTATATGTACACATATTTATATTTAGTATATACTCGTATATTTTTTTTTTTTTTTTTTTTAATGCAATCGAATGCAAGAAGGGGTGCACCGGTAAAGGTGTAGCCCCTATGGATCTCGAAAGACCCTTGCATTACCGAAGAGAAGGGAAAGTTGATTAAGTGAGAGGGTGTAGACGTAGGTGTCTATGCACCCTGGTTTTGAAGGTTTGAAGATCATAGGTGCTGGGAAAGATAGAGGCTGGGAGAGAGTTCCAGTTCCTTGAAGTCATGGGGATATATGTATTCGCGAATGAAGTGGTCCGGCACTTTTCTAATTTGACCGCGAAGAGTGTTGGGAGTCGGCAAAACGTGTGCTGCGTGCAAAGCATGCTTTGGGGGGAATTATTGATTTTATCTCATCAGAGCACCTGCCGTGATAGTATCTATAGAAAAGGGAAAGGGCGGAGACATCTCTTCGATGAGCCAGCGAGTCGAGGGAGTCGGTGAGGGTAGAATCGTCAATTAGCCTGACGGCTCGTTTCTGAATTGCATCAAGGGTAGCAAGAGAATATTTTGAGGCTCCTCTCCACAGATGAGAGCAGTATTCGAGATAGGGGCGGATTTGGGCCTTGTAGATGGTGAGAAGTTGTGGGGGTTTGTAAAATCGCTTGGACCTGAATAAGAAGCCAATCTTCCTTGCTGCAGATTTCGCCACAGAGGAGATGTGTTCATTCCAAGACAGGTCAGATGCGACAGAGACGCCCAACATGGATAGGCTGTTACACATTTTCAGGGTATTCGAATCGAAGTGAATATCAGGGAAATCTCTATTTTCGCGCCTAGAAATTAGACAACATTGAGTCTTATTTGAATTAAAGTTAACTAAATTTTGAGAGCCCCATTTATTCAGTTTGTCTAGGTCGAGAGTAATTGAGGAGGCAATATTGATTCGATTATTCGGGAGAGAGGGTTTGCCGTGTAGAGTGCTATCGTCGGCGTAACAATGAGTGGGGTTTGCCGTTTGATCAATAAGGTCGTTTATATAAATAAGGAAGAGTGTGGAGGAGATTACAGAGCCTTGGGGAACACCAGAGTTTGTAGAGAACGATTCAGATGATGTTCCATCCACCACAACTTTTATACCTTCGGTTTGTCAGAAAGCTTTCTATCCATTTGCGAAGTGTTGGTGTGAATCAAAGGCTGGCAGTTTGGCAAAAGATTTTGTGCCAAACCTGGTCAAAAGCTTTGGAGATATCAAGGGCTACAGCGAGGGTTTCTTTTCCGGCCTCTAGAGTATTGTTGAAGGTGTGGGTGACATAGGTTAAGATGTCGCCTGTGGAACGATTTTGTCTGAATCCATATTGCCTATCGTGAATTAATTTATTGTTTTCTAAGTGATGAAGGACGTGTTGGTTTATGACTAATTCCATTAATTTGCAGGAAAGAACAGAGGTGATCGAGATAGGCCTGTAATTAGAGATTTGAGATGTGTCTCCTTTTTTAGGAATAAGGTGTGACTCTGGCTATTTTCCAGCTTTTGGGGAATATGCCCGACTCGTAAGAGAGTTGGAATAGCTTGGATAAGATAGGGGCAAGTTCAGGGGCGCATTTTTTAATGAGAATTGGTGGGATGTTATCCGGGCCTGCGGCGGATTTGCAATTTAATTTATTAATGGCTTTTATGATTATTTGGGGCCTGAAAATTATTTTGTTCATGAGGTTGGTTTGGTATATAAAATGTGTATGATTATTTGCATCAAGCAGAGGACAACCTCATTGGTTTCTCTTTATGAATCAACAACTCTGGTACTTTCGGCAAAACAAAATCTTTTCATTTATTTCAAAATTGTCCCGGTTTGAGTAAATGGGAATTATGGAAAGTCAATATATACGTATGTGAGTTATACACATATGCCCGTTAATTTTCTTATTGTTATGTGATTGGAAAATGGCGTAAAAATGTATTCGCCAATTCTTATTTAAACTATCTTTTGATGACATACTCGTTTACCATAG
The DNA here is from genome assembly GCA_024734495.1 of Forficula auricularia. Classification (NCBI taxonomy): domain Eukaryota; kingdom Metazoa; phylum Arthropoda; class Insecta; order Dermaptera; family Forficulidae; genus Forficula; species Forficula auricularia. The sequence goes on from JALMQS010000117.1 coordinate 1,776,503, forward strand.
GTAGTTATAACCAATCTAAGATAACTTCCAAATTTCAAATAGGAATATAGCTCAAGTGAAGTATATTTGGATAGATTTTTTTTTAAGAAACAAATTTTATAGGAGAAAAAATAATTGTACATACCTTTAATTAGAAAAGAAAAATAGTATTTTGATCACAAAAACATTACTTTACTTGAATGATTTCTTTACCATACAGGATATGGTCAAGTATTGTAATCGTACATGAAAAATGTTATTTTTTTACTTCGTTTTTTCGAAATATTTCAAAAACGGTTCAAACTACTTTAGATAGTTTAAAAAAAAATAACTCTCGAAAAATCTTTCTTACATAATTTCTTATAGACTATACCGTATAAGGCTTTTTAATAGGATTTTAAATCATGTTTTAATTAAATTTTTTCATTATTATCAAAATGATTTCATTCTTTCTAAAAAAATTTCAAAAAAATAAAAAAGTCATAAAAAATTAAAAATTTTAAAATCTCCCTCATTTATATAATCTCGGATATTAGTCATAAGCATTATATTCAAGATTTCAAAAATATTGGTCAGCAATTATTTAGTCAGAAAAACATTCAAAAATTTGACCTCACATATTTTCATAAAACTATTTAATGAAAATACATATTAAGTTAGGAACACCCATTTCCTTTTATTATCTAGTAAGAGAAATAAAATTGTATAAATATAGGGGGGGGGGGGGGTGATAAAATCACAACTCATGCCAGATTTGTTGTAGCCATCATATTTTTTTTACTTTACCATACAGTGTATGGTCAAGTATTGTAATCGTTGTAAAAAGTGTTGTTTTTTTTGCTTCTTTTTTCGAAATATCTCAAAAACGGCTGAAACTATTTTGATTAAAAAAATTGAGCGAAACCATGGCATCTCGGTCTACAAAAAAGCTCTAATAAATGAACATAGAAAAAATTATATTTTTCGAGATAATAATTGTTTTGTCAAAATGTCTGTTAGTCTGTTAGTTAGTCTGTGCGATACCAAATTTTTGTGGCTCAAAAACTAGTGTGAATATCAAAACCAAATTTCACACGTAGTTTTGGTGCATTGAGATTAAGAGCTGATTAGATTTTGGTGCATATCGACCCAAAATTAAGGGGGGATGGAGGGGAGTTAAAAATTAAAAATCTAGGCCATTTGAGCAAACTCAACCAAATTTTGTATACATAATCAGTGGACCCCCAGAAGTCTAAAAATGCAAAAACTAACCGCTTAAAATGGTGAGGGGGGGGGGGTCAAAAAATGAAAATCTTGACCATTTACCAAATTCAACCAAATTTTGTATACATAATCAGTGGACCCCCAGAAGTCTAAAAATGTAAAAACTAACCGCCCAAAATGGAAGGGGGGGAGTGTAGGGTCAAAAAATGAAAATCTTGGCCATTTACCAAACTCAACCAAATTTTGTATACATAATCAGTGAGTCCCAAGAAGTCTAAAGATGCAAAAACTAACCGCCCAAAATGGGTATGGTCAAAAAATGAAAATATAGGCCCTTGTATCAAACTCAACCAAATTTTGTATACAAATTCAGTGGGCCCCCAGGAGTCTAAAAATGGAAAAACTAACCCTCCTCCCCTACATGATTATAAATAATTTTATTAAATATAAGTGAGGAGCAAGGTTGTATGGTAAAGTCAAATGGATGGCCGTTTCAGAACATGTCAGCTTGTTTCCCTTAGTAATAGAAGTGTTTTAAATAAAAGTTTTAACTTGTATTAAAATTTATTGAAGGAATCCAATTAATTACTTTTGTATCATATTATATTAATTACCAATGTTAAATTATATCTACAAATTCCAAATTAGAAATTTGTAATGTAATTTCACTCTTGATGTTTTGATAAAGATATATAGTATTATTAGGTACTGTTTTATTTTTGCTTTTCTTTGTTCTTAACATAATAAATCTTAACTCTTTGTTCACTTTTAAAATATATGTAGGTAAGTAGTTTAAATATTTATTAATTCATTTCGAATTTCTATTGTCTAGTGAAAATCTATATTTATAATCCATACATTTTTTAAACTACTTCTATTATATAGACAATGGGTTTTAAAAAACAAAGCCTTTAACACAAAAAGAAGATCTGAATTATCATTCTCATTAAAAAAATACATCTTTTTTTTTTTTTTTGTTTATTTTCGTTTTCATAACTATTTCATACCTTAATATTATTGATTCATACCATACTTTTCACTTCTTTTTACTATTTATATTTTTTTTTTTTTGTGTCTATGTTAACTGATATCTTCGCCAATTGTGAACCGATTTTGATTATTTTTTTTGCATGGGTTCAGTGTAGTTTCCGATTGGACCCGATTTTTTTTTCATTGGTATTGGACCTTTTTTGTTATGTTTGTTCAGGCATAACTTCTTTGTTTATGAACCGATTTGAATGATTCTTTCTTCGTTTGGATCAGTATAGCTCCAAGATAATCACGATATCTAACTATTTATTTATTTGTTTATTTTATGTATGTTCAGCGAGAACTTTTTGCCACGTGGACCGATTTTGATGATTCTTTTTTTATTGGAAAGGGGGTACCTTAGGGGTGGTCCCATATTAATTTGGTCTGGTTCTGATGATATGATCAATGACGAAATAACGTAAATCTCCAATTCTTATGAGCAAATAATCGAAATTATAATAAATAAAATCTTTTATAAAAAAAATCTTAAAACATTCATTTAAAACCCGTAAACGTTTCGAGAGAATTTCTATATTTATGAATTGAATTTTATTATCATTTTCTGATTCATTCGCCCGACGCTTTCTCTTACGAGATCCATGCAAGGTATTATATTAAGTCACTATTAATAACATCACTACAAAAGAGAAAAATAAAAATAATTTTTATAAAAAAAAATAAAACTGACTTCAAAAAAATTAAATGCAACAAATAAAATCTCAAAAATAAAATAAAATGCACTAAAAAGTATAAAATATTTATCTTATTTAGTTACAACTAAACTAATTAAGATGAAATCACTTTTTGAAGTCGGTGCTAAACAAACTAAATAAGCTAGCGTACCCGCCAAACGTAGTAAGTAAGATCCGACGTGTTCGATTCATAATGTTTGGCACCGACTTCAAAAAGTGATTTCATGTTAATATTTCCTCGTTTAGTTGTAACTAAATTAGATAATTATTTTATACTTTTAAATGCATTTATTTTATTTTTGAGTTCTTATTATTTTATTTGTTGCATTTATTTTTTTGAAGTCGGTTTTATTTTTTTTATAAAAATTATTTTTACTATATAGTTTTGAAATTATTTTTAAAAAAAGGCTAGTTTTTACTTTATCCAATGCAAAGCATGGGTAAAGTATTGTAATCGCTCTCGGGGCAAGCGTGGCTTCAAAGGGTCCTCAGGTAAAGACTACGGAACCCATGGACTCAATTAAAGTCACAAATTGTAGTATTCAATTAGGTTGAATTTTAGCACGTGACGGTTTTGCCAAAAATTACATGGGGTCTCGTCGAGAGGCCAAAAAGTGCGATTTTTTCATTTAGTGCGTGCGGATGGATGGATGGATGGATGGATGTATGGATGGATGTATGTTATCGCTTTTTTGGCCCACGATTTTTTCCACACCGTTGCACCGATTGAAATGAAATTGAAAACCTACCATTAGTTTAACAAAAATGAAGCGCTGATTAGTTTTTGGTACATATCGGCCCACAAACATTAGTACTTTATTTCAGTACTTTTTAGTTTTTTCTAAATATCTTGAAAATGACTTAACCAATTTTGATGAAATTTAATATCCTAATTAAGTACCTTGGGGACCACAAAAAAGGTTAAATAAAGTTTTTAGTAAAATTATATTTTAAAGTACTTTTACTCTAGAGTAAGATGGTACTTTTTAATTTTTTTAAATTCATTAAAATTTATTCATTTGAAAGTTTTAATATAGCTCATTTAGCCTTGCTTAAGTAAGAATGGATAGGCTTCTCTCTGTGAAATGCTAAAAATTTGGGAGGAATTTTTATGAGTAACCATAGCAACTGCGTTGTTTTCTTATCCGTTACCTTTGCTGAAGACAGAGAAATCGATTTTGAAACCAAAAATAGCGATTGATTCTCATCTAGTACTTGAGGAATAATCATTCTATATTGGATTTTTGACGTTTCGGTTTTTATTAGTAACCATTGCTGAAGACATAGAGAAATCGATTTTAAACCAAAAATAGCGATTGATTCTCATCTAGTACTTGAGGAATAATCATTCTATATTGGATTTTTGACGTTTCGGTTTTTATTAGTAACCATTGCTGAAGACATAGAGAAATCGACTTTAAACCAAAAATAGCGATTGAATCTCATCTAGTACTTGAGGAATAATCATTCTATATTGGATTTTTGACGTTTCGGTTTTTATTAGTAACCATTGCTGAAGACATAGAGAAATCGATTTTTAAACCAAAAATAGCGATTGATTCTCATCTAGTACTTGAGGAATAATCATTCTATATTGGATTTTTGACGTTTCGGTTTTTATTAGTAACCATTGCTGAAGACATAGAGGAATCGACTTTAAACCAAAAATAGCGATTGATTCTCATCTAGTACTTGAGGAATAATCATTCTATATTGAATTTTTGACGTTTCGGTTTTTATTAGTAACCATTGCTGAAGACATAGAGGAATCGACTTTAAACCAAAAATAGCGATTGATTCTCATCTAGTACTTGAGGAATAATCCATTCTATATTGGATTTTTGACGTTTCGGTTTTTATTGGTAACCATTCGCTGAAGACATGGAGGAATCGACTTAAAACCAAAAATAGCGATCGATTCTCATCTAATACTTGAGGAATAATCAATTCTACATTAGGTTTTTGACGTTTCGGTTTTATTGGTAACCATTGCTGAAGACATGGAGGAATCGACTTAAAATCAAAAATAACGATCGATTCTTATCTAATACTAGAAAAATAACCTTATTGCATTCCATTTTTGATGTTTTGACTATTAATGGCAACCTCTACTGAAAACGTGGAAGAATAGACTTAAAATCAAAAAGACTAAAATCTTTTTTGGTAAACAACTCAAGCTTAAGTTGTTTGCCATAAAAGAATTTAGTCTTTTTGATTTTAAGTCGATTCTTCTACATTTTCAGTAGAGGTTTCCATTAATAGTCAAAACATCAAAAATGGAATGCAATAAGGTTATTCCTCTAGTATTAGATGAGAATCGATCGTTATTTTTGATTTTAAGTCGATTCCTCCATGTCTTCAGCAATGGTTACCAATAATAATCGAAACGTCAAAAACCTAATGTAGAATTGTTATTCCTCAAGTATTAGATGAGAATCGATGGCTATTTTTGATTTTAAGTCGATTCCTCTATGTCTTCAGCAATGGTTACAATAATAACCGAAATGTCAAAAATCAATGTAGAATGGTTATTCCTCGACTCTTAAATGAGAATTATTTTTGAATTAATTTCAATATGAACTACAAATTGCAAGTGATATCTGATTAATAATAAAGGAACAAACATATTAATATTTCAAATGAATTTGGATAAAGTTTAGCAACGATCCGTTGCAGTTTATTTCTTTTAAGGAAATAATCTATTTAAAGAGAGGCCAGTTCATCTGATCATAATTACATAATAAAACTATTTGGTCAAGGTTTAATTAAGGCAAATAAATAGAAAAAGAAAAACTGAATTTTTATCATTAAAATAGTGAGGTAAATTATAACCAGACTATTCATTCACACCAGTAAAAAATGATGTTGATGAGTGCCTAATGGCTATATGTATTTTGGAGTAAGTCAAACTCGATCTTCTGTTTTCTCGGATCCTATTACGATATCTCTCTACTCTCATTTAGGTAAACACTCGTCCATTATCCAAACCTGGCCTGGTCATATATTATGACGAATTGTTTTTTATCAAGTATTTCAAAATATATTTTTAATCGCATTAAAGTATTTGAAATAAAGTTCTTTTAAAAAAATTACATTCAAGAGTGCTGCTGTCCTCTTTTGATTTATAAAATAATAAATTTTGATGTGGAAATTGGAGGCATTGGAGGACATTAAAGTAATTAAAAGAAATAAGGTTCCCTATAATTACATGAAGAACTAACATATTAGATAATAATAGTAAATTTCAACTAATGATATAGATTTAGAAAAATTAACCAAGCGAAAAAAAAACCCTCAAATATCAGACTGAAAAAAGAAATAGACATTCATATTTGTTTGTTATTTCAAAATATTAAAATTTGAAATACTGTTTGGTTTATGTGACTTAACTAATAATTCTGATATTTTATGTTTATCATCATTCAAATATATTTTGTTATTGGATCAATGCGAGTTTTCATTTCTTCATAACTGGTTGTAGTATTGTTTTTTTTTTCACATTTACGCTGATTGAACACTTTCAATGTATCGCTGCATTCAAATTAATCACTTACAATAAAAATTGTTAAGTACGAAATTGCGTTGTAAAGCCAGATTTTGATCGATTTCTAAAAAAATTATACTTAAATATACCAATAAAAATCAAATTTTTTTGTAATTGAAAAATCCAGAAAATCAGTAATAAAGAAATCGAATCCTTATATAGAAACAGTTGCAGCAAATGCAGAGATTCTTAACCTATGTGTCGCGACCCAAAATTGGGTCATTTGTTTATCTTTAGTGGTTCATAAAAAATTATAACATGACAATAAGCTCTTGGACACATGAAATTGTTTATCTCTATTGGGTCTTTGGCAAAAAAATTAAGAACGAATAAATCAACTATGGTAACTTAAAATTTTATACACAGGTTCGAATTAATAAGCTCCATTTTTCACTTTTTCCCAATTTGATTATTTGTTTATTTTTATTTAAAATCTCTTGAATCAATTTTCTATAATTTAAGTAATTATTATTCCAATAAAATATTAATAAAATGATTCTTTAATCCAATTTCAGGTGAGCCTGTTGTCCAAATGGTGGGAGTCTGCGCATCCTTTTAAGAGGCAGGCTCTTCGAAGACTGGTTGCTGAGGGTCGACTAGAACTGCTCACGGGTGGTTGGGTAATGACTGATGAAGCGGGCCCTTCACTCTATGCGATGCTTGACCAGTTAATTGAGGGCCATCAATGGCTACGAACTACCCTTGGGGTGTCCCCCCGTTCTGGCTGGGCCATCGACCCTTTCGGCCATGGAGCCACCGTACCATACCTTCTGCGGGCTGCAGGTCTCGATCTTGGCACTGTGGTTCAGAGAATACACTACGCGTGGAAGCAATGGCTAGCAGTCCACCGTCAGGCAAGAAAAACTGTTATTTATATTTAAATATTCTGGAAAAAAAAATCATGAAACTGATGTTGCTAGACTTTATCCATAGTGATTTATTTATTTTTATGACCAAGAGAACAAAGCCCGATCGGACAGATCCTATCTCATTATTATCTTTCTTTCTATATGAGTTAATCCGTGTGCCTGAGTGGGTATAGGAGTCCGATTATAACCGGTCAAATTTTTGAAATTAGCCAGAGCCTTCCTCTATGTAGACAAACACTGTATCATAAACAGAAACAAAATATTTTCAATTAAATACTGTATGCCCTCAGTCAACCTGGCTTACTAGTGATTAATTATTTATTATTAAATAAATAAAGGGGCTTGAAATTCAAATATGAAATAGTTGTAAAATAAAAGTAGAAATTTTATTAAAATCACACATAATTAATTATAATTATTTATTAAACAATACAATATAACTACGACGTTTCGATCGGCTTGTTCTGCAATCGTTCTCAAGTATGACAGTTAGCTTAAAATCGGAGTGGGTGCTCATACTTAAGAACCTTTGCAGAACAAGCCGTCATAGTTATATTGTATTATTTGTTCCTGTTCAATAAATAATTATTATAATTAATTATTTGTTATTTAAATAAAATGTGTACTCTTAATAAATTTAATCACAAAAATACAAGCTTTAACAGTTATAAACTAAACTTAATAAGCTGGCAAAGTACGAGTCGGGCTTGCTTACTGAGGGTTCCGTATTCTAATCTATATATATATATATAATTCTTTGCCCGATACACTCACTCACTCATCATCAAAACAGCCAGAACCACTGGACATAGAAACATGAAATTTGGAGAGGATATTACATCTATGACATAGGGGCTCACTAAGAAAGGATTTTTCGAAATTCGACCCCTAAGGGGGTCAAAGGAGGCAAAGTGTGTTTTCACTGATGATGCGATATCTCTTAAGGACGATAAAATATCTATTTGCTTTTTACTTATAAAAATACTAAATTAAAATATCTAAAAATTAATTTCAGGATTTTTTGAAATTGGACCCTAAAGGGGTCAAAAGGGGCAAAATATCTTTGCAATGTGTTTACACTAATTATGTATTTTCAATTAAGAACGATAAGATATCTACTTGATTTTTACTTAATAAAATTCTAAATACAAATATCTAAAAAGTAATTTCAGGATTTTTTGAAATTCGACTCCCAACTATCCAAAATGTGAGTGGGGGCAAAAATTAAAACTCTCTCCGATCTTGATCAAATTTTGTAGAATTATTCTTTATTACTTTAAGAAACTATTCCTGTAAAAATCAACTATCAAAATTGACTGTATGGGGGCGAAAGGGGGGGGAAGCAAAACATAGAATTTTTAGCTTTTTTGTACATTTACTCTTTAGAAAACTGAGAGTTATTTATTTGCAAATATCTAAATATTTCTAAATATCTAAAAAATCATTTTAACCTCCCAAAATGTGAGTGGGGGCAAAAAATTAATACTCTCTCTGATATAGATCAAATTTTGTAATGTTAGTTTTTAAGACTATATAAAATGTATGCTGTAAAAATCAATAGCCAAAATGAGTGCGTGGGGGCGAAAGAGGGGCCAAAATATTACAAATATATATTACAGACCTAATAATCACATGCCTAGACGCTGCCCGTCAGGGACACCTGCCCGGAGGACCGAGCTGTAGAGGGCGTGCCGAAGGCATATTATAATTGAAGAAGTTTAAGCTGAGATTTTTTTGTTTCTAAAATACTACCCTCGGTAAAATGCCGAATTCATATTATAATTATTATTATTTAATTTTTATTTTTATTTCTTTTAAACATTATATTCTGGGGGAAAAGTTTCCAATCGCACTTGAATCAAGTCTGTGTCCAATCAACTCTGACAATTTATCCATTGAATTATTGAATTTGTGTTAAAATTCATATAAATTAAAGATTAAGTTATAATAGTATAATTAAATAAGAAAAGTAATTATTTCTTCTAAGAAGGCCCTAATGACCTTAACAGTCGATGCGCCTTTAAACCCCAATAATAATAATAATAATAATTTTCTAAGATATCAAAATTATTCTTATATGTCGTTAACAAGCAGTGAATCGTCATATTCGTAGAATTTTTTCATAATTTTGGGTTCACTGGTTTGGAAATTCCGTTAGGTACAATAATCTTGTAAAATTGGATAATTTGACGCGCTCCTTAAAGTGACTTAAATTAAAATAAAACAATTCAGCCTAATTCTGCTTGATGAGATAGGTAGGTATCCGATACTCCATGAAAATAAAAAATTTTCATTTTTACCCTACAAAAAATTCGGGCCTCTCCAAATTAATCAACCATTAAATAATTTTAATACTTTTTTTTGATTTTGGTGAAAATAAATATACTAGTATATAACTTTTAAATATAAAGTATTTATCATCTTTTATTTACTAGCTATAATGCTCTGACAGACGGACAGACATACAGACAGAGAAGTGTATGTAGCAACACTAATAGAGTTCCATTTTGCTTTTGAACAGAACCCTAAAAAGTATCAGAAAAAAGAACTTTAAATTGTTATAACAAAAAATTAATAAATTTTGTGAGGCTTAATATTAAATTTGGAAAAATTTGCTTTTTTCGAGATAAAGAAAAACTAAAATATGTGGTGCCGGAATAAAATACCAATGTTTGTTGACCTATATACATAGATATACCACAAACTCATCAGCGCTTAATTAATGGTAGGTTTTCTATTTCATTTCAATCGGTCGAACGGTAAAAACTGAATAAATTCGTGTATTTAGAAAAAACGCCCCTTTTAGATCTTTAGACCTAGCTGTTTTTAAAAAAATCATTTGGTTCCACAATTTAAGCTTATTGAATTCTTCAACAGGTCTACATTCTTTATTTTATGACTATTTGAAGGTTACGTAATTAAATGAGTAAAACCAATACTTGATCCTATCGAGCTTACTATGATTCTCTATGGGTAAAGTAAAAAATAAAAAAAATTTATAAAAGTGAATATTAATTCATTTTACATTGTATTTGGCATATCAGTTATTAGCATAGTAATTTGAAAAGCTAAAATGATCTTAAACACTAAATTCTTTGTTTGTGATTTAGGGAGATTTCCGATGGCGACAAGGTTGGGATCCAAAAGGAAAGCGAGATATGCTAACTCACAATCAGCCATTTGATATCTACTCCATAAAGCATTCCTGTGGACCTCACCCTCAGGTATTTTTTTTTATATATTTCTAAACCATATTTTAAGTGATATACTATGACTATTATATAAGCATTATAAATATTTACTAATTTAAATTTCATTAGAATGCAAATCTGCATTTAAACAAAAACTTATTTTACTATAATCAACTCAACCATTAAACTATTAAATCTACAATTAAAAGACTGAGTTAATATTAATTTTAAGGCATTCAATTCTAAAGGAGCTTTGAGCCAAAGTTTTGATTATTTTTAGGTATACGCTCAACAGCAAAAAAACCGGACACTTGATAATTTTTAGATAAAATGAATAAATACGATATTAAAAAAAATATTTCCATATTTTGACTAGATAGGTAATTAAAATAATTATTTCTAAAGCTAAGATTTTAATTTTTTCTGGCTTAATAAATATGATTTTAAAAAACAAAAAATTGTAACAGCTATCTACCTATTAAATTAAAAAAATGTCTCTTAATATCTCGTATTTACCCGACATGCTATTTTAAGTTTTTTTATACGATGAACGTATGAGCAGTTTCGAAGACAAAGAATAAATGATCGATTTTCATCAATATAATAAAAAAAAATTTTAGAGACTTTTTAAAATTTAAAATATAAAATACTAGGTATTATAATAAAGAAAATTTTCAAAAGTTTCTAAAAAAATTTCAAAATTTTCTTTACTTTATTTAAAATGTTTCACGAAAAACCCACACCATTCCCCTTTACAAAAAAGATTTTCATTAAATTCATTTTTTTTTATTTTCATTATAATATTAAGTTTCCATCAATTAATCGAAAGTGTTAACATTTTAAATTATGTCAATTATTCTTCAAAATATATTTTGGTTCGGTTATCTTATGAGAAAATTTATTTTAATTCAATTTATCAAAAAAGAAAAGAAATTATCAAGTGTCCGGTTTTTTTTGCTGTTGAGTGTATAATATATAGATACCCAGTTACCCACCAATACAGAGCAAAAGGAACGATTTCTTAACAATTTTCACCAAGTTCCATGTGTTACCATAGGAATTTTTATCTTCAGATCAAAAATCATGAAAAAAATGTGCCTCTCCTATACTTTGACGCTTTCTTTGTCTCATTTTTTTCACTATTAAGAAATTCTAACTAATTTTTAATTTTTTAGGTGTGTCTGAAATTTGATTTTCGAAAAGTAGCTGGTGAATATACGGAATATTCAGATAAAGCTACTCCCATAACATCAAGCAATGTTCGTGAAAGGGCAGAACTTCTTTTGGAACAGTATGGGCGAACTGGTTCACTTCTTTCACATAATGTTGTTCTTATGCCTCTTGGGGACGATTTTCGATATGATGAACCTCAAGAATGGGATCAACAATATACCAATTATGCCAAACTCGCTGATTATATTAATTCCAGACAAGAAATCTATAATGCTAAAGTTACATTTGGAACACCTTCTCAATATTTCCAAGAGGTAAGTTCAAATTACAAATTAATCCAATTAAGCATGAATTATTCTATAAAAATGTTAAATAAATTTAATACAAATTTAAAATTAGAACATAACTGATATTGAAATTAATCAAAATTTTTCATACAAAACATAAATTCCAATCAATCTTAAGTGCCTGTCTCTCTTTTAACTTATTGTATAATAGGCACTTCAACTGTTAAGATCATAGGTAAAACACCTTTAACTTGTTTAACTTTGAATATTTATCTTTTATCTACTTGAAATTATTAATAACAATGGTCAAGATTCTTCTTCGTCATTATTATTTATTTATTTTTTATTTTTAGGTTCTTCGAAGATCAGGAGGTCTTAATGCTCTTCCTACTCTAAAGGGTGATTTTTTCGTTTATTCGGACATATTCAATGAAGGGAGAAGTGCCTATTGGTCAGGATATTTTACCACACGTCCATACATGAAGGTGTGATTTAATAATATTGTTTTATAAATATTTATAGCTAGTTTTCGAAAACATTATTAATTTATTAAATTATTCGCTTAAACTCTAATGTATTCAGTTGAAAAATTATTTATTTATTTATTTATATTTAAAAAAGTTATCTTAATTTTATAAAAAAGAATTTAAAAACATAAAAAATCTTATAAGATATGTATGATTACTTGGGGAATTGATGACAATTGTCAAAAACGAAAAATAAGCTATCCTTTGACAAGGGCGGATCCAGGAATTTTTTATGCGGGGGGGAGAATGTATATAAGATGCCCGATGTATATAAGATCTACTTTTTATCTCGAAAGTGTGTCGCGATCGAATTGTCCAAGCGGGGGTGGGGGGTAGGACGCCACACACACATAAAACTTTATTTTCAATTTTAAAATTTAAAAAAAAAATGTTTTTTTTTACAAATTTCATATCTCATATTTTAAGTTCATTAAAATAAAAAAATTGTTATAAATTCCCTGTCGATTTGGCCGCCGTTTTTTGGCCTCTGTGTGCGACGCACGTGTTGCACTCCCGCCAGGCACGGGCCCCCTCCGCCCCACCCCCCTGGATCCGCCCTTGTCCTTTGAGACTAACCATTTTTGGAAAAAAGACCAGAAAAGAAATTTCTTTCGATCTGCTCTTCACCTTCTTTGTGAAATTTCGCTGGTGACTTAATCAGATACCCAGTATAAAGTCGTTTTCACAAATAATGGGAAAATGTTTTGAACGGAAAGTCCGAAAACAGTCGCTCGATAGCTGGATTCTTTTTTTTTATGTGTGATAAGATAAAAAAATGAGTTCAGTACAATTCATATCGATTTGGTGTGCTTAAATCTAGTTCAACTCGGCTCTCCAGTCAGGATATGTCCAGTTTGGCTCGAATAATAAAAATATTTTTTCTAAATATTCTTGTAAACTCTTAGAAAAACAGTCAATATACAACCTTTTAGTATTGTGTTGTTTAAAATTTCGATCATTTTCGAAATTAATCTTTCTGCTAAATTTCGCTTTTCTCTAAAGGCCTTTTCAAACTACTTTAGTAATTTAGTCGAGTATCGAGTATTTTTGTTACTAAATCTGTCTGAACAACAAAACTTTAGTTGAGTAGATTAGTAAATGATTTAGTCGAGTAGATCCATTTTATTCTATTTTTTCGGTCGAGTAATGCCCCCACCACTCTTAAACTAATCCTAAATCATCCACAAAACAAGTGCGAACCTGTTGATTTAGTCGAGCTCATTAGTTGTCGCAAGGATGACTTGTAACTCGTTCTCGACGTTTTTTTGGTCAGTTCATCGATTTTAGTTATTAAAATACTCGCTACTCGACTAAATTTCTAAATTAGTCTGAACCGGCCTTAAGTGATGTTAGATTTTGAAAAGAAACAATTTTTTTTTAAGATTCGAGTACTTGTTTCTATAAATAATCTCTCTTTAAATGCTAAATTTTCCTTAAATTTTCTTTAAAAGACATCGCATGACACCTTTGCAGTGGGACTACTTTTTTTCGGGTCGGCCCTCTGTGTGTGGATTGGTGTCAAATATATTTCTACTCACTGAACTATTCAGAAATTTTTCCCTGGAACTCTATGTGTCTCCAAACTTATATCATATATAACTTCAAACAAACATATAGGAAATAATCAAAAAACTATAGTCTATTATTAAAATTATACCCGATGTTTTGCTAGGCTTAAGAGCTCATCGATTTTAATATTTTAATTCTTCTCTATTTATTCTTCTTCTTAATGCATTTATTTAATGAACAATTCATTTAGCTATTTAATCACTCTTAATCAAATTATATAATTATTTTTATTCCATTTTATTTACATGAATAAATAAAGATGATGATAGCAATGTTTTTATTAAATTAAATAGTAATGACCTAATTGCTTTTTTTTATTATCGTTTGACACTGATTCGTCATTTTAATTTTAAATTTTTAAGAAAGAAAGAAATAACAATTGCATAAGAATTTACACTTCTTCTAGCGTCACGTCACTCACGATTTTTTATCTTCAGAACTAATTTGCAATAAAGGCGGGTTCACACGGAGTCGTGAAACGGGCGAGAGCACTACTCTTAGGCCAGCCGGTCGTGTTCACTACCTCGTCTGAACTATCGGTAGTGAGAGTGGAGGTAGTGCTCGACCTCGAATAGGCGAGTCGTAATCTTTCCTATTGGTTGGAAAGACCACGACCGTTTCATTCGTATTTCTACCGAAGAGCTGACAACATATCTATATATAAAATGAATAATGTACAGATGATGAAGTTCGTAGAGTTATATAACGAAAATAAATTCAGAACATTACAAAAACCGAGATGCAAGAAATGAAGCATTACAAGAAATAAGTATTGAAATAAATATCGACGTTTTTGGTATTTGTGAAGTCGCACAGAAAATTAAAAACATTAGATCTTGAAGGAATCAGGAGCCTCGGCTGATGACATATATAAGCCTAGGGTTCCATGGTTTTACTTGTTCCGTGTGATCTGGGAAAGGTGATGGGTTTCTGTATTGAATAAGCAAGTCGTAACGCATGCTCAAATCAAGTAGTGCTATCGCCCGGTTCACGACTCCGTGTGAACCCGCCTTAATTTCTATTGAAATTAAAATACTGAAAAAAGATTTAATAAAATTGTGGTAATTTTTTAATTAGGTGCTTGCCCGTGAAGTAGAAGCAACACTTCGGCCAACAGAGATTGCTTATACATTAGCACTTCAAGCTTCACGAGCTGCAAATGTTTCTGTACCTTCTCTTGAAAGAGAATTTGAACGTCTTGTTGCTGCAAGAAGAAGTCTTGCTCTTTTTCAACATCATGATGCCATTACTGGTAGTTTACCATATAAATATAACAATAAATTAGTATTTTTTTAATTTATTAATTAGATATGTTTAAAAAATTAAATTTGTATTTTTAGGAACAAGTCAGCAATTAGTAATGCATGATTATGCAATAAGATTATTCGCGGCTCTCCAACATTCTTTAGAATTACAAGCTCGTGCTTTGGGAGCTCTTCTTGTTCTTCCGTCACCTCCACCAGCAAATGCCTTTTTATTACCTGATGTTGATAGGGAATTTTCAAAAGTTAATTATCATTTTTTACATTTACGATATATGCTTCCGTACAAAAGTGAAACGGAACCCTATTACTGTTGATGCAATGTCTGTTTGTATGTCACTCCGTCTTTCGGAGCATTGTAGCTCGTAAATTAAACAAGAAAGAAACTTGAAATTTAAAAATTATGTGTATAAACTTTCCCTGAATTAAAAATCGCTTTATAATTTGTATCGATTACGATCGCCATACAAAGTTTCACTTATGCCAAGTGGTCTTAAGCACACACATCTATTTTGTTAAATTTATTTCGATTTAAATAAATGGTTTAGAGGTGTAAATGTATCAATTTTTACCACTATTATTGTACCTAACAGTATTTTCAAAATACTGAACGTAACATTATCAAAAAATTCTGCGAATATGTCTATTCACTACTTTTAAGTAGATAGGTGTTGGTTCAAGGTGAAACATTTTTTAATAATAATAACATTAGGTAAAATTTCAAGGTGGATTTCACATAAAATAAAATAAAACAAAAGTGAGTTTAGATTTCGATATATTTCGCGTTGTTACTCCTCACTTTTTGTTTTATTTTATTTTATGTGAAACCCACCTTGCAATTTTACCTAATTTTTTTTTAATCAATGCTTATTAACAACATTTATATTAGATTTTGATATCTCAGCCATTTTAAAAAATATAATCGTTTTTATTATCTATACTAAAAAATATATGACTTGATCATTTTTATTTTATAACGATATAACAAAATCAATCCTAACCCAACTGATTCTAAAGCATCTACATATTCAAAACTTCTAAGGTTCAAATCAAATCCTGTTGAGAACAATTTTGTTTTTATTCATTATTTTTTTTTGTTTTGTTCATTTAAAACAATTATAATATATGTTTATTAGGTAATAAATTTGTATTATTATTTAATATTTTTTTTGTTTTTAGGGAATCTTATGAACGCCTTCCTGCCAAAGTACCACTCGTTATTCCTCGTGATTCTCCAAGAACACTCATACTTTTTAATTCTTTGCCTCATCCTCGACAAGAAGTTGTCAGAGTACGCGTCACTGCTTATGATGTACGTGTACGAGGGCCAGATGGAGGAATTGTTCCAGCTCAATTGAATCCTGTGTGGAATTACACAGCTCGTCCTGTTGCGATGTCACGAGGACATTTTGAACTTACATTTTTAGCTGATTTGCCAGCTTTAGCTGTCGTTCGGTATTTAGTTGAAAGAGCCCCAGCAGCTGCTGCAGGACGTGCGGTTGTTTATTGTGCACAATGCCAATCAGGTGAATATTAGATATAGAGTAGATATATGGATAGATATCCCAGAGAATGTATATTTAAAATTAACAATGATTATTAATTATTATCGATTTTTTTTTATTGAGGCTTTCGAAGGGAGATGGAGGTTTGATAACATGAATTTCTTTCTGATTGAACCACGAAAAATTAATGGTGAAAATAGAAAATTTGTTGTATGGCATTTTATTCAGGACGTTTCATCTTCTAATTCTGAAGTCGGTTGAGAATTAGAAGTCGAAACGTCAAAAATAAACTAGGAAATTTCAACAGTTTATTAATAGACAAATTAAGATTTTAGTTTTAATTTTTTCTGGAATAATTGAACAGCGAAAGGTAAATAATATAATCAATAATTTCTTTTGTTAAGTAGAATTAATTTATTATTTTATTATTTTTTGGAAAGGGAAAGAGCGCTCTTCGGCCATAGGAGAGAGACATGGGTTCAAATCCTGTCGGGTGCTCAATTTCATTTTTCCCTTTTTCAAAAAATAATAAAATAATTTCTAAATATGTAGAATTATCATAAGAAATTATTGATTATTTTATTTAACTTTCTCGGTTCGTTTATTTCAGTTTATTAATAGTTTTAAAAACTTGCATGGGTGTCCAAACGAAAGAATTTTCTAGGGTCTAGACAAAAATATTTTTTCCTATTCGTCAATTAAAGGTGCTTATTATTAATAGAGAGCGGGTATAAGTATGTACATATTTTTCATTCCGAGATTTTAAGTTTAAAGAAATTTTCTTTAAGATGAATTTCTTTAATCCGCTATCGACTTATTCATTGATTTCAAGTATTTTTTTAGATCGTACCTTACTTTCTTCATAAAGAGAAACAAAGGGGTTGTTCTCAGCTTGATGCGAATAAAAATGCATATATTTGAAATATATATGAATCAAGCAGAGGACAACCTCTTTGTTTCTCTTTATGATTCAACAACTTTGCTACTCTCCGCAAAACAAAATATTTTCAATTACTTTCTTCCTTTGGCATTACATAGAAAAAAATTATATAATTAACTAATACTTATTTTACATATTTGTCCTTTAATTGTATATTTGAAATTCTTATAATGTGATGTCAATTAATGTGTCCATAGGAAATGAAGATTTGTTCACAATACGCCGAATAGAGCCTGGAAATGTTCAATTAGAAAATCATAGAATGCGTCTTTTATTTGATGGGACGAGTGGTTTTCTCAGGGCTATAACAAGAAAACCAGACGGACGCCCTGTCCAAGTTGCACTTTCAGTAGCGGCCTATATGTCAGCTCAATTTCACAACGGAGCATATCTTTTCAGCCCAAATCCTGGCCGAGGAAACAGTCCAGAAGTAGAAGTAAATTTATTTATTATATTTACATAGTATATAGATTCAGTGGCGCACCTCAATATTTTGGGTGCGTCCCTTTCTCCAAAACCCTATATTTTGAAATATTAAACTTGTGTTTAAATGACTATTTTATATAAAGATGAAAAATCTAATTTCGTTAAAATATTTTTAAAAAAAATCTCTTTTCCCACTCTTTGGCTAGGTAGAAAATGTTACAAAGAGTCAATATGAAACAATTTTACGATTTTGAATTGGAAAATAAAATTTCATTTCCTCCAATTTTATTTAAATGATTATTTGATATTAGAGATGAAAAAATATAATTTCGTCAAAATATCTCTAAAAAATATATTTTTATACCTTTTGCAGTGACATAACTATGTCACCAGCGCCCCTCTCCCCCATCGTAGGGTCTTCGGCGACATTATTTACGACAAATTTCTTTGTAAATATTTAAACTAAATTTCCTTTATTTGTCTATCAAAGGGTTCTTAATTTTTTTTTTATCTTCTTTAACCTCATGCATGTGGTTATCAAATACAATATATTTTAATGCTTAACATGACAGAAAACTCAATTTCACTAAATATGATATGGCATTTAAAAATGTTGATTATTTTTTTTGTAATAACTTCTAATCTTGAAACAGTGATTGCACATGTTTTTTAAATTCATTTATTAGATTTCCATCACATGAATTAACTCTATTTTGAATCCCACTTAACTTTCGAAATTGATGGATATAGATCTTTTTCCAAATTTTATGTTCTAAATTTTCAGAAAACTATGAATATAAATTCTTAACAAAACATATGCAATATTTATCTATATCTTTATCAGTATTTCATATTAGTACCTATATATATCCCAGTGAAATTAATGAACTAAATGCAATAACGTACTTCATAGTAAGAGAAAATTAATGAATCTTAATGCATTGGCCATTTCGATATTTTATATACATGTATTTATCTTTAGTTACATCTCTATGTAGCTCGTAGAACAACGCAATATCACTTGTGGTATATTTACTAAAGATTTTGTTTTGCTTATAGGTTTTGGCTGAACTAGAAGCAACTATTCTCATCAGTTCAGGCCCAATCAGTAGTGAACTTGTAGCAGTTTATGGAGACACATTAATACATCGAGCATCCGTGTTTCATGGTGCAGGAGCTCCTGGCGAAGCAGTTTTTCTAGAAAATGAATTGGATTTAGGTCCAGCACCTCGACATGGAAATGCTGATGTTTTCATGCGATTAGCAAGTGAAATTGCTAATGGACAGCCACCCGAATTGTGGCATGATCAAAATGGATTTCAATTGATGCGTCGAGTTAAAGTAGAAAGGATCGGATTGGAAGGAAATTATTATCCCGCTACTCAAGCGGCACTAATTCAAGATACTGCCAGAAGACTTACTCTTTTGCTTAATCATGCACAGGTTAAATACTTTTTTAATAGTTAAATTATTTAAAAAATTTTATAAGCCCTTCAGAGTAGAAGTCTCAAAACCAATCAAAACACTACACCAATTTTTACACACGCACAAACTCTTACATTTTAAAATAAAAATATTCACTTAAGTTATTACCAAATGGGCATTGTTCGCAAGGTCATATAAATAAAAAAAGTGTCCATTATTTTTAAATTAATATAGTAGTATAATTTAAAATTGATTTTCTCTGAATTATTCTGAGAAAAAGTAAAAAAAAATCTTGAAATATAATTAATGTGATAATATAAAAGAAAAGGTATTGACATAAAAAATTTTTGTACTAATTTAAATAGAAATAAAAACTAATTGTAAAATTGTACTTACTATTTTCTAATAAGGATTATCAACTGGTGTAGGCATAACACGACTTTCACATTAGTTTCTCCCATATTTGAAATACCTTCTTCATTCAAATTACTTCAATTGGGTTTCCCCGAAACCGTTTTAAAAAAACCGTAAAAAGGTCAAAAGAAGTTTAGACTAGGTGCTTCCAGTTCTATAATTTAAATCGAATATATAGGGATATATAATATATAGGGACGTCTAGCCATAGATATCTTAACTTTCAAAGCCCTAAACTCTGCGACTTACCATATCCGAAATACGATGTATGGGTGTTTAAAATATTGTTTATTTACTCCCCTGCCTCAATTAAAATCGGAATTTATACTCTTTGAAGAACTCAATATTTGATAAATGTACATGTACAATAAAAAAAATCTTTACAGTCTTTTTTGAGAAAATTGCCAAAACTCAAAAATTTTCAAGTAAATATAATCAACCAAAATTTAGCTATTTGTTCTAACCTCTATAAACCTTAAGTTTCAATTCCCAATCTCTGCGACTTAGCATATAGGAGATATTGGTGTTTAAAAAAAAAAATTTGCGACATGACTAGTTTACTCTTCTCCCTTGATTCCAATCGGAATTTACTCCTTGAAGAACTTTGTTGAGTTTCGAATCCAGAAGCTCTGAGACTCACCGTATCCGAGATACGGGCGTTAAATCTTTACAAGAGGGTGTGGGAAGGGTTTAAATATAGTTTAATAATAGTAAGATTAAAGTTTAAATAAATGAAATGCTAAATTCATATAAACATTAGGTATTAGTTTGAGTTTAGGATCAGTGACTAAGAAAATAAAAGACCCTTGGAGCCTTGTTCTTTAAAAAAAAAAAAAACATCACACCGGACACGTGATGATTCCGGGTTCGAGCTCCTCTTTTCTATAAAGTCTTTCTTTTATTCTCTAATTTAATTTAATTATCTTTAAATGAGGCCACGTTGTAATTGCCCCCAGGGTAAAGAAAAATAGTTTGTGTGACGTGATTAATTATGAGGTGTTTAAATATAATTTTTTAAATAATTATAAATAGGCAATCAAAACTTAGAGAATGCTTATATTTTTAGTTAAATACAGTTCTTTATAAAAACAATCATAAAAGGTTTATTAATTCCAAACCTTTTTTTGTAGAAAACAGGCTATGAGCCTATTAATAAGAAGAATTTCAACGATTTAGGGAAAATTTTTCGATTTAATAATGAAAAAAATTGGAAAAAATGTAGTTGCTTTATGAACCAATAATAAAGTAACTCTTTCTTTAATAAAGCAACTTCCAATTTTTTTCATTGTAAAGGAAAATTTCTCTTGAAACGTTTGGATAATTAATAAACTTTTTATGATTTTTTTTTATAAAGAACAGTATTCATATAATACAATAAAACAATCAAAAATTTATTTCAAAATATATTTTAGGGTGTGTCGAGCTGGGAACCCGGCTGGCTTGAGGTAATGCTTGATCGGAGATCACTTTATGATGATGCTCGAGGAATGGGTGAAGGCGTAATCGATAATCGAAGAACTGCTACAAAGTATTGGCTTCTTCTCGAAGATATACATGAAATTCCTATTACAACAGTAAATTCAACAACCGGATCTCCACCTCCGCCAGCTGCACTCTCAGCTTTAGCCTCCCAATTAGCTGCTACTTTGCAATACCCCGCAAACGTATTCGTTGTTGAAGGATTAGATACCGATCGAGCAGCTCGACTACCTGCAAGAGTACCATTAATTACAGAGCCATTTCCCTGTGATTTACATTTAATCAACCTCCGAACTGGACATGATCCAATATATGGCCAGAGTCCAGGAAATACGGCACTTCTTGTTCTACACAGGTTTCTATACTTTTTACAATCAATTTTATACTATTTAATAAAAATATTATAATTTAAAATAATAAATTCTTAATGTCATAATTATATTATAATTTTATTTCTACAAGTGATTATAAATATTATTTTATCGTTTCCAGACAAGGCGTGGATTGTTCTGTAGGAAGTTCAGGAGGGCCAACGTTATGTCCAGATGGTTCAGGTGCTCCTTTTAAACCTCATACAGGACTCTCACCTAATCTCGTAAATATTACTTCCTTAAAACCAGTTACAATTACCGGACTTCATGAAAATGGTCGACCTATTACCAGTCTTCACCATCTTGATGTGGCTCCTATGGAATTGGCAGCAGTCAACATAACATTTGCTCCGTGAATGTAGAGATTATAAAAAATTGGGCCTGGGTCTGTAAATGGGACCAGTACAGTCAGTAATGGATAATAATTTATGTGAAGTTCGTTTTAAAAACAGAATTGGTCCAACGTCTACTATTGCATTGCGAAAAATAGACAGAAAAGAAAAAACTCCTCCTATAGAAATTTTAAAGCGAAAATGTGATGTTTTCCTTCTTGGAGTAAATAGTGAATGGGCTTAGACTTAATTTATTTGAATTCAAATTAGTCTTATTTGATTTTAACATTTAGAAATTTTTAATTTTATAAATTAAAATTTTAAAATAATAAAATTAAAATATTTGTTAAAATTAAATTAATTTATTTTAGAAGCGTTACTAGATATGGTACCAGTGAATATATTGAGATTCAACCAAAGAAATAATGATCCTACCTGTTTTTAGACGAGAAGGTAGTTTCAATTTATTCCCTAGTACCATAATATACAATTATTTCCCACACCTGACTTACTTTAATTATAATAAAAGTTATAATAATTCTCACCATGTACCATATATAGCTGCCAATCCGCATTTATATTTGGTGTTTGTAATTGTGTATGGAATTCCTTCATAAACAAGTGAATAATAACTTTTCTTTTTTACTCGAAATTAAAATGTAACTTAACTATACTATAGTCTCGTTATAAATAAATTAAAAAATGTATTTTAAGACACACTCTTTTATTGTCTCCTTTAATGTAACTTTACCATTGAATTTCAAAAAAAAAATACTTTACACGAAGGTGTTGGAAAAAATTGTTTTTTATTCTATATTTTCTTAAATATAATTAACATTTAAAATATAAATAAATAATTCTAATTTATCTATAAAATAAGCCCAGCTATCTCTATTTTATCAAGGACAATTTGTAGATGTAATTTGTAATATAAATAGAATATATATGAACAAATTTTAATCAAAGAAAAATCAAAAGATTTTTCATTTTATTCCCGTTGATAATTATGATAGAAGATTTCTCTATTTATATAAAAATTATTGTTTACTATAAAAAAAAATAAACTAAT
Source organism: Forficula auricularia (assembly GCA_024734495.1). NCBI lineage: Eukaryota > Metazoa > Arthropoda > Insecta > Dermaptera > Forficulidae > Forficula > Forficula auricularia. The sequence goes on from JALMQS010000117.1 coordinate 1,799,792, forward strand.
GGAGGAGTATTTTTCAAAATATTGCCCGGGCTCATTAAATATGGTACAAGACCAAACTATCCAAAGAATCAAAAATATATATAAATACAAAATAATTTAAGATTATATGAAATTTAATTTGAAAATTAAACTCCAGATGCTAGTGTTGTGATTTATATATGAGAGTATTTGTGTATGGATAATAAAATAAACTTTGTGTGTATGTGTGCATCTTTATGCGTGTGTGTTTTGGAATATATAGACTGATGACGACGTTAGAGCGTTGTGGACGCTTCCCCGTGCCTAGCGCATGTACCTCGTTCAAACTACAACCCCGATGGTTTTGTATATAAAAAACTAAATAAAATAATAAAAATGTTTAAGTAATTATTATGTCTCTTTCTCCAAAGTAATCCATTTAAGGGCGTCGGTCGAAAGAACTGTGATATAAAAATTATTTTGTATAAATACCTATTATAATGAAGAATTCTGGAAAGAAATATTAAATATACATACTAGCTGAAAATTGAGTAAATGAAAATTAGTTTTAAAATATGAGAAAACTTGTTTAAAAAATCATATTAGATAGATACAAAATTTTGATATTCTATTGTTTGCGGAAACATAAAGTTCACTGTGAATTCATATTTGGAAAATAGTAAAACAATAAAAATAAAAGATTTATCTAGAACGGAATATCAATTCGAAAACTAAAATTGTTATCTATGACATGGTAATTTTTAATTAAAGAAATCAAAATCTAAGTTATGCTTTATTAAATATTTTAAAACTTTAATCCTTTCCTAATTTTATCCTTTAAGATATATTATATACATAAAAAAAAAAAATAAGATTTCTCATCAGATTTAAGAATAACATTCTCTTTGTTTAAAGAGGAAACGAGAGCAATGAATTAATTCATATTTATCCAAAATTGAAAAACATTTTATTTAATTTAAAATATTTTAATTACTCATTTGATATAAAATATTAACAAAAATTCGATAAAATAATAAATAGGTTTTATAGAATAATTATTTAAATTTGCATTCAACCAATCTTAACCCTTATTTCTCATAGGGCCAGTTGCATGTCGGTTGGTAAAGTCTTTGAAAAAGTTGACAAAGGGTAAAACAGTAGAATTTACCTTGTGTCCAGCCGGATGGCCAATCAGATGACACGCACTTTCATCTGATTGGCCATCCCGTCGAGCACAAGGTGAATTCTAAGGTTTTACCCTTTGTCAACTTTTACAAAGACTTTACCAACCGACATGCAACTGACCCTTAAAGAGGTTTCTTTTATTAGTGTTATAATAATACGAGCTGTTATGATATTAAATATATCTGAATTGTTCATCACTTTATATTTTATTTAAAATCTCATTAATTAATATAATAATATTTTGTATTCATTGTTCTATTTAACATTTTTAAGTTTTCGAATTTGGATTTTATAATAAAAGATTATCTATTTATTTAAATTATACATTTGTCTTAGCAAAGATATGTTTCTTATTTTAATTAATCAATATTTTATTCCAGAAATTCGCCGTAGATATCCGTTTATCAATAAATACAAGATTAATTAAATATTAAATTATTATATAAAATAATAAGGATTTTTGAATATAGGAGAGTTTAAAATATTTTAAAAAATTATTTCTCTTTATATATACATAAATAATATAAAGTTTTAGCATACAAAAAATAATAACATGTTTGAAAATGAATCACAAAATCTCATAAATTATATACTCTTCAAAATTTGATTTTTTTTTTTCAAAAAGCTTAAATATTTCAAAACTTAAAAATTAAAAATTTTCAAAGCATATCATATAAAATTATTTTTTTATTTTTTTTTAATTTATACTAAGAACATAAAGATTATAAACCAATGTAAGCAACAAATGTTTTTATAAAAGGAAAAAACCAATATCACCCCTTGGAGTTCATCTCTTCTTTACACAAATAAAATTTATTATTAAATTGTTCAAGTTTATGCATTTACCGTACTAATTGTGATGGCAAACTTGGTATATTATTATTTTGGAAGATTTCAGGTAATGTAATATTTGGTGGTAATGTTGCATTTGGTGGAAGAATGCCAGCAAATCCAATTTTTCTCCAGAATAATGGTTTATCACTTTCCTCTATTGCCGATAATTTCTCTTCAGGTATTACATCTCCGGGGCCGTCAAGTGTAGGAGTAGAAGAAGCCAATGTGATATTATCCCCTATTACCTGACTCAATTTTTCTGAATTTAGGGCTGTTGAATTTGGATGCTTCAGAATTGATAATGGATTTTTAAAAACATCAGTTTGAGTAGATTCAATTTCTATATTTTGGGGCTGATAACCTGTAAGATTTGCAATAATTTTACCCACTCTATTGGGATCAATTATTTCTCTGCGATCTCGTTCTTCATTACCTAAATAGCAAGCTTCGGTAACGGCATCACAAAAACCTCCCGAACATTCCATTCCATATTGAATATTATCTGAATCACCTGAGCAAAGAGCAAGTATTCGAGGATTTGCGCAATGAAGGCCACCTTCTGCGCATCGATTCCAAAATCCAGGACGAGCTTTAATTTTATGATCCCCAAAGTAAATAACATTTTTTTCTTCATTTTCTTTTTTCATGTTCTCAGTAGATTTATTGAAATTCGCTTCTCTTTCAAATTTAATATCCCCGAAGCCGTCACCCAATCCAGCAAATTCCGTCAATCTTTGATATAAATTACTTTGATATTTTTTAGGTCTTCTATCGGATATTTGCCGAACTCTTAATACTAATTGGTGATTTTGATAATTTATAACACATGCTCCTTTGTGGTGATCACAATATGCTGATTGCACATCCTCGTCTTCATCACTCACTCGATTTATTAGAGCTTCACATGATAAAACAAACTCCGGTTCTTCATCTTCATCATCGCAAGCCGCCAAAGTAGCTGAATCGATACATTGTAGTCCTACTCCTTGACATGTTGCTAAGGGGTCTTCAACTGCTTCCAAAGCCTCCCAATCGGATCTTCTAGCAGAACTAGCCACTAGGTATGAAGCCAAGTAAAAGAGAATGTTCCTGCATAGAGACATAGTGACTAAAGGACTGGATCTTTATTGAATACGAAAGCTGATAACTTTTGTAGGCTCGTTCACTTAGCACTTATTTAAAAATGATAATTAAATCAGCGTTCAAATGATAATAATAACACTCCGTCATCATTCAATATTTTTTTGATGATGAAATTTATCGAATATTAATTGCGCCTCAAAAAAATGAAATCAAATTATTTTTAAAATTAATTGATTTTAAATATATATTCTTGAAAAATTTGTGGGTTTATATGATATAATTCTTGTATAGATTCAAAGTCATAATTTAAATCTTCATTTTCTCTTTTATTAATATGGTCAATGGCTTATTGAAAGCACCCAATCCCATAGACCTCTAGAATTAAACATATTGTTTCAAAGTTTTTGTGCCGAGAGTAGCAGAATTTTTATATATTGAAGAAGACAATAAAAGAGTGTGTCTTCTGCTGGAATTATAAATTTTATATAGTTTATATAGTTTCGAGGGCTTTCATTTCATTCATAAATTAATTCCTGTGAATCAATTGTAATAGACTGATGAAGAGGGCAAAGCCCTCGAAACTATAGTCTCGTTATAAATAAATAAAATTTATAATTCCAGCAGAAGACACACTCTTTTATTGTCTCCTTCAAGATATTGTTTGGTTAGTTCGTTGATCGGTGGCCGTATACTGTTGGTTTATATTACAACCGTCCATGGATTTTTTTTGTTGTTTTTTCGGCATTTTTAGCCATCAGCCAATTTACGATACCATTATTAAATTGTTCTTCTATGTAGGGATCAGATTTTTACGTCCATGGATATACTTGGTCAATTGATTGAATGGAAAGTAACTTGCATTGCCAGCAAAAGGCAGAGTAGTATCAATTTTAAATAATTAAATTCTTGAAAGATCGAACTATATTTCTAAGAAAAAATCATTATTGATTGTTTAACAAATTTTAAAAAATACAAATCTTTTAAAAAACAATAAAGAACACGTCTATTCGAAACCAAACGTTTCGGGAGATCGAACTATATCTATCATCACTTAAAAATGGCTTCATTTTAAAAACTAAGTGTTGTGAATAAATTTTAGAACATATAAACTAAATTTCACCATGGGTCATCAAACCCAAAAGACTTCTTTAATTGAGTAACTAAAACATTTAAGTACTTTGTGTTGGTCCGATTCTCTTATGAATACCTAATGTAGTTTTCAAATTAGTATTCTTATATAATAAAAGAAAAAGAGTGTAAAGTGAAAATTACACAATCTAAATTGATTTTTAAAATAAATGGCAATGATCCTAATCATAGAGATAAATAAACTCCAATGGATCGTTGCTAGACTTTATAGAGAGACCTATTTTAAACCGACTAAATAAATCAATTTTGGGTAAAAAAGTACCATTTTACTCTAGAGTAAAGTACTTGTTCTAAAAACTGTATATAATCTTTTGAGGAGTCCTCAAGATACTTAAATAGAATATTATTATAAATTTGATCAAAATTGGTTAAGATATTTAGGAAAAGTTTGTGGGCCGACATGTATCCAAAACTAATCAGCGCTTCATTTAGCTAAAGTAATGGTAGGATTTCAATTTCATTTCAATCGGTTGAACGGTGTAAAAAAAATCGTCGACGAAAAAATGATATCTCCATGGACTAAATGAAAAAATCGCACCTTTTGGCCTTCAGGTCCTAAAATTCATTCTTATTGAATACTACAATTTTGACTTTGGTTGAGACCATGGGTTCCGTAGAATTTACCTGAGGACCCTTTGAAGTCACGCTTGGAGGAGACCGATTACAATACTTTACCTATATCTGCTTCTCATTTATGGATAAAGTAAAAATAATATTAGACTAGCTCAGAGTTATTATTTTCCTTTCTCTTTAACAACGATATTGTCTTATTCAATTCGATTTTATAGATTCAATAAACTTATATAATTTTTTTTTAAGGATTTTATGAATTAACATTTATTCAGTAATATGTAGTGCAAATAAGGTTGTCAACATTACTTGGAATACTTTATATTTCTTTTCACTCGTTCGCTTCGTAGAAAGAGAAAAGAGTGCTTGGGGGTCTGAGTTGCGTTTATGAATTTTACTACATGTTAACACCGTTATAGTGTTGAAACACAGTAGGAAAATTAAATGTCATACCCTCACTCGTTTAGGCTCTAGAGCAGGGCTGTCCAACCCGCGGGTCCCATGCGGCCTAGAACTGCAATGAATACGGCCCATATAAAATTATAAACTTCCTTAAATATTTTTATGTACTTACTGGAAAACATATTATAACATATTATATCAATTAATAATATCTCCTTTTAATTATGAGACTATTTTATTAGAAATATCAGTTTCTTCCATTTTTGTTTGAAAATATTTTTAATTCCCCCCCCCCTTTTTTTTCTCTTTGGTCACTATCATTATCAATATCAATGGGAAACTACCCATGTGAAAAATTTCCCTGAAAATTTCAATGGAAAGGATGCTCTCCATAGTAATCGTCAAGTCTCGGAATCGAATATGGCACTTGAAGAAGAAGAAGAAGAATCTTCTCTAGATATTTAAATCATCGGAGCGAATTATAGATAATGAACTTAATTTTAGTAAATTAAAATATCAAAATGTTTCTTCATTAGAGTTTTTGAATATGTAGAATATATATAGTAAGCCTCTAGAGCAGGATTTAACTAAATTTCCACATAAATTTCACCATCACTGCCTAACACTTTGAGTCACACAAATTTATATAATGATCTTTATTAAACAAGATTTCATTTCCAACAGAAAAGTTCATATAAGTAAAATGTCTAAGATCAATAGTTTGCGCGTTACAAAAATATTCCAATATTGTAGAGTGATCAATGACAAATAAGGTGTCTGATAGTGAGACATCCTCTGGATATAATAGACCAAACTAATTATAAATGAGAAAGAAATCAATCTTATTTTATCGATTTCATCTATCTGAAGGTTCACAGTATGTCTATTATATAAGAAAATAGCAATTTGATTAAGAATTTTGTAGTTTAAAAGAAATTGTATGATAAGATTCATTTTCTTCTCTCCGAAAGCGAATCAACTAGAAATATCCAACAGTTTTATTTATTTTCTCATTAGATTTTTATTCAAATCTATTGAAATTTCATATCTGTGTGTTATTTTCATTTATTTTTTATATAAAATAATTATTATTAGGAAATTTGCATTTTAAAGGGTAGTTTATTTGAAGTTCAATTTGGAAAAACGCTAATAACTCTGTTGAAATTATTTTAAAAAATATGAAATTAATAGATATTATAAAACAATTAATTATGAATAATTTAATACTATTTTGAACGAAATTGATTGGGTGCTTTTCGAGAAAATCGTCAAAAACCCCGAAAAACCGTCTATGAAAGACCGTTTTAGAAACATTTTAAAATTCACCTCCATGTCATAAGTCAATGTTTCGTTTCATATTACTTTTTAGCTTTTTTCAAATCCATCTCGTGCTTTCAAAAAACATCGTTTTTTGACTGTTCAGATGGTTTTTGACAATTTTCTCGAAAAGTACCGAATCGATTTCGTTCAAAATGGTATTAAATGATTCATAATTAATTGTTTTATAATATCTATTAATTTCATATTTTTTAAAAAATTTTCAACGGAGTTATTAGCGTTTTTTCAAATTGGACTTCAAATAAACTACCCTTTAAAATGCAAATTTCCTAATAATAATTATTTGATATAAAAAATAAATGAAAATAACACACAGATATGAAATTTAAATAGATTTGAATAAATATCTAATGAGAGAAAAAATAAAACTGTTGGCCATTTCTAGTTGATTCGCCCCCGGGGAGAAGAAATTTCATCTTTTCATACAATTTCTTTTAAACTACAAAATTCTTAATCAAAATGCTATTTTCTTATATAATAGACATAGTGTGAACCTTCAGATAGAGGAAATCGATAAAATAAGATCGATTTCTTTCTCATTTATAATTATTTTGGTCTATTTTATCAAGGGCTGGGTCGCAAGTCACCCTGCATCAGAGAGTCATTTCTTACGGTTTTCTGGCTTTTTACCATTTTCTTAAAAACTAATAAATCAATTTGGTTCAAAATTGAATATAATTATTAATAATCGATTATTTTATAATATTTATTAATTTTATATTTTCAACAATTATATCAAAGTAGGTGATTAGCGTTTTTTCAAATTAGACGTGAAATAAACTACCCTTTAAAATGAAAATATTCTAATAAAATCTACTTACTTGATATAAAAGATAAAAGAAAATATTTCATAGATATTAAATTTCAATAGATTTAATTGAATATGTGATGAGGAAAAAATTAAACCATTTCTAGTCATTATAGTCGACTCGCTGCCCCTGTGAAGAAACTGATTCTTTTCATAACATTTCATTTAAACTACAAAATTCTTAATTAAAATGCTATTTTCTTATGTTAGAATGATTACGTGTACCTTCAGATTAGATTAAATCTAGCCTCCGAAACGTCGGTTTTTGAATAAAAATAAAAAGATAGTATAAATTATCTTCTTTTTTGGACTGCTTCAATATCCACTTAATTAACTTCAGTCCGTCTCCAAAAATTACTCCAATCCGATAAATTATTGATTTTTATAAAATAATTTAGTGAAACAGAGCCACAAAAATTAAAATATATTTTATTTAAAATAATATTTCTACATTTTCTATCAAACAAAATAAATATAAACATAATATATCTTGAAGAAGTTCATTTTTTTCTCATCCATGATATTATAAATTATTAATTTAATTAGTATTAGATTTATAAGTCTACATTGAGTTCAAATAATCAGTGATATCTGAAATCTGATTAATAATAAAGGAATGAACATATTAATATTTCAAACGACTCTAGATAAAGTCTAGCAACGATCCGTCTCAGTTTATTTTTTATCTTAGTGGTATTTTCAGGGCTACCCTTAAGGCCGTGTTCAGACACATCTGTTGCATCTGCCTAGTTACGGCACTGCTAAGACAGACTAGGGAAATGGCATTTGTTCTGAAGACATAAAATCAATAATCCTCCCTTCCTCATTTATGCGAAACACATGATTTTCAAAAATCCAACTTCTATTAAATTAGACATACCTAAGTTGAACAAACACTCACATCTCATTTATCCCTATGAAAGTCCTTTCCCGTCCAGCAATATATATAGGTAACCTTCGTTCTTTCAAGACTTATTCGTTCCGTTCAGTTCCGACCAAATCCTTGATATTTTTCAATTATCCTTCTTTCCACAATGCGGCAGTCATTTTAAAGTAAAGAAGTATAAGTAAAGTAAAGTATAATTTAAAAATAATATTTACCCCAAAAAATTTTTACAAATCAAATACATTACACAGAACAAAAAAAAAAAATTCTTGCCCTAGATATCTCTGCGGATTTCTATACTTTCAAGTACACAGTTTAGGAATATATTCATGAAAATACTGAGTTGGCTCTGGTTTTTTTTTGGTGTAAGTACCTACAATATTTAAAATAAGTTTATAAATGGGGTTTCTCTAAAGTGTAACAATGTTTTTGCTAATTTTTCTCTCTTTTTACATCTATATAAATTAATGAAACACTAAAACAAAACAATTAGTAATATTTTACAATAAAAAATTGATATTATCAAATATACGTGCATTTTCTTTTTCATATTTACTCCTTTTAATAGATTAATATGAAAATGAACATTAAAAAAAACTAGAGGCAATATTTCAAAATCATTCATAGTTTCATAAATTGTTGGCATAAAATTACTCGAAATTATTTTTATATCAAGGGCAACAAAACCACTGTTGACCCTGTTGTCGAACACACATCGAAAATATTATTTCTTAATCTTATATAAGCGAAACAGTTTTCACTTAAAATATTTCAAAATAATATTTTCTACTTTCTAATCTTCTTTCAACGAATAACTTTCTGCATTAGTATTACGTGACTGATCTATGAAATTTTGTTTTTACATATAATAGCTTAGTTAGTACTACATGTCCGAAACGTTCTCTATGGCCTATAGAAAAAATAGGCCCAAGTTTTGGTCTATAAGAAAGTCTTAAAGAGTGAACATCGAAAAACTTATAATTTATGAGATATTAATTATTTTGTAAAATGTGTGCTAGTCGGTCTGTGTTACCAAATTTTGTGTAGGCTCTAGCTCAAGAGCTAGTGGGAATATCAAAACCAAAAAGGAAATATTATTAATTGCTAATGAGGCCAAATGAGAAGGGGGTTCTTTCGTAAATGATTATAAATTGTTTTATTAAATATTTAAATATAAGCTAGAAGACAGGTGTATGGTAAAGTTATGTGGATGACCATGTCAGTTTATTTCTTTTTGTATGTATGTCTGGATTCAGATACCCAGAATAACTAGAGAACGGCAAATCGTAGAAAGTTCATTGTGGAGACAAAATATTTGTATTTCCTATGCGGAAAGCTGGTTAGATTTTGGTATTTTTGGTTTCAGAACTTACGGTTTAAAAATGCAGAAATTTTTTTTTTTTCAATGATATTATTGAGATTTTCAAGCGATGTTAAAAGCATAAGCAAACAAAAACAGATGCTCTACTCGCTACGCCTGTTTCCCGTGTGGCCATATTATTTATTTTGCTTTACTCTATTCATAGGATCCATATATTCTTAAAGCAATTAAACCCTTATCTCAAGGCCGTGACCACAGAAGCGTTAATTCATAGACCCATTTCCTTGTTCAAAATTTAAATCTGCCTATGAGCTCTAATAATATGATATCATTACAAGTGTTTTAAGCCTTAATAATTACCTCCGCCCTAGTTTCGATTTTTTCGTTTATATTAGTGCTCCAAACTCTACCACACCATTCACTCGAGAGTCATTCTATGTACTCTCGGATATTTGATGAGCCTTGGCTTCTTTCAAATTGAACAGTATAAGTAATATAAATATTAAAATTTATGATCTACTAAAGTTAATGAACTTCTTTTTAGGAAATAATTGTCATCCAACTAAACTTTTTCACTGCTAAGATACAGGTGTTGAAATTGCGCGAGTTGATTCTAGAAAAGGGTAGCTTGGCTGGGGCACTGTCGAGCCGATTCCGCGACATTTCAGCCCCCGACAAACATCCCCGACAAAATATCCTTCAGACAAAATAACCCTTCCCCTCGTGAATCAAACACGACAGACAGCAGCACTTTCAAATGGCTAATTAGCCACCAAAATATGAAAGTCTGTTTATATTATTCAAAACTATGATTATAAGCTTCTCACTTAATCTCTTTTGTATTCTCCCTTATACTAGGGAATATTTTGTCAGAAGATATTATGTCGGGGGATATTTTGTCTGAAGGATATTTGTCGGGGGCTGAAATGTCGCGGTACCGTCGATCCACCAGACATATTTATGTATTTTTACGAACATGAATTTAGGGTGTATTAAATATTTTAATAGATATGTAGGAGGGTCCCTCCTACATGCAATATAAACATATCTATTAAAATCTTTGATACGACCTAAATTCATGTTCGTAAAATTAATTGATTATATATCACAAGTGGATTTTGAGAAAAAATTCAATCTTTCTTTCTCAAATACATATTCATTTCTTTATATTTATGTAGTTGTATTGGTTTATAGAATTATAGGGATGTAAATTTTTACATTTACAAAAACGTATAGATGAAATTAAACTTAATTTATTATCACAATTTATGAAACATACATTAATTTCTTTATTTAGTGATATAAAATAAATATATACAATTATATAGTGAAATAGAGTGTTATTTAAATATGCTAACATATATAGGTATAATTTTTGTTTATAACATGTCTTTGTATCATATTCTTTGGCATTATTTTGTTAGAAACTATATATTTCTTTTCAAAAGAAAAAAAGAATTGGAATGATTCCTTGAATTCAAAACTTACGAGATAAGTTATAATATTTATATACAAAAAGCAATAAAAATATATTATAAAATATCAAAATTACAGGAATAAAAGTTTTTTTTTGTATTGTACATTTAATATAAAATATTTAAATATATATTACTTTAATTTATAACAAATAGCTGTAGATCTTTTAAAATATATTAATTACATATATATATATGGAATATTATATAGTACTTTGAAAAATAATAGTAGTTTGAAATATGTATTAAATATTATTAAAAATATCTGTATCTCATTAAATAACAAAAAAAAATCACAATTTAGAGACTAAAGTTATAAAGCATTTATTATAAATATATAATATAATTAATAAATTTTTAAATAAAATATATTTAGATAAAATTACTAGTTTTAAAATACCAATAAATATTTTTTATAATCAAAAATATATATATAAATATATTTATAAAATATTTAAATTTGTATTTAGAAATATAAATAATTAAAATTATATAAAAATATATATTTAAAATATATTATGATCATTTAATATATGAATTCATAATTAAGTTAAATTAATTTGTTCCTATTTTATAAAGATCTTGGCCAAAGTTGATACGAAGTTGTTCCAGGAAAATAAACGTCAGGATTGTATGTGGCCCCAAACGAATAAATGCTGGTATATATCCCTAAAATGAAAATCAAATATTCAAAATTAATTAAATAAGGCAAAAATGGAAATTGAATGTTATAAAAAGTGAACATATAGTAGATAGCAGCGAATTAATTAAGGACTTTCCCTAATAAATCGATTTTCTTGCAATCCTTTTAAAACTTTGAATACACATATTTATAAGTGTCCTTTATACGTATAAATTTTTTTCAATAGTCCTTACGGCACTTTGTCAATAGTGACGATTGAAATTTGGACATTTAACACACGAACCCTATCACGATTGATGTTAAGGCGACTGTTTCATTAAATAACAATCGTAATTTTCTTGAAGTTATTTTGAAAAACTGAGAATCATTAACTGAAGATATAACAAATATTTTTCTGTTAAAATAATTGTATCAAGCGGTATTCGTTTTGTATGAAAAAATTTTAAAAGTTAGGTACTTTTGACGGTTTTCATTTTTTTCTCTCATGGCATGGCAAATGAGAGATGGCGACTTGGCTCAATTTTTCCATATCTAAAAAACTTCTGCAGCTGGTGCATTTAAGATTTTTAGCTAATTCTCTCAACCTAACTATACTGTTCTCATCTGGAATTTCGCATTGAACAGTTTTCATGAAGTGTTTTTTTTTATTCTTTGTCTTTTAGCGTCGGTAAGAATGCAATGTTGCCAGATTCGAGAAACGACGCAGTGAAAATATTTTTGCCTTTCTGCGCATGTGAGAGTAGGGGAAAGAGCGAACTGCATCTGAGCTATATTAGGGAACGTCTTTAAGGACTTGAAAGGATTATTTTTTACTTTGATATTTTATTTGGGTCGTATGTTCTAAAATTTTCGATTTTGTTTAAATGAGGGGTTTGAGGTCATGTCCCAATTTCTGGGAAAAAATTGAGAAGTTGTAATAAGTTGAAATGTTTCATGGCCTCCCAGAGGTCAGAAAAATAGAAAACAGTCCAAGTTTTCAATTTTATTTTTCTTGTAATATTATTATTTATGTGACAAGTGTATTAAATTAAATAATAATAGATAGTTTAATCAATAAATGTTTCATCTTGCACCGACACCATGTTCCTTATCAATTAATAAATTAAATAGAATAATTTTTTTATGTTAGGGGGATATCCTTGTATGCGTTCCCCACCCCCTAGAAGACATATGTTCCTGCGCGACTGGTCTTCGATTAAATAGTCGTTTAAGAGAGCATATCACGAAATTCTATACCTAATTTAGGACATCTAATTGACGAAAGAAAATTTTAAAGAAAAAGAACCCTTTAATATATACTCGTACATGTCTGAAATTTTTATTTTCCAACAGACATCATATGCCAAAAATAATGAATGTGATTTCTAGTATTTACAGTAGCAAGATTTCAAAGACTCGCATTTTCTAAAATACTTTTAATTTAATGTTATGATAGAATATATTCTGAACAACCACATTTTAAAGAGTTGAAGATGCTTATTTGAAGCATGACTAGCAATACTCAAGTGTTTAAAAAAAACAATAATTCTACTTTAAATGTTAGCGAGAAATTTGATCTAAATGCTTATGATCCTACTAAAAGCAGAAGGATGTATTATATTATACATTTTATACATCTGTAGTGCCGCGCTTCTCACTACTGACGGTACATATCGCCATTACAAGTCGCTTGGCTAGCCACGAGAACTGCTTCTTTTCCTGATTAGTCATATACGGTTCAGTAGAGTAATGAACGTTACCCCTAGCACCAGCGAAGGCTCTAATCACCCATCCGAACGTTTCCGAGTCTCTTAAGAGTGCCCATAAGACCTTGCAAAAACAGAGAGGTATTCCGTGGGAAGGCCCCATTGGTCTACATACACGGAATCACGCACACGCATGTCAACCATATGAAACCGGACCCTGCTTCTATATATTTAATTAGGTTGGATGGAGTTGTTTTAAGTTCAAAAAAAAAATACCATCCAAAAAATTGATAAGGAAAAAAGAGAAGCTTCAAAATAATCATTTCTTTCAAATTAAAAAAACAATATCATAGAAATAATATAATGATAAAATACCTTGAAAAATGCCATAGGTCCCTCTTTGGCTGTTTGAAGAGTCAAATCCATCAAATTCTAAAAAAGAAAAAGTAATTTTATTCAAATAAATATAAAAAAAAACTATTTATTCATATATATTTATAAATGGAAGGTAGCCCAGGGGTGGCGAAGAAAGAAAAAATTATAACATTTCCAAATAAGGTGTATTTATTTGATTGTCATTCCTTTCTTTCCTCCTTTTCTATTAAATCAACGTTTCGGAAGATTCTTCCCTCCTTCTTCATTGGTAACGTTGGTTTAAAAGGAAAGGGGAAAGAAAGAAAGGAATGACAATTCAATAAATACAACTTATTTGGAAATGAGATAATTTTTTATTTTTTCACTAGCCTTGGGCTGCCTTCCATTACTTTCAGCTGAAAATTCTACCAGTCTGTCTCTCTCCAAAGAGAATATGCTGACGTGTTCTGATGTGGTCATCCACTTGACTTTACCATACAACCTGGCGCCTCACTTATATTTAATATTTAATCAAATTATTTATAATCATGTAGGGGAAGGGGTTAGTTTGTGCATTTTTAGACTCTTGGAGGTCCACTGATTATGTATACAAAATTTGGTTGAGTTTGGTACACGGGCTTATATTTTCATTTTTTGACCCCCCCCCCCCCCCATTTTGGGCTGTTAGATTTTGCATTTTTAGACTTCTGGGGTCCCACTGATTATGTATACAAAATTTGGTTGATTTTGGTAAATGTCCAAGATTTTCATTTTTTGACCCTAACCCCCCCCCCCTTTGGGCGCTTAGTTTTTGCATTTTTAGACTTCTGGGGTCCCACTGATTATGTATACAAAATTTGGTTGAGTTTGCTCAAATAGCCTAGATTTTTAATTTTTAACCCCCCCTCCACTCCACCCCCTTAATTTTGGGTCGATATGCACCAAAATCTAATCAGCTCTTAATCTCAATGAACCAAAACTACGTGTGAAATTTGATTTCGATATTCACACTGGTTTTTGAGCTAGCTCGTCCATAAAAATTTGGTAACGCACAAGCTAACTAACTAACAACCAGACAACCAGACAGACTAACAGACATTTTGACAAAACAATTATTATCTCGAAAAATATAATTTTTTCGATATTGACTTATTAGAGCTTTTTTGTAGACCGAAATGCCATGGTTTTGCTCAATTTTTTTAATCAAAATAGTTTCAGCCGTTTTTTATATATTTCGAAAAAAAGAAGGAAAAAAAAACACTTTTTTCATGCACGATTACAATACTTGAACATACCCTGTATGGTAAAGTAAAAATTCGTTCAAATAAATATAAATATCTGAGGAGACTGAGCAAATGCTTGACAAGGGTTGAATGTATGTCAAAGACAAATAAATGTGGTTATTAATAATATCAATGTATTTATTAAAACCTCCCTCTAGTCTTCCAAATACAATCTAAGGTGCCTTCCATGGCCTGTGATTTTGCGGATACGGGTCCATCCAAGAACCATCTCCTCGAGGAGTTTCAGGCCACTGCCTACTCTTGCAATGACACTCGCAATTTAGTTCAATTTAAAAGTTGTCACCCTTTGTTGATAAACGACACCATTCATTTATTATCAATATACTATATATGTGTCCTCAATCATTTAATAACAAAAAGTTGCTCACTGTGGGGTTAACAATCTAAGCTTTACAAATGCTATTATTTTAAAAATTTTGATTTGAAATTTTTTTTAGTCATTTTATAATCATTTTATTTCGGAATTCAACTTAATTATACAATTCTGACTATTATTAGAACAAAACTCATTAAATGGATAATTAAGGAAACTTTTGAATTTTCTTCTTGATCTTTCATTTCCTTTCTTATAAGTTTCACAATCAGAAAGAAATAGTAATAGATTAAAGTATAAATTTTATCTCCGGATGATTAGTCTATAGTCTATTAGTCTATTATTATACTATTATTATTACTATACTATTATTACTATATACGATTATTACTATATCTATTAGTCTATATTCAGTCTATAATTAATTAATAAAAATATTTTCCCTTCAGAATAACTCTTATTAACTTACTCGATAAACTCCAGGTTTTGCATTCATCATTCGCGTTTTCAGAACATCTAGAGGTTGCGTTAAGCTTGTGGCTACCCCTCCGGCGAGAAAACTTGCAGCAAAATGAGTTCCCACATTATCTTCAAAGTTCATTTTCAATAATTGATGTTTGAATACATCGTAAAAACACAATTGACCGACTGTCATTAATACAGCACGTGAAAAAGCAGTTGACCAGCCATTCATTAGACGAAGAGCCCCTTCTTCTTGAATGATTCGAAATAATCCATCTACTGCATGTTTATAACTGAAAAAAATTATACAAATTAATTTTTACAAAGAACTTGATCAATTTTCTTTTCTCTTTGGTAATGCAAGGGTCTTTCGAGATCCATAGGGGCTGCATCTTCCTGGTGCGCCCCTTCTTGCATTCGTTTGCATGAAAAAAAGAAAATATATTTGAATTCGAGTGGCTTTTTTTATTTAGGTATATTAATACAGAAGTTGCACCAAAAAGGTACTACCTCTGTAGTCTATGGTAGACCCTCGCATCGTAAAAAGAAGAAATTTCAATTATTGGGTCGGAGTTGAAGGTATTTGAGGATGCGGGTCTTGAAGCATTAGATTATAATATGTCGCCGGAGAGACCGATAGGGAAAGGGAGTTCCAGTCTCCAGAAGTCATAGAGATAAACGAATTGGCCAATGCGTTTGTTCGGTTAGCTTCTAACGAGGGGTGAACCACGATTGGAATTAGGTGAACACATCTTTAGAATTGTGAGGAATTATTTTGGAATTCATTAAATAATGCTCCTACATCTGTTGATCCTTCTACTTGGAAATGAAGAGGAAGTGGAAGTAGGTGTACACGATATTAGGTATTCACCCCTCGGTGTAGAATTTAATCGCGTAGGGGTGTTCAGTGTTTGAAAATCGTGTAGGAGGCTTTAGGAGGGATTAGTGGTTTTATCTCGTCAGAACAAACGCCATGGTTTTATCTATAAAAAAAGTAAAAAGTACGGAGTCAGTTCTATGATGGACCAGGGGGTCGAGAGCGTCAGTTAATGTTGGATCTTCTTTTAGTCTGCTAGTTCGCCTCTACGAAGCTCCTCTCCACAGATGTGAAGAATTTCAGCCGTGTATAAAGTAAGAAGTTGAGAGGGTGTGAAAAAGCGTCTGGTCCGGAAAAGAAAGTCAAGCTTACATGCAGCAGCTTTTGCCAAACCAGAAAGAAATTGTACATATCTATGCTAAAGTATCACAAACAAATCTTTTCGAAATACTAGTAGAGCGAATTAATATGTATATTTCTGATTTATTAAACATTAAATTTCAAATAAAATTAGGATAATCTATTTACTCCTCTTTAGAATTAAAAAGTTTTAATTTTCATTAAATAATTTATTTTGGCAAAATAAACTTAAGTTCTTTAATATAGTGAAACCCCTCAAATCCGAACGAGATTTTTTTTTTAATTTAAGTTTGGGTAGGTGTTTTCTCGAACTCTAGGCTAGCCCAAAGCTTCTTCCAAGATCTCCTCAGTAAGTTCACACTTGTATTTTGCCATCATCATTGAGTATACAGTCCTAAGACTGGTTTGATGCAACAATCCGTCTCCACTCGACTCTGTCCTCCGCCAGCTGTTTGACCTCTCTAAATGTCTGGCATCCCATATCCCCAATTATTTGGTTGAAATATTCTAATCTGGGTCTTCCCCTTCCCCTTTTCTTTCCCACCTCCCCCTCCAAGATATCCCTAAGCAGTCCCCCATGTCTCAGTGTGTGCCCCATCATCTGACCTCTTCTCTTCTTCAGACTCTTCCACAAGGTTCTTCTTTCTCCGATTTTCCAAGAACTTCTTCATTTGTGATTTTATCCATCCATTTGATATTCATCATTCTTCTGTAGCACCACATTTCGAAAGCCTCCAATCTCTTTCTCTCCGCTTTTCCAATTGTCCAGGTTTCACACCCGTACATGGCTATGCTCCATACATATGTCTTCAATAGCAACTTCCTGTTTGCTAAGCTGATTGAGGAGGAGCATAGTAGTTTTTGTTTTGAATTAAACCCCATTTTTGCTTGGGCAATTCTTGATTTAATTTCGTTTTTGCTCCTCCCATCCCATGTTATTTTACTTCC
Organism: Forficula auricularia; assembly: GCA_024734495.1. Taxonomy (NCBI): domain Eukaryota; kingdom Metazoa; phylum Arthropoda; class Insecta; order Dermaptera; family Forficulidae; genus Forficula; species Forficula auricularia. Next base: position 1,817,687 of record JALMQS010000117.1, read on the forward strand.
TAGGTAGCGGAATTCCTTAACTCCTTCTAGGTTTTTCTTGGTTAATTTTGATGCATTCCTGTCTCGTTTGTTCTTTTTTTGTACATACTAGGACCTTGGTTTTATTCTTGTTTATTTTCATTTTGATTTCTTCTATTAGGATTTGGTTAATTCCATTCAAGGCGTCCTCTAATTCTTTTTTATTGCTTCCTAGAAGGGCAATGTCATCGGCAAATCTTAACATAGCGATCTTTTGACCTTGGATTTCTATACCTGTATCAATTTTGTCTTTGAATTCTTTAATCGCTTCTTCTATGTATAAGTTGAAAATCATGGGTGACAGCACACATCCTTGTCTTACACCTTTTTTTATTTTGGCTTCTCTTTGTTCATCACCAATATTTATAATTGCCGTCTGGTTTTGATATAGATTGTAGATTAGTCTTCTCTCTCTGAATTTTATTCCCGCCTGTTTTAATATTTTAAACATAATTTCCCAATTGACGTTATCGAATGCTTTTTCTAGGTCTATGAATCCGATGTAGACAGATTCTTCCATCCAGTAAATAACGTCTTTTATTGTAACTTTCTTCAGCTTCTCAAGGATAGAAAGAAAACCATTTTCTTCAATAAGATATCCAAACCACCAGCTTTCGGCTAATCGGCTAATCCAAACAAATTGAAATCCGAACAGACTCTAGCCCCAATTAGTTCGGATTTGAGGGGTTTCACTGTAGTTACTTCTGGCCCATACGGCTCTTGATCTCATGGATTCATTTTATAGATTATCATTTAGTTTTAAATTTTTTTTTAAGAAGAAGGAATTATATAAATTAAGCGAATTGGCTAAGGGGCCAGTAAGGGGAAAATAAAAAGTTGAAATAAAAGTCAACTTCTATTTGTTACTTTATTTATAAATAGCACTGGAGTGCGTTGATCTTGAGTGGAGTGGGAACTTTGCTTCTGTGTATGTATAATGAAGGCAGGTCGAAAGACAGTATTTGAGATTGTTCTGTTGGAATAACTTGTTTTACCAGTGTAATGATTCTTAATGTAAAACGTCTGCTGGAAATAGATTTTACGTGTTTTTGTGACTTGGGTGAGTAGTATATAATCCTCATTTCCACCCTTTAAAAATTTATTATAAATGTTAAAACAAAAAATTAAAATATGCAATGATCTTTTCCAGTTGACGTGCACTGATGAAGAGCAGCGGTATAGCGCTCGAAACGTTGTAAAAATATCGATTACGTCTGCCCAAAATAAAGTAACAAATAGAAGTTGACTTTTATTTCAACTTTTTATTTTCCCCTTACTGGCCCCTTAGCCAATTCAATTTAAATAATATAGGGCCACCAAACACGGTTCTTTTTAAAAAAATTATATAGTTTCGTATTTTTATTAAGAAAATTTTATATAAAAATTCAATAAATTTTTCAAAACTTACTTTCTTCTAAGTTCTGGAGACAATTTCATATCATTTTGCATACGAACATTAACCTGATCTGCGGGTGTTCCGATAAGACCACCAACAGCCCCTGCAGAGGCTGCAACCACAGCTGAAGTTACAAAAGACATAGGTTTTCCATCTTTCGTTAGGCGTTGTTTCATTACCTAAAATTAAATGCAAATTATAATTTATCTAAAACTTATATAAAAAATAGTTTCATATCTATGAATTTTTTCAAGAAAAAAAAATTATTTTAATTTATCAAGCTCATACCTCATACAAACCTCGTAAACTCCAAAGCGTGTCATCGAATAGGTGAGTTGTCTTAAGCAAGATGCACTCAGTCCATTATATAGAGAAAAAAATCCATCATGTCTTATAATTTTAATTCCCTGTCCGATTATAGTAAGTTTTTGACCAGAGGATTGTGTTTGAAGATGCACCTAAAAATAACACAAAGTTAATTCATAGAAATAAATATATTAGCCAATCTTATTATGATTTTTCAATTTAAATTAATGAGATTTAAAAAAAATATATGTATATTTCGTATTCGTATATATGTGATATACGGCATTGCTATCAGGCAGTTACCTAGAACATTTTTAGGGGAAGGATGGTTTAAAATTGAAAAAAAAATCAGAATTAGTACGTGCCTGATTTTAAATTGCTAAAATAACTATGTTCTGATACTTAGGGATTTTAATATATTCGATATTTAAAACGAGTAAAAAGCATTATAACTAAGCTAAGCTATACTAATAAACTAGGAATAAATGTTATTTTATCTATCAAATTTCAACTTTGTTATTGTATTAGGTTGGGGAGTAAAAAAAATAAAAATAAGTATATTTCAGGAAAACAAATTAGGTTCTTTAAAGAATGCATAGCAGTATTAGTTCAATAAATGAATAAACATACACATAGATAGCAATTCTCTAGATAAAGGTAATTGTTTAGTTTACTTTTTTTTCATGAGCTGACATTATAAACAATCAACTTCTCAATTAACAGAAGAATTTTCCGGTCGAGGCTTTGGTGGTCAAATTGAGGTCCTGGAAGATTTTTTCGGGTTAGACCACCCGACATGAAAACATAGTCTGCATTTACAAAATGAGCAAAATAGTCAAATTAAAATAAAGATAAATAAATTAGATTTCAATTAGAATAAATTCGAGTTAGAACTAAGCCTTCACAATTTATCTCGAGTCAAATTTAGATAACATACTTAACATTAAATCTTTTCATTTGATCGGCTATAATCCGGATCCTGCTCTAGTAACCCCTAATAAAATTATCATACCACGTATATACTGGGTAAATGGACTTTATTTATTTATTTATTTTATGGCTTGCGGCCGTTTTAATTCAGCATACATGTTACATTATTTACAATTTTTCTTCAATTTTTATTCAATACTAGCTTCAAGGCCCGCCTTTGGCGAGCACTTTTGCTAGCCAGGGAGCTTTGCCCCTGGACCCCCACGTGGCTGTTTTATTGATGTTTTATACACGTGTAAAGAACACTTTCATGTCAACCCTTGTGAATTAATTGTAATAGATTGATGAAGAGGACAAAGTATATCTCTTTTTAAAAAATTTATTTTTCGAGCAGAAGACAATATTTTATTGTCCCCTTCTGCTACTCAATTATTCGGCAAAAAGAACCTTTCAACTTAAATTAAAATAAAGTTTATGTCTTGTAAAAATTCAATAAATAAGGTAAAAATCGTCATTTGGGGAGAATTAAAAAATTAAAAATAATAAACTTTTAAAGTTTATTATTAGATTATAGAAAATTTAGGTTTAATTAGGCTCAAAATAGGTTTTTAATAATTTCAATAGGCTGAAATTTCCTAGATTTCAAAACAATATAACAATGGGTTTTCAAATGATTTTGTTTTCTTTAAAGAATTCTACGGGCTAATTGAATTTTGGTTTTAATCTTTAAAATATATTTTTAAAGAAATTCCAAAAGCTAATTAATTCCTTTCAGTTAGTTTAGTTAGTATAGTTTCAATAATCCTTTATAATTAACTTTGAAATAAATAAATAATATTGAAATGAATGAATGAGCTCGAATACAAAAGCCAAAAGGCTTAGTTCTTTTGAAATGGCTGAGGGTCTTAAATACAATAAAAAAAAGATGAGGTGAGATTCCCAAGGGTATTTTTAAGAAAAATGATTTTTAAATAAAATATTTTATTTTAAATTAAATATTTTTCATCTATATATATAATCAAAAGCTTGGTTGAAACTTTTTTATTTTTTTCTACCCTATTAAAGACGGTTTTCAGAATTTTTTCAAATTTTTTCACCCAACTCAAAAGAAGTTGGGAATTTTTGAAAAATAGCTTTATTTAAATAACCATAACTTTTTCAAAAATTTAGTTATCAGATTCAATAGTGTTTATATTTTGGAATTTGAATATTTCAATAAAGTTGATTGTTGAAGGTATGGAGAGACTATAGTATACAGGGTAAGAAAATAAATCAAATAAAAAATTTTAAACTATAGTGGCATTCTAATAATTAACTCCCACAGCATACAAAGGTTTTTATACCGTTCTGCTGTGGCCACACCCTGAGCCACTCAACCGGTGTGGGAGGATCGGAGGGCTATAAGGGGAGATGTGGAGGCCCTTTGATAAAAAAAAAAAATTAAATAAAGTGAACAACCCTAATTCCTAGATGATCCGGGCTCCCTGATATCTCACTTTTTAGAGTTCCTAACAAAAAAGTAAAAAGGAACTCTATTAGTGTCGCTACAATGTCTGTCTGTCGGGCAAAGACTACGGAACTCATGGTCTTAATACTATTTTTCCAACAGATAACTTGTAATTTTCAAGTTTGTATCTTATGTAGTTTATGATCCTTTAAAGTCGCGCTTGGCGCGAGGCCGATTCCAATACTTTATCTGGTTCGCATTGGATAAAGTAAAAAATTCATTAGCGGCAATTTGTAATAGGTAATAGGTGAACTTTGTTACCAAAACCCAAAAAAATCATTAAAATCCATTCACTATAGCTGGGTTTCGAGGTATAAGCCTAATTTGACTGAACTATTACGGCTATTATTTTATGAGTGAAAATAATATTCAACTATGTAAGTATATGCTTTATTCTCTATCGATTTTGAAAAAGATTACACAACACGAAATTCGAGAATTTTGATAAAGTGTATATTTTGGCGTACACTTCATATCATTAAAATGAACCGGATTCATTTTACTAATTTATTATATTGTCCATTATTTGTATAACATCAATATTTCCCTTCAGTTGTAACATTTTAAAAATACACAATCGTCTTCTTTTCAATCTTTATCTAATAAAGCAGAAATCGGTCCACGACCTCAACGTCCACACCATACGTTAATTATGTCACGCTGCATCTACAGTTTGCCACGTGTTTTCTAACAATTTCTTTGAGGTTGCCTATCGCTCATACAGTGAACTTCAGCTGAACACACAAAGTGAACATGAGCTGTTTGCAATCTCTAGACACAGACAAGGCTATCGCTATTATAGGATTTTTCGTTCTCTATTAACGTTCGAACCTACAATTAATTGCCTATTCAAGTGAAAGGTCAGAAACAAAACGATACATGTCTGGAACATTAGAAGGTTTGCAGTATTAATCCAACTTGATTCAAAAAAATGTCCTAGTTTAAGAGCTTGAATTTAGAATAACAAATGTTCCGAAATCTTAAACATTAAAAAAAACGCATTTTTAAAAAGTGTCATAAAATCCTTTAAAACTCATTGATTCTCATTAAAACTTTATATACAAATCTTTGGAGTTGCGTATTTGTGGAAGAATTTGAAAAGAAAGCTCTATTTTATGATAAGAATACAAGAGGGTGGATGCAAAATATCGATGTTTTCAAAATATTAATCTTTGGACCTTTTGTCGATTAATTTTTCTGCCCGATGTGGCTCGACTTATGTCTAATCAGGGACGCGCCAAGTACCTACTTTTCGCGCCGTCGCGTGCGTCGTGCGAAATATTGATGGGTGTCTTTATAAGCATTGAGTCCAAATTACTTCCCACACAAGTTATTTTCACGGTTCAAGGTTCAAATTACGACAAAATTTTTATACTTATATATAAATGTCAATATCCAGATGCTTTAAAGTCATATAATATATTAGCAGGATTTTCTAATAGCTCGTGGTCTATGTAGATCGTAGGTGGATAGGATACAATGTATGAAAGACGTACATTTTTGGTCTTTCGTACGAAAATAAAAGAACGTGCGAAAGACATCCTACTACGTATTTGTACGTGTTGTATGTGTTTTGAATGTAACTCAAAGTAGGTTCTTTAGATGTTCATTCAAAGACATCTTTCTAGGTCTTTTCTACATATCTGAACGTATTTTGGAAGTACCTCAATAAATATAGTTTAAATATCGATACAAAGACATCCTTCTACTTCTTTTGGTCATAGCTGAACATATTTTGCAGGTCATTTAAAAGACATAAGTACTTTGGATGTTCGTTAGAAAAAAATGTTTTTTTTTTTGTTTTTTTTTAAAGGTCCCGGTAAAATTTCACCATAGGCATTGTTAGATATTTTTTGTTTTTATGTAAATATGTTGATTTTTTTTAAGTTTCAAAAAATCTTTTTAGAATTTAAGTTACCAGGCGCCTGCCGGCGGCTTTAAAGTGTATATTTTGGCGTACACTTTATATCTTCGCGACATTTTATCATTTTTATAAGAAAATTCTCAAATTTTTACCATCGATTCATTGATGTATTAAATATTTATTCCCTAAATTTGAAGTTGTCTGTCCCATTACCGAGAAATAAATTATTGAAAATTGTCCTTTTAACATGGAAGTAAATGGACCGAGCTTTTAAAAGGGCTACAACTTCTATACAAATTATACCATTTTCATCAAATTTCTACAGATCAATAATTCAACTTTTATGAATCGAATGATATATTTTTCAATAGATTTGACAGTTTAGTTAATTAGTTATTCATAAATGTAAAAAATAAAAAGTTACTTGCAGCCAAGAGAATATAACAAAAGCACTAGTGTAGAATTCCAACTCTATTTCTTGAAATCGTTTTTGTGTTAAATAAATGTTTTTATATTGAGAAAAAATTTATCTCAATATTCTTTTTATTAATATATCAAAACAAAGTTTTTTATTCGAAATTAACCTCATTATTAACAATTTTTTTATTAAAAAATTTAGTAGGCAGACGTTGCCACTCTGCAGAAATACAAAATATTTTTTCGAAGATTAACCAGATAGATAAGCTGTCCCGAACTCCCTTAAGGCTTTGGCGCCGTTGTGCACCGCACGACCTTGCACATAGGGAAGAATTTCTGTGTCTAGTCATAAGTATGAAAACACTAGCACTAGAGCAATGACTTTATGGACTAGTTTCAATTTTCTTTAATTGAAGTTATCTCCAGAATTAAAATGCACAATTACAGCATGAGTAGTAAATTCTGAAAAAATATTTCAGATCAGAAGACCAATTGTGATATTAACATATTAACAAAGTTTCAAGTATATATAAGTATATTAGTGAAATAATTATATCATCGCTAGATAAATTATTTTATCTTATCGAAAAAAACTTTAGAAAAACGTTTAAATTGATAAAAAAAAATGATAGTCATGGAGAAATTAATTTAGTTATTCATAAATATTCATCCTATTCAAATTTTTTGTCCCTGACTTTTAGGGTAAACTGTTTAAATTATATAATATAAGTTTATTTAAATAACTAAGTAAATTTGAAAACACATTAGGATATAAATATTTAATATGATTTATCATTAGGCTCTTATTATTAGGAATGAAATAATAATTTCAAATTTATAGGATATTATTTACAAGACCTATTATTACTAATGCTTAAAGTAGCTAAATAAACTAGAAAACAATAAGAAATGCCAGTCATTATTTCCTCTTAATCGACAAAATCTAAAATTGTTTGCATTTGCTCGAATATGTCTCCATTTGTTGTATTTATTATCAATTAGCAAATTAGCAGATGAGATATATACATTTATTAGAGTTTATCCAGGGAACAGAACCTTGAGGTTTATGTATAATCCTAAGTGACGACATTCTTTAACTCTCTGACACGTTACGTCATTCGATACGAAAGGAAAACCTTGTTTTCTTATGACTATAAAAGTATGACCTACCTATATTCTACATTATTTAAATATTTGGCCAATAAAATTACTGTTTTGAATGAAAAATAGGATGTAAAAATTTAAGGGTGATTGTATGCATCCTTCTTTAATAATAATAGTAATTTCTTGTTTTAAAGAAAGTGTAATTGTGTACATAATATATACTCGTAACTCGTATAAGTATGATGCTCCAACTGATTAAATTAATAGCATTTTATATTTTCTGATCATTCTAACAGACTAATTAATAAAATATGATAATAAGGAAATGTATAATGAGCTCCTATCGTAATTGGTAATTTATATAATAAAATATTTAAGAAAAATTGTCATTATATCTGACCCCATTCTACAACCTTGAATTTATTAGAATCTTGATCTAGATGAAGAAAAGTCAATTATAGGTTGATTTTTTTTAGTATTATCAATTAGATAAAAAAATTAAAAAACATAGTTGCGTAGGACCCTTAGGATCACGCAAAGCTCCAGATTGGTTCTGTTTTCTGATCTGCCTAAAAACAATATTATAATAAATATACAACATTCTAAAAACATCTCTCTAGTATCTTTCTTGATTTATAATTCAAATTAAAATCTAAATAAGCTGATGTGGCCATTCACATGACTTTACCATACACCTGTCTCCTCTCTTATATTTTATATTTAATAAAATAATTTATTGAAGGAGGTGTCTTCTGTTGGAAAAATAAATTTTTAATTTATTTATAACGAGACTATAGTTTCGAGGGCGTTGTCCTCTTCATCAGTCTATTTATTACAATTGATTCACAGGAATTAATCTTTTATTGTCACTTCAATTTATAAAAATTCTGCTATTCTCGGCAAAAAGAAACTTTCAATTTAAAATAATTCATAATCATTTACGAAAGAACCTGAATTTCGGACTCAGAATTTATGATATCTCTTTATAAATGAGAATCTTCTAATATAAGTGGTGTTTTAGGGTAATCTATTATATCAGCTTACTTCGACTTTTATTTGAAAATTTTATTACTTTAAATTATTTGTGAACCCCCCTCTCCCCACCCTCTATTTTGGGTCAATATCAATTTCACATAGTGGCGATGACGCCACTTTTGGGACATCCTTTCACACTTGGAATTATTTAAAAAAAAAATCGACCAAAATATAGAAACCATCGAAAAAACATTCAAAAAGCAATAAATAAAGCGACGTCTAAAATTAAACCTATAAACTCTTTCGATAAATATTTAAACCCCAAAATAATAATAAAACTTCAAAAAGCAAAAAGTTTTCTAATAATCAAAATAAACAAATTCTACAAAAACAACTTAAACAGACAATCACACGAGTTCTATCATTTAAAACACCTTCTTTTTCGTAACAAAAAAACATCTACAAATAGAATTACAAAATTCCACTAACATTTACAGAGAAAAAAAGATCAAAAACATTCCTCTCAATGAATCGTCTGAAACTTTTCCAAAAATTAACAGCCTATTTAGAAAATTCCGAGATTATAAATATTCCCAAAGATAAAAGAGAAATTTTGATAAAAGCAACCTAAACCCAGATTATGTTAACAAAGACACTATAGGAAACTTCATAATTTCAGACAATGAAGAAAAATTAAACACCCTTGTGTCTCATTTCTCTCTCATTCATCTATAAAATGAACAAATGAGCGAAGATCATATTATATCCAGACGCATAAATAGCAAAAATGAAACTCTCCAAAAAAAGGTCCTACTGAAAACCTCACTCGACCCAAATACCTGGACAGAACAATACAACCTGACAAACAATAGAGAGGTAAAGGATATATTTAGAAAACTTAACAATGGTTAATGCTCAAATATTACATGAGAATCGATGGCTATTTTCGATTCCTCCCGATCTTCAGCAAAGTAACGGATACGAAAACAACGCAGTAGCTATAAGGTCACTTGTAAAATGTCCTCTCCTAATTTACACCCTCTTCTTATATTTTAATCGAATTAAAATTTATACACGTCTAACCACTTGATAGGTAAGTAGATGCGACGTTTTTGAGATATTTCGAAAAAACTAAGCAAAAAATCCAACTTTTTCATGCACGATTACAATACTTGACCATACCCTGTATGGTGTATGGTAAAAGCAAGTGGATGTCCAAATCAGCTTTATTTTTTAAGAATTACTGAATTAGTATATTCAATTTGTAAAATAAATAAATAAAGAATTAAGTAAATAAAAATTCATTAATATAATTATTGTCTCCCTCAAGCCCCCCCCCCCCAAAACACACATTGACAAATTTTCTGCGGACGCACCTGCCCCAGGATCATATGGGAGAAATTTCTTAGAAGCCATATTGATTAAAATTAAAAAACATATTTTTTTTTATACATTTATTAATATTATATGAAGATATTTAGCGAGCCGGTGGCCGAGCGGATAAAGTGATTTATTCTGCAAACACAACATCACAGGTTCGATCGCAGCTAGAAGCAAAAATTTTAAAAATGAATATTTTTCAAAAATAATAATAATAGCGTCAATCCCTGGTTCTAAAGAAACGCAACGCGTGCGTCAGACTACTTTAATAACAAACAACTATGATTCATATAAGGAATAAGAATATACCCCCAGTGGTAACCAACTCACCCGTCACCAGATGACAACCGGGTATTCAGATTTTATATATTATATATGTTGCAGTAAAAACCAGTTTTTAGTAAGAACGGGTTCTTACTAGTTAAATCGCGTTTCACTGAATACCTTTGTGGCAACTAGAATTTATTAATGTTGGTTGAGTGTGGTTCAAAGGTCTAGAATCTTCATTTTTGACCTTCCGCCTCATTTTGGGTGTTTATTTTCAAAAAATTTTAAACAAAAATGTCAAAAATTAGAAGCAAAGTTGTAGAGGATGTAATTTTTGATATTTTGATTTAAAATTTTTTGAAAATAAACAGCCAAAATGAGGCGGAAGGTCAAAAATGAAGATTCTAGACCTTTGAACCAAACTCAACCAACTTCAGTAAATTCTAGTTGCCACAAAGGTATTCAGTGAAACGCATTTTAACTAGTAAGAACCCGTTCTTACTAAAAAACGGTGTTTTACTGCAACATATATCGTCGGCTATAAAACTGCTAACTCCATTTTTTATCAAATATGAGATATTAATACTGTTCGAAAGAAAAAGAGATGCAGCATCGTCCAAGTAAAACTGCTACTTAAAATTACGATCCTAAGTTGTAGAAAAAAAATGTGAAAAATAGTTTTTTCCATAACAACAATATTAAATTTTGTTTGTTTTTTCACTCCCCTGTAAAATTTCCTTGTTGTGAGTTAACAGGTTTACTCTCTAAGGCGACGATATATATATATATATATATATATATATATATATATATATATATATATATATATATATATATATCCGTAGGGAATTCAGATTCTGGGGACCCGGACGTCCACGAACTCAAGAAAAGAAACCTCATGGAAAATTAACATCTAAAAAATTAATTCTTACATGATGAGGGGCTTTGCGTGATCCTAAGGGTCTATACGCAACTACTAATAATAATAATATAAAGATATTTAAATAAAAGTAATATTAAATACAAAATATTAAGTAAGAGTGATTATTACGGGGTGGTAAGTAGTAGGTGAACAAATCCAACATATTTTGCATTGTAAAGTCCACTAAGTTTTTTTTTCAATTTAAGATAAATTTTTCATTTTTAATAATATAGTCTTTAATTGTATACATTTATTGATGCACTCATAAATTTTTTAACACCGATTTTACTCAATTTCATATTTTTTCAATTAAAGTGTCATTTCCCTCCCTGTGATAACAAGTCATATAAAAATATTTATTAAAAAAAGCTTTCTAGTGTTGTTTTACTTTTAGTGAATTGTAACCAAAATTGTAACCTTCTATATTTTTAAGCCAGGCTCTTCCTATATTACCAAATCAAAATTCTCTAATGTCAATTCCGTCCCCTTGATTGTCCCACCTGGATGGGAAAAATCATAAAAAATTGAAAAATATTTTTTAATTCATGACCATTATTAGAAATTGGTCTATAGATAGTTGAGCCACAAAACTATATTATTATTTTTGGGGTGCGATAAAATTATATTTTCAAATTTTTAGGTAAAAAAAAAATGCAAAATAAGTTGGATTTACTTATATGTATCCGTATAGCATTCAGATTCTGGGGTACTCGGATGACCACGAACTCAAGAGAAGAAACCGCATGGAATTTTAACATCTAAAAAATCCATTCTTACATGATGAGACTGCGTCCTAAGGGTCCAAATACGCAAATAATAATAATAATATAAAAATATTTAAATAAAAGTAATACTTAATTAAATACAAAATATTATGTAAGATAGATTAATGCGGGGTGGTAGTAGGACCTGTTATTTTTTTATTTATTTTTTTATAAATGTGAAAAGCAAGTAGGAGCGCACCGTGAATATGCAGCACACCTATGAGTCTTAATTTAATACTCTTTGATTTCCGAAAAGAAGAGGTGATTAAGGCAAGGTGTGGAGAATAAAGATTCTAAAATAAATTTTATTTTATATTTCAATTATAATATATAAATGTTTTACAATGATATAAAAATGTATTTCAAGGCAAGTATCATTGGTTTTCTTTTGCCTCCCCGTCTTTTTTATCAAGAGCGCTCAGCTGATAAGAGTAAGAGGGGATACAGGTGGTCGAGAAGCCGGGTGGTTGTGAAAAATTCCTACCTTGATAAGATCTAGTGGATGAGTAAAGCAGGCGGCTCCGCAAGAGGCGATCCCTCCGAAATACCATCTTCCCTTTCGTTTGGTTTTATCGATAACAAGAGTGGCCATGTCAGACTGTGACCGTGTTGTAAGGAGGCCGTCCTTTATTTGCCCGTAAGCCGAGAACATTTGAAGTCTAGGAGAACCCCCCTCCATTACGTCATTGTGATTACGCATGGGGCAGGGCATGGGACCTTTTCAATTAGGCCTGAATCTAGCTGGAGTTAATCAGAATCAGTCTAGCCAACCAGCCCCGATCAATAACTTATAATCTAATGTGCGCATGGCTTTGAAAAATTCTCGATATATATTAATATTATAATAAACTCAATAGCAAAAAAGTAGTTTAGAAATTCGAATTTTGCAAAGCAGATTGTACAAACGAGTTTTCGCGCGCGTAAAACATATTAATGTCTTCCATTTTAGTCCTTTGTGCTGCTAGTAAATAGGAATAATTAGAAATTTCTAAATCGAAAATATATTACAATACAAATTTTTCTATAATTTCGAATTTACATAAAAATTCGAAATTGGGATTTGGAATTATTTCTGAAATGAATTTTCGAATTTAATTTTACTAAAAATCTACAAAAAAGACAGGATATACTAGTATCTATAATATAAAATTAAGGTTTTGTCTGTACATTGGTCCAAATCACGCCAAATTTTGGTTGCACACGTTTCAAGCAAAGTTATGAACGAAAACACCCTCAAGTAAATTCCTGTATGTCTGTCTGTATGTTTCCGTGGTTTCCGCGAAAAGTTGCTCACGATTCACGTAAAAACAGCTGAAGGGAGTATTATGAAATTTCATATTTGGATCAGATGTCTTCTAACTTACGTTCATTGCTATATAACGATTTGATATTTTGACCCCAAAAGTGGGTTTGGGGAGGCCCACTAATGGAAATTATCAAATAATTCCTAAATTAATAACTCTACGGCAAATTTTGATTTGAGCAAAGTTGTAGAAAATATGAATTCTGACAACTTTTCTTTAAAAAATTCCCCCCAAAATCCACCCAAAAAAAGGGGGGGGGGTGTAAATTCTTGCCCTTGGAGCAAACTCAACCAAATTTTGTATACATAATCTGTGGGCCTCTAGAGAGCTAGAAATGCAAAATCTAACCACCCACCCGAAATGGCGGGGGGGGGGGGAGCAAAAAGCGAAAATTATTGCTCTTGGACCCAACTCAACCAAATTTTGTATACATAATCTGTGGGCCTCTAGAGAGCTAGAGATGCAAAAACTGGGTGCGGGGTGGAGGTGGATGTGGGGGGTGCAGGGGGCCCGGGATGGGTGTGGGATTTTAATGGGGTGCGGGGGTGGTGTGTGGTTGTTTTCGGGGGTGTGGGAGTTTGTGGGTGGGGGGGGGGGGTGCATGGGTGGGGTTTAAAAATATATTTAAGGAGTCAATCTCATCTTTAATTAGTTTAGTGACGTAGAGTGGAGCAATTTATATTTATTAGAAATCTGAATATCAGGTCCTTGTACTTTTTTTAAAAATTACAAGAAAAAGTGCAAAATATTGTATATACGTATATTATATCAGTGGCGTGCGGCGACTCTTCAACCAGGGGATGCTGTCTAATTATAAAATTATTTTTTGAAATTTTATTTTATTCTTCGCTTTTTTTACAAATTTTATCGAATAGGGTCATCATAGAATTTTTCGTTATTTTTCAAATTTAACATTAAATTTTCTATGACACGGTATGAAAATAATGTAAATGTTATGAAATTTTAGGGATGCGCCGCAAACACAGCATGGACCGCAAGCCATCATCACTGATATATATGCTCGTTATATATATAAATTATGATAAAATACATAGGAATCCTTCTAAAATGTATCGTATATGAAATAAATACATTTAACATTTTATGAATGTATTGAAATTTTTTAGCTTAAATATATTAACTGTAAGATTTAAAGTTGAAGTTTTAATCAATTAAATTGTTAAAAACAGAAAATATGTTTTCGAAAATATTTTGAAATAATAAGAAAGATAGTTGATCAATTTTTCCATAATCTTAATCCTTGTTTACAGAGTAACCGTGTAGAACCACGACCTAAAAGAACGGTGAAAATGAGTGTGTACACAAAAGTGTGCCGGCGTGAACGAAAGATAACTATTATTATTGAAGCAGGTTCAGGCTCGGTATATATAATAATAAAACTTGCAAAATAAACGTATAGTTTGAAAACATTGCATTATATTTTATAATAATTTTAGACTCTAGGGGTCTATATATGTTCCAATAAAAATATTTCAAATTAATAATAAATTTAGTTATATATTTTTATTTATAAATCAAAATTTAACCAACACATCTCTCTATTCACAAATGAGATATAAATCTAATAAAGAAAAAAATAATAATATATTTTAGATTGCAAACATAAAAAACAAAAAAACAAAAAACATGTAATTTCTCCGTGGATTAAAAAATGAATATTGAGTAAAACATTTTTTATTTAACAAATAATTAAAATGATTAAATAATCTATTTTAATCGATTTTTTTGATTATTTTTCAAACCCCTAAGGCATTGAAAAAAGGGAAGTGAAATTAATGTACCTTTAACAATAATAACAAAATATTTTTAACGGGGATTTTTTTGTGTGTGGGATAAGAACAAAAATTTATGAGATTCCCCAGAACGCTCTCGCACCTTGTCTATGTATATTTATTTATATCAGGCGGAAGACACTCGGATTTTTTCGTTATCATAAGTAATGCATTTTATACAAATTTTTAAAAATTTAAAAATCTTTTCATTCTTTTCTACCTCTTTTCTTCTATATTAAGATTATTCAATAGTCGTAGAAAAATAAGTTTTTCTGCTCTGTCCAATTCAAATATATAAATTTCAATTTATTTAGACTCGAGTAAATAAATATTTTATTTAATATGGATTTACTATGAGTCAAGGATACTGGGTCACTTATTTCACATTAAAATTAAAAAATTAAAAGATATAAAAAATTTTTCCTTTTCAATATATATATTTCGGGCTATCAACCCATCTTCAGGAAATACAGAAAGTAACATTTACTTTCTGTATTTCCTGAAGATGGTTGATATCCCGAAATATATATATTGAAAAAGAAAAAAATTTTATATCTTTTAATTTTTTTAATTTTAATGTGAAATAAAGTGACCTAGTATCCTAACTCATAGTAAATCCATATTAAATAAAATATTTATTTACTCTTATCTTTATTAAAGATGTTTCACCTTGCACCAACACCACAATCTCTACTGATTATTATTTAGACTCAGCTTAAAATGAGGTGGGGCTGAATGGCTTAGGGCCCAGTTGTATGTCGGTTGGTAAACTCTTTTTATACGTTGACAAAGGGTAAAACCTTAAAATTCACCTTGTGCCGGGTGGGATGGCCAATCAGATGAAAGTGCCTGTCATACAAGTTTACCAACGGACATACAACTGGCCCTTACTGCTGTAATTAATACTCTTTCTTGGCTTATTATTTAAACAATATATTTGTGTTAGTCATATTCTAAAAGCCTAGCCTTCTACGTAAAAACATCGAAATGATAAAAGTTGTTTACTCCTCAGAAATCAGTTTTCTTGTTAAAGCTGATATTCACTCCAAGTTGCGCACCTTTCATCCTAGTGGAATAAATAATTTATTGATGTGAATCAAAAGATTTTATAACTCAAATTTATATTAAGTACCTTTAATGACTACATGGTCTAGCATTTGCTATTCTAAGAGAAGCGGACTCAAAAGTCTTCTTTAAATGTTTGATAGCCCCCATCTTTGTCTCATTTGTTCAAAAAAAACAAATGTCAATATTGTATGGGGCGCAATACGAACAAGCCTTAATGTAAAGCCCTGAAAATTAAAAAGTGTCTTAGAATGCGTTATTGAAATTTCTGGAGAGGTGGGTTGAAAAAGGTTGCAAAATTTGCAAAAAATGAAAATAAAAAAATATATTTTGTATCAATTTGATTTATAAATAAGGTTTAATATTACCTTAAAAAATGCCTTTGGTCCACCTTGAAATAATTTCACAACAATTTTCCCTAAGCTCTAAAACAAATACAAATTTAGACACGCAATTTAATCTATGAATCCATTAATTAACATCATATATATTATTTACTGAGTTCGAAGTTTGGTCCATCCGTAGTGTTTTTAGTACATCTAAAGGTTGAGTCAAAGCTGTTGCAAATACCCCCTGAAAATGTTATTAGTTATTATTTAATTTTGTTTTTCAAAAGTATATTTGAATCCATTTTTTTAAAAAGGACATGAGTCACTAATTTCACAAACAAAGCTTACGTCCTTTTAAAAAAATTGGATTCATTTATGTTTTATTCTTATTTATTATAGCGCATAGTCTATAATTGTATCACAAAGAGAAACAAAGATGTTGTCCTCTCCTTTGTGCAAATAAACATACACACATATATATCGAAATTATATATCAGTATATATATATATTATGTATATATATATATAATTGTATCATTAATATTCAAAGGTTATTTAACTAAGTTTTAGTTTTTATTTTAAATAATACCAACTTTATTAATAATAAGCTAAAAATACTATAGTCAAGGATTTCGAAAATTGATGTCCTAGTTTTAAAAAGGGAACAACTCCACTTTTTTCGAAATAACTTTTTTGGTGGGATATTAGTATTATCTTAATTATAGACAGAAAATTTGTTTATTTATTGATTTGTTAATTTGCTTGTTTGGTCTAATCTTAAAAAGTAAGGAATTAACTCACCATTATATATATGGATATATATTTTAACCTTCCAGAGACATATATGCTATGTAGCATCAATTCATAAAGCTTAATGAAGAAGGAAATGTGAAAATTTTTCGGGAGGGGTTAGTTGTAGTAAAAGAATTTACCTATCTATTATTTAATTTAAAAAATTCCAAAAATGGGTGCCAAGAGAATGCTTTGAAGCCCCTCACCAAATTTGCGGGAGACCGTGGCGAATTTAAGCCCTGTATAAGGTAAAAGGTTGAGAGAGCGTAAGATAGTGTATGTGTCTGAAGAGAAAGCTAAGCTTATTCGCAGAAGCTTTAGGTGTAAACGTGATTTAGTCCTTCCGAGAAAGGTAACCCCAAGTGACACCCAAAAATGATATATTAACAAAGATTTCAGTGAATTAGAATCAAATAAATGTCAGGAAGATTCCTATCGACGCACTTAGTTATTACTCAATATTGTGTCTTGACTTAATATTAGATTATTTGAGAATGATTGAGCATATTTTATTGTTATAGTGGCTAAAATATAATGCTTTGTATCCGTAAACTGCTAATATAAGCACCAGAACAGAAACTCAATTTCAGAACTTTTAGTATAGTTTTTTCTTACCGCTGTGAAACTTGCAGTAAAATGTGTGGAAATATTATCTTTCCATCCCAATCCTTGTATGAATAATTTATTTTTAATATGATCATAGGCAGTAAGCTGACCAATTGTCATTAAAATTGATCTTCCAACTGCAAGAGATCCCCCTCTAAATAAATGTTGATAACCTTCTTCCCGAATAATTCTTATTATCCCATCAATAGCATGTTTATATCTAAAATAATAAGAAATAATTCATGAAATAATTTTAAATACAAATGAAAAATAATAATTTTTATATTAATATAGGAGTAATTTAATATAATAAGGGTTCAAAAAGAGTGATTCTTTTATTTTGAGAATAGTTAAGAATATTTTATATTCTGATGTGATTGGACCGGATCTAGTTGTGAAGTTGATTGAAGGATTGAATGTTGTAAGGTTCGTGAAAGACAGATGTATGAAAAGAATTTTTTTACTGGAAGTCAGAGGAATGATCGAATTAAAGAATGGATTGCTTGCATGGAATTTATTTTTATACAAAAGCTAAAAAAGCATATCCTTTTCTCCATACAGGATATATCGGTAATGCACAGAGATAATTGAGGGAGTGGTTAAATGAGTCAAAATAAAGAAAAAAGTTCATATTAACTATTAACATATCTCCGAAAATGCTTCTTTTACGAGCTATGCACCATTTTTTTTTGTTTTTTTTTTTTACCACTAAATAATTTATATCTCTGGAACGGGTTGACGATAAAGTTGAAATTTTGAACGGAAATCATCCAGGTAAATACTTAGTTTGAAAAAAAATATCAATTTAATCCAATTATCCGTTTCAAAATAGCGGCTATTTAAAATATTTTAAATGAAAATGACTCAAAAAAATGCCGCAATTTAGAAAAGAATAATTAGATCAAATAGATATTTTTCTCAAACTAGGTCTCTAAATTGATGAGTTCATGCAAAATTTCAACTCCAATCGCTCAAGCCGTCCCAGAGATATAAATTATTTAGTAAAAAAAAATAGTGAATAACTGGTAAAAGAAGCGTTTCCGGGCATATTTATATGAACTTTTTCCTTTATTTTGCCCAATATAACCCAGGCCGTAGCCTGTCATGATTGGCGTAAATTCGGCATTATAGGAAATAACTAGTTTTATTTCATAATTTGATTTAGCATGCAGATATTTACAATATCAGCGGGGGTTCCAATTAGACCTCCCATACTTCCTCCAAGGATCGCCCAAAATACTTTTAAAGTCATAATAGTTTTCTATAAAGGAAAATGCTCAAATGTTTGTTTCGATGATCAAGCGAATTAGTATATCCCAAGGCCTAATACGATTCTCCATTTAGTTGTACGACTTTTGCTTCTTCTAGGTGTGGCAAGAGAATGCTGGAAATCTTTGTTAGGCTTAGAAAAATTTAACTATTTTTCTTTTTATTGATGCAATTTTTTTAAATTAAGCCAGAATTTTTACCTTCGTCTTTCATTTATAGGTCTTAAAGAATCATTTTGCATGCGGATATTTACAATATCAGCAGGGGTTCCAATTAGACCTCCCACACTTCCTCCAAGGATAGCCCAATATATTTTTAAAGGCAAAGTCCATTTTTTATTATTTTGAAGGTGATCATTTTTCGCTTTTTCATAAAGTGCAAATCTTAATGTTGAATAAGTAAGTTGCCTCAAAATTGCAGCTGAAAGACCAGCATTTAATGCAACTATTCCATCATTTTTAATAATAGCAAGTGTTAGTTTTAATGCACTAGGATTTTCTTTTATATACATTTGTTTCTGAACCTTAGGAAAAAAAATTAAAAATCAATATATAATTTATTATAAATATATTAAACGTTATAAAATATACTTTGATTGTATCCAAGCTTTGTGTAAAACAACAACTCATTGCTGCAGCTGCTCCACCCATCCACCATCGAGGAACTAATTTATCATCTAAATGCTAAAGGAAATAAAAACGTTTTTATATTAATTATTGCTTAAAGTATTATGGAATTGGTATAAATATTGTTACTTGGGATTTTGAAAAAAATGTATAAAATAGTCAATTGAATGATATATTTAAGAGCCACTCATACTACACATTTTTGACAATTTTTATTTGGACATTTGGCTGTTGTGGGCACCCTTGAGCAGAAAGCAGAGTGAATTTCCGGGTTACGTAGAACATAGTCAAAAAGCCGATGGCTTAGATTTAGGCAAAACCGAGGGGTGAACCGCGACCTAAAATCGTGTACACCTACTTTCACTTCCAAGTAGAAGACAATAGATGACAATAGGTAGATTATCTAATGAATTCCAAAGTAATTCAAAATAATTCCAAAGACGGTGTACACCTAATTCCAATCGCGGTTCACCCTCGGACAAAACCACGCATATTAGGGGGGGGTCATTTGTTATTTATTATGTATACATATTATGTATTTGAAAGATATCAATTTGACGATGGTAATAGATTCAAATTTCCTTATAAAATCATAAAATGGTGTCATCTATTAAATCCGATGGAATGGATTATTTTTAATTATATGTCAGATGGGTTGTTTTTCACCCTCTCGGGAATCGAACCTTAGTGCCAGTTACAGCAATCAGCTCACCTGTGAGGTGTGAACCCTCAGACATGTGTAAACGCGTTAAATATTTTACTCAAAGATTTTTATCTTAATTTGTAAAATTTCGGGATTTAGTGATTCTAAATTTAAACATAGAGCCATATTTTGAGGAGGCATCAATCTGATTGCTGAATTACTTTAAGATAAGGTAATTACAAGGTCTTTAATAAATTAACTAAAAATATAATTAAATTATTATATTTACATATATAAAATATAATTAAAATAGTAATCTAATTAAAAAATTGATTACAGTAAAATTGCAATCAGATTTCTTTTGAGGATTAAGTACTTTTAATTTCCGTAATCTGATACAGAATATGATTTAGTAATAGGTAATCTGATTACTTTTAATCGATTACCGACCAGCTCTGGATGTATATGATTTATTGCACGCCTCTGCCTAAGCGCTTTCGATATCCTTTGATTTCAGTGGTAGTTGATATCATTAGGTACTTTAAAGCAGTTTATATTTTCAAAATAAAAATAGTATTTGTATATTTTGTGCATTTTTTTCTTACTTTATCCAATGCGAAGCATGGGTAAAGTATTGTAATCGGTCTCGTGGCAAGCGCGACTTCAAAGGGTCCTCAGGTAAAGACTACGGAACCCATGGTCTCAATTAAAGTCAGAAATTGTAGTATTCAATTAGGGTGAATTTTAGCACGTGACTGTTTTGCAAAAATTACATGGGGTCTCGTCCAGAGGCTAAAGGTGCGATTTTTTCAGGAAGTGCGTGCGGATGGATGTATGGATGGATGTTATCGTTTTTCCGTCCACTATTTTTTCCACACCGTACAAGCGATTGAAATAAAATTGAAAACCTAACATTATTTTAACAAAATGAAGCGCTGATTAGTTTTTGGTACATATCGGCCCATAAACATTAGTAGTTTATTTTAGTACTTTTTTAGTTTTTTCTAAATATTTTGAAAATGACTAAACCAATTTTGATGAAATTTAATATTGTAATTAAGTACCTTGAAGACCACAAAAAAGGTAATATAAATTTTTATTGTAAAATTCTATTTTAAAGTACTTTACCCTAGAATAAGATGGTACATTCGCAGTAATTGCCAAGGGGACCGTTTATTATCTACTAGTTGCAAGGCCCACCTTTGGTGAGCCTCTTGCTAGCCAAGAGGGCTTCGCCCCCTGGACCCCCGTAACTAGAACATTCCCTCTCCTCCATCTCCAACCACTCCCCATCCCACCGACCCTCTCCCAAACCCCAGAACTTTTGCCCCACCTCTGATCACCCTCCACCCTAGAAAACATAGTGGACTGCCTAGCCCTGGACCCCGCACGGCCTGAACCCCCACCTTTCCCCTGGACCCAACCCCCTCTCTTGCCCCCCCCCCATCTCTCAACCCATGGGGGGGACATAGAAACATAGGTACATAAAGAGACACAGAATGCCTTTTAGTAGTATGTGATATAGGTACAGAAACAGAGAGAAATGTCCTTTAGTACCCCTGGACCCCCACATCCCTGACTCCCCACGCCTGGACCCCAACCCCCACCCCCAGGGGGACGGACAAACATAGGTACAAATGCCCTTTAGTAGTATGTGATGATATAGGTACAGACACAGGCTCTTTAGTAGCCCCCTGGACCCCACCTCCCAACCCCCACCCCTGGGGGGACGGACATAGGTAGGTAGGTACATGGGTAGTTACAGAGTCAGGCACAAATGACCTTTAGTAGTATGTGATTTATGAAAATAATATAAAACTAAGAGAACACATTTCGGTCAAAATTTGAAAAAAATAAATAAATTTTTCATGGCGAAACACAACGGTAAAAAAAAAAGAGGCACTTCATAGGTTTCGCACACAGGCGCTACCGAGGGTCGGCGCGGCCCTGCCCTGAGGAAGTCAACAAAGTTGACGAAACGTTGGCATAAAATAAAAAATATGTGCATAAGCTATTGTCCTTATTTCTCTACAACAACTTATTAATAACAATTGATATTTCATATTTGATAAAATTTTTTAAACTTATGCGCGGAATATAAGTCAAATGTAAATTTGCAATATGTCAAATGTATCGTCTAATTTAGTTAATTTACATATATATTTATAGTAGATATATTTTTAACGAATGGCATAAATGATTCATAAATCATTTGATGAAAGACATGTATTTTTAAATCGTTGACTACACTTTACTATTTAAATTTAACGTAAGGTTATATAGATCAAATCTTAAAATTATACAAACCGAATTAAAAGCCATTTTTCTCCCCTTGGAAAGTGTCAACTGAATTAAAAGACTCTCTTAAATATAATTCTCAGTAATTAATTTTTCGAGAATAAATTTGAAACGGTATTAATTTGTGATTATAATTATAAATTACATAAGCATGCCATGGATTAATTTTAAAATTTAGAGAATTTTTAATTTTTAATTTGGGAATAGTGTAATTTTAAATTTATGTCAATTATATGTTTAAAAACATTTTTTTTTTATTAAAATTGACGTTAGAACATTTGTTCATCAACACATTAATTAATACATAATATTACATTATTATATTTATGTGATAATTAAACATCGATTCACCTTTGTTTATTAAATTTTCAGATATATTTCCTTGTAATCTATTCGTATTCACATTAAAGTAATTATCGTTAGTAACCTTTTGTTATTAGTTTGTTAATTGCTTTTGGCACTTTTATTTATATCTAAGTTCATTAAATATTTCTCTTAATTCAATTAAAAATTTTATAAATCATAAGTTTCCTGTATTTGATTCGATCGCGAATCAAATGCAGATGATTTTGTCAAATATTAAGTGAAAAAAATATTCGAATTTATATATTTCTAACTTGAAATAGTGAAGTTAATTTTCTCATTAATATATCAAAGAATAATTAACACATTAACGAGAATTGTTTTTGATCGCGCTTTTTAAACAAGATATATATCGCGAGACTACTGCTGGTTGAGGCTATTGGAGTCTGCTGAGTCTAAGTCTGGACCAAGAGAGAATGAAAAAGATGTGATCCATTTGTCTATAATTCAGCATCATTTCGCGATTGGCCTCCAAAAAAGTGTCATGCGGGCCAATCGCGAAATGGATCATATCTTTTTCATTCTCTCTTAGTCCAGACTTAAGACTCAGTAGACTCCAATAGCCTCAACCAGCAGTAGTCTCGCGATATATATCTTGTTTAAAAAGCGCGATCAAAAACAATTCTCGTTAATGTGTTAATTATTCTTTGATATATTAATGAGAAAATTAACTTCACTAAAAATTTTATGTCATTTGAAATATTTTTTCTTGAGTTATCATAAGAGGAAATCACTGAGATTGTCCCCTGCTTGATGCATTTAAACATATTTCTATATATATTAAATTTCTTTGTTAAAGACAATGACTTTTTAATTAAAAATATTTTATCTGTTCTTTCTCATTGACACAACTTCTCAATCAATGCAAATGATAGTAAGCTCGTTCACTTGCAAAACATTTGCATAAAGCAGAGAATAACCTCATTGATTTTTCTTTAAAGAATCAACAACTCCACCAGAAGAAAAAAATTTTCAATCTGATTTATTATAAATAATAAAACTGTTTTTGTTGCAGATGAATCAAACTACACTTCTAGATTGTCTATTAATTGAACCTACGGAATTCTCTGGAAAACATATTAATATTACTGAAAATCATGGAGCCGATGCTTCTTGGGCCCTTTCATCTCTTTTGGCAAATCGTTTGTCTCGGGGTGATAATGTCTGTTTGATAATATTTCATCACACTTTTGGTCATTTTCATAACTGCTGTGTACGACTCGGTATAAATTTAATATTAATGCAGGTATGTTTTAAAATTCTTGAGGAATCTAAACCCGATTATATATGTCCTCGTGTCCCAACAGCTGGACTTGTCATGTTTAAACTCCCGTCCATATATGAGGCGTTCAAAAGCAAATTTCAAACTAACCCACAAATCTCATTTTCTCTGAAAAACCTCTATAATCAAGTAGATTTTTTATAAAACTAGATGAGTCAGAGTGGTCCAAACTTAGTTTTTAAACGTCCTTCTAGATTACAACACAGGTACCACTTTTGCCTCGAACCTTTACCTCTATTTTGCTTTATTTCTCATAAAAAACCAAAAGTAGGATGCTCCACTCTGCTTTTGAACGCCTCATATAGGATGTCCCAAAACTATTTGGACAAACTCAGAAGGGGGTGGGGGGGTATAAAGAAAATCGACACAAGTAATTTTTGTTAATAAATCCGGGTTCCCAAATGAGCCATTCGCCTTAAAAAAAAAAAAATCATTTCAATTATTTAAAACTGTTGAATTGGTTTTTACTTTCGTTGCTATCCAGATCAGTTTTCCCAACAAATGAATTGAAAGGTGGGGTTGTATACTTTACCTGTATTATCTCCGAATCACCACCTTTTCTCTTTTAGGTTTTGTTAAGTTTTTTCTATACAAAACACTTGTACTTGAGAGGAAAATCTTTTGTCAAGAGTCTTATTTCCCTGCGCGCAGTCAATATTCCATAAAGCCCAATAATCCATGAACCTACTATTGAAGTAAATAGTACCCATGTTGAACAACTTTCGTAAATTCGAATAATTTTCCCTATTGACAATATGGTTTATTTAAGGACATCAGTAAACAAAAATTACGAGGATAAGTCAAAAATTACCTACACTTTTCGTTCTACAACTTTATTAAACTAAGATAGGAGGCAGCCGCATGCGCATGCGTTGAGTTGGCGCGTCTGTGGTCACGTGTGCGGAATTTAATCACGATCGCGTCAGTTGTCGTCTAGCTACAACAGCATAAGCATGTCAGCTCCGCTATCAGATTGCACCAAAGAGGAGCAACGAGGAGTGGTCAGATTTTTGTGGTCAGAGGGTGTGAAAGGTGCTGAAATTCACCGGAGACTTTTGTCACAATACGGGGAAAGTGCTTTATCTCGTAAAAGCGTTTTTTTATGGATCGAAATGTTTAAAAGTGGCCGAACGAGCGTAACACAAAAAGAGGGAGCTGGGCGACCGTCAACTTCGACCACTGACGACAACATTCAGCAAGCTCAAGAGATGATTACAGCAGATAGGCGAGTTACCATAGATAAGGTAGCATCTTCTTTAAACATTAGTCACGGTTCTGCCTATCACATTATCCACGACGAACTCAATGGACGTTCGGGATGCGGTGCAAAAGTGGCTTCATGACCAACCGAAAACCTTCTACCAGGAAGGCATCCTGAAGCTTGTGGCTCGCTGGACCAAGTGCATTGCTAAAGGTGGAGACTATATCGAAAAATAATGTATCTTTTGTACACCTACCTTAGTTTAATAAATTTGTAGAATGAAAAGTGTAAGTAATTTTTGACTTATCTTCGTACTTGTTTTTTTGCTCTATAGCGGCCCCTACAGGTTCATTCTGACTGTCAGTCAGATTGAATCAATCAGACTATCAATCTCCTCTCCTTTTTACATGATTGAAGTTCTGATTTCAAAATATCTGGAAATCCGTCATTCTCGTTCATCGGTCCATCAATCCTACCACTTCACGCTCAGTCAGAATCTCAATCCTAGACAAGACTGACAGTCAGAATGATCGTGTAGGGGCCGCCTATAAGTCTTTTCAATTTGTTGATATGTTTTAGGACATCCTTTATCAGGATTTGTACTAGGATAATTCAGACAAAATTAGGTAGGAGAAAAATTCGCAGAACAAAATGTCGAATAACTAAGACCGATAAGACGGATAACTTATTTAAATATTATTATTAATCACAAGCTCTCAACTATCATTCATTGATTTTTCTTAATTTGACATTGGTATAAAACTTAGATTAAACGTTTTAATAAATTTAATTTGAAAAAAAAAATCGAAATTCATTTTAACTATTTAGATCTTTTAAAAAGTGAAATTATAATAAATTAATTTGATTTAATTATTGAATTCAAAGACAAATTGCATGGTGTTGTTACTTAAGACCAGTATCGTGTATTGACTTCTTTATATGGCTAGCTCATCTCTATACTAGCCTTTTCGTTTCTAGTAGAGATTGAGGGTCGCACTCAGAGTAATCTCTTTAAACCTCCCTAATCAATTTCACTGGAGATGAACTGGCTAGGTTTTGATAACAGTGTAAATATGCCTTAGTTTACCATTTAGTGGGTCACTCATATAAGAACTAACAGTTCGTTCTACATGTATAGATAAGAGATATTTCTCAACTTGATTGATCCTTCGGGAATATGTCGATTCCATACTTAATTTTCTTAATCTTTAATTTGTTATTTATATGTTTTATTTCAGAAAGAAAAAAGGCTCACGATAATCGAAGGATCTAAACTTATCATGAAAATGCAGGACTTGAATCATCCAAGTCTTTTAAATACTATTTATACAAAAACTCATGAAGCTTTGGATTCTTTAGCCAAGCCAAAAGAATCTCACACAACATTTATTGCTATTGATGATGTTTCTGCATTAAGTGGTATTGGATGTTCGATCGGTCAAATTTTGCATTTAATTTCTCAATTTCGTTCACATATTTTTCAATTACCAAATTTAACTTTAATAACTGGAACACATGTGTCAGATGAATCAACGAGAACTTTGGCAAATGCTTTAATACATCAATCAGATGCTGCTGCCTCAATTTCACCTCTTAAAACAGGCCCATCAAGACAAGTCCATGGTCGAATTGAAATTGATCGTCAAGGTTCTCATAGAGAGTCTAAGGTTACAGAAAATTTTACTGTTTTGACTCTTTATCATTTCCAAGTAAAAGAACAAGATATAAAAATATTTGCTCCAGGATCTATTCTTGCAAGATAAATTGTAGAAAAAAGTTATTCAATAAAAGTTTACCTTTTGTTTTTTATATATTTCTTTTATATCAATTTTATCTTATTTTTATATAAACCATGTTGTATAATAAGCTAGTTACTCAATAAATAATAATAATAATATAAACCATGTTTTTTTTGTTTTTGTTTTTTTATTTTTAATATAATAATTTTAAAAATCTATTCAAAGAATAGAAGTCCATTTTATCATAGATCTTAGTAGATATACTAGCAGCAAGGCCCACCTTAGGTGGCCTCTTGCTAGCCAAGGGGCTTCACCCCTGGACCCCCGTAACTTCAACACTCCCTCTCCTCCATCTCCAACCACTTCTAAATGTAAAATGTGTTAAGAATTATATTTTATCTATCTATTAATATATATAATGAAAGGAATTTGTTTCTTCAGAATTACTTATGTGTGTGTGGAAATAAACTTACGTCCAGCAAGCTGAAATTTTATATAGTAAGATAATGACATCACACTAATGGAAAAATTCAGAAGAGATCCATATTTATAATAGGTTTGATTGGGTACCCAAAATATGGCTAGAATGTGTATAGGAAAAATAAAAATAATTAATTAGCAAAGCCCAGAAAATAAAAAAATCTAAAAGAAGAAGAAATGTAGACCCTTATGCAGTCGGAAGGTTAGGGAGTTTTCCTAGGGGAGTAGGGGGGTAGCCCCACCAGCTTTGATTTGCCACCACAAGGTTTCAATTTCGGTAATCCGATTCGAGCAGGAGTACCCAAACTATTGAATTCTTAGGCGGACCCGATATAACATATTAAACGGAAATTATATTGATAATACGCTATTATAAGGCATTAATATTTAAAATAGTGAATATTTGACTATTAATTCTGTAGTAGCCTCGGGCCGGATGGAAAAGATTTCAAGGGCCTGATATGGGGGTAGTTTGTACCCCTGGATTAAAGTATTAGAGATCAACTAACTTTTTAGTCGAATTGACAAATTTTGGGAGTAACGAAATAATTTAATGAGAAATACATAGCAAGTGAAACAGAATATTTCTTCACTAATGTCGATTTTTCTAGGAAGGTATTGCCCCCCTTCCCCCCTTAAATAAGCCTATGCTCTTATGGCGAATTTGTTCTGAACAATTATTTTTAAAACCATCCTGTAAGTTTTTAGTGTATAAAATGTTAAATATATAATGTATATTTCCTGAAATCAGAATAATGATAGATCAAGTGCATACTAAAATATTTTTGGTCCTTATAAATTTATTTTTCTAAAAAAAATATTTTAAATAAACCTCCAATTATGTCCTAGATTTGTACTTTTGATAAAGTGTATAAATTAACTCAAAAAATATTAATTAAAATGAAATCAAGGAAATTAAAATTATAAGCAAAAGAATATAATTATTTAAATAAACCGCTAGAAATATTATCATTATAAAATAGTTTTAATAATTGTAGAATTTATAGCTTAAAATAATTATTTAAATTTTAAATTGTTCTTTTTTTGGTTCCTGATGAATTTTTAAATTAAAAATAAAAGATTAAAAATTTTTAAAAAAGTTATTTTTTTCAAGTGTTGGTTCCACTAAGTCAACACGTTCACATTTTTCTTACGACAGCCATCTTCTTCTACTTGATATCTTCAATCAAGCAAGATGGTACGTATCAATTTTATTAATTTTATCTGAATCCATCCAAAAATTATGATTTCTAATTTAAGTTTAATTATATTATTTAAATTTCTTTTTTCAGTCTGCGCACAAGACATTTAGAATCAAGCAAAAGCTTGCTAAGAAGTTGAAACAAAATCGACCAATTCCTCAATGGGTTCGAATGAGAACAAACAACACGATTCGGTAATTAATTTTCTGTATTTATTTAAAAACTATAATAAACTTAACAATGAATCTTTCGAAACTACATTTAGGAAATTTTATGTATTTATTTATAATTTTTAAATGTTTTGTGGTTAACTGCACACATTCAAACATGTGACAAACAAAATATAAATTTCTATTAAATACCTAATTTCCTCACTTAATTTTCTAAATTCATTTAATTTGTTAGAATGGCAAAATTAATATAAACAATTAAAAAAGTTTTTCATGTTTATCAACTTAATTAGATGATATTAGCAAATAAGGTATCTAACCAGATGTACTCTTTTGGAGGAAAAAAAACCGTAAACAATTACTAATTTTGATTAATATTTTTATTTTTTTCATTCATCATTGGTAGATTCACTGTTGCTATTTTTTAATTATTTATGTCCTTTATGGTTAATGAAATTGGCATAGAATGATTATTTCATTGTTATTTGAGTCCTTACATAAAACTAATAAAATAATTCTATGAATATAAATGTGAAAGTAAAAAATTTAATTCTGGTTATGTTACTAGCGCATTAATAGATCGAAGAATCTTAGCAATTCGAATCTTTTGAATAATTAAGAAATCAAGATAAACCCGACATCCATCTCTTTAGCGAATTCAACTCTCCTAACATCTGTCTTTAAATGTTCCCCATAAAATAATGCACTTATTTACGCCTCTGATTTTAGCCAATACATTCAAACAAAATAGAAAAAATAATTTTGGCACAGAATTGAAATGAATAACAAAAATGTCTCGTATTAGATTTAATTTGTTCCGATATTTTAATTTTTTAGTTTATCCATATCGAAGCTCGATGAGATAACGTTTTGTTTCCGGTCAATAGCTAAGGACAATTTTAAAAGGCCATAAAATATAAAGTATGGACCCCGGTTTAATTTAAAATAAAAAAATTATAGTATTAATTTAGGTCGAATTTTAGAAACGAATAATTTTGTCAACATTTAATCGAATCCCCGTCCAGAGCACAAAAAATGTTGTTTTTTCATTTAGTAGGTGCGGGTGAATGGATCCATTTTCTTTTTCCACGCCCCTTAACATATCGACATTATTTTAACAAATGATTATTTGTTTTTGGTACATATCAGTCCACAAACAATGGTACTTGGTACTTTTTATTTATCAAGGATTTAGTTTTATCTATACCTTGAATACTGCTTAATTATATAATGTCTTATTTAAGCAGCAAAAAAGTTATTCTAAGTTTTTTGTAAAATTACATTTTATTTAATTGGTATATTATAGCTCATAATTTAATATAGGTATCATCAATTTTAAACCTTTTTCAATAAAGAATAGGTAGGCTCTTTATAAAATGCTAAAGAAATCGCAAATTTCAGAGAAAATTTTACAAGTAACAATTGCAATTGCATTGTTTTTTTATTTATTACAGTTTAAAGGGCGCCTCGACTGCGTGGTCATTTGCGCATTGTTTTTACTTTTTATCTTATTGAGATATTTACCTATACTTATTATCAAAAATGCCATCGTATTCTGTCTAATACTATAGGAATAACCTTTCTACATTTCTGAAATTTCGACAATTAATGGTAACCATTGCTTAAGGTAGTTGTTTCGCGACAATAGTAGCAAAAAGTTAATGCTAGAGTATATAGAACAGACAATAAGGATTCATTATTCAAAAGCCCACAAATTTTTGCTGTTTATGTACCACTAATGTTCAATCCCGTGCTCATTTGACAAATCTGGCAACATTGTCCAAGCTTGAATATTTTTATCATAGAAATGACAGATAAAATACATTATAAAGCTCGATTTATTAAACAAAAAGTTCTTAATAAACGATTAAAAGCTGTTGCGACAATGGCTGAAGCGAAAAAAAGTACTAAAGATAAATTCCACTTTTTAGGTTAAATATATACGTTGTTGCCAGTTTGTTTTTAGTGTAAATTTTTCAATATTTATTCATTATTATCTCAGAAACTGTGTTATAATAACAATGAATTAAAATTTTCTTAAAAAATGTATTAGTCATTGTTTAATGTTGGTTTAGTTTTTTATAACAATGGTAATAAGAGTTTATTAATTATAATTAAATATATATGTAAATTTTCCGATATCCCGTATAGTGGAATTTATAAGAGCCTGAAAAACTCTTTCTTTGGAATTTAATATCTCCGGAACTATATTGTTTATCAATTTAGTTTTGCCACCAATCGATGCAGAAGTATTTAAATAATAATCTGTCTAAATTTCAAAAAAATCCTAAGAAAATACATATGGTGAAACAACTACCTTAAGACAAAAGTAGAAATAGCTATTGATTCCCATCTAATATCCGAGAAATAAACATTAAATTAATATTTCAAATAACTATGAATAAAGACTAGCAACCACTTATTCCCATTTTCCTATTCAATTAAAGTAATATATAAATCAACAAAACTGGCACAACTCAAAATAGTGCATTGTGGCACATCCTCTTCCTACAAACATTCATAATTCAAAGTCATCAAATAATAATGTATGTCGCCATATAGCAGTTGTTCCTTGAAAGTATATTAATGCGGTTTTGTTGATCCATCGGTATATAAATTTAATGTCCAAAAATGGTAAAAACTCAATTTTTAATTTAGCAGTGCTATAATATGTTTATTTTTTATACATCTACAACTTTGTACTTTTTTCCTGCCTATAATTAATATTCGATACATAAAGAAATAACATTTATTTTTTGTGATTTTATTATTTTTAATTTAGCAGTGCTACCGTTTTACCTGTAATTTGAAACACTAATGGGGGATGCGAAAAAAATAATATAAAAAATTTTCACCAAGAATAAATAAATAACTCTATTGTCATTCTACGTTTTAACTATAAACATTTTAATTTATTAATTGTTTCAAAATTATTATCGTTATATATTTAGTTTATTATTTATAAAAATCTAACTTGTTCTAATTGCTTTTATTTTAGTTATAACGCTAAGAGACGTCATTGGCGCCGTACCAAGCTTAAACTTTAAACATCTTGACTTGGGACATTCATTAAATTCAAATTCATTTGAATTAATGAAGAAAGAAGAAACTCCTTGAACAACTCCTGGATTCTCCTTATATTCTGTATTAATAATACAATATGCTATGCTAAGTTGAATAAATTTTTGTCTATAAATTTTTGTGTATTTTTATATTTACCCTAATTAATCATTAACTAGAAATAAGTACAGTGATAAACAGAAAAATTAAAATATATTTTAGAGACCTTAAGGTTTTCAACCTCCGGTTCAAGAAAAAGTTAATAGCCCCCTTACTATAATGGTCATTGAATTTTCATTTTATTCTATGCTCTCCTTACTGTGAAAACTTAGTAAAAAATTTATATATGTTGAAAACCACTTACGTAAGTCCGGGCTTCCCAAACTTTTCCGAGTATCTGTTCTTTTTTCAATTAAATTTTTTCCATGGGGCCCTACCCTAAATAAAAGTATGTCTAATCTTAAGTAAGAGATAACAATAAATAATATAAAAATTTTAAATTAAATTGATAGTTTTTGCCGAGAGTAGTAGATTTTTTATAAATTGAAGAGAGAATAAAAGAGCTTGTCTTCTGCTGGAATTAAAGATTTATAATTCCAGCAGAAGACACACTATTGTTTCCTTCAATTTAAGCTTCTCACTTTATTGTCCAGTTAGTCCAAATGTGTAGCTTCAATTAATTATGTAGCTTAGCGGCGCACAGTTTGGAAACCTAAGTAACTAACAATTAAGAAATGTTTTTATTTATTTTTTCTTAGTCTCCTTATCCTATCAATTATAAAGAAATTTATATTAAACTATCTTTATTACTACTTTTAGTCATTTCTTAAAAACACTATTTTTGTTTTTAGAATTCTTTATTTTATTTTTAATTACCTTAAATATTAGTTGTGAGTTAAGATGTTTGGCTCGTCCCCTGACTTCGTGATCTGGTAGACAGTGTGTCGGTCTGAATTCAGCTTTATTCCATCAGATCAGTTTAATAAAGAGTTAGTTTTTTGAATCTTAAAAAAATTGCATTTTTTCCAATATTTACTCGAGGATAAATAAGCCCAAATTTCATTCTAAATTCTTCCATAGTGGATATATGAAATAAAAACAATTTTCCCCACTAACTTTAGAGGGCTGTAACTTGAAGAGGAAGGGGTTTTGAACAATAAATTATATGAAAGACCCGTCTTAATTTTTGCTGAAAAATAACCCTTTAAAATATTTCACATCAAATTAGAAACTATATATTAATAAAGTGCACATCAGAAATTATCTTTTAATATAATATATATTTTATCGTAATTGTACATGAAGGAGTTGGCAATTTTTTTCAAATGTCATATTTTATTTCTCTTTATACACTGTTCATTAATTCATTTTATCCATATATCAGGGATTTGTATATAAAGAAGGGAAACTTTTTATTATTATAAATTTCGTTCAATGGTTCTCATTTTGATGCAACTTCTTGTATCAATATCATTATAAAAAAAAGAAAATGGCAAGCTAAAATCTTAATCATTTTTATTTAATTAAATTCGAATATTGCTTGTAATTTTGTATATTCATGATTTATTTTTATATGACTTGACACTGTTTATTAGATATACATTTGACCCTGATATATTGATATATGAATACATATACTATTTAAGATCCCTAATTGAACTTACAAATTTTTATCCTTTTATCATCCACAATTCAAAAAAAAAAAATTGATGAAATTATGAATCAAAAAATACATTTTAAAAAGTAAATATTTCCACAAGTCAACCATCTGAAAATAAAAATCACTGTTCGGGTGTAGATTAGTTGCAGGCTTAATTGACTAATGATCAATATATATATCTTTATTATAAATAGGAAAACAATATTAAGAAATAGAAAATGATTAGACTATATTTTATCAGGAATTAACATAAAAGTTCCACCCAAGCAAAAACAGATAACATATTTCCTATTTCAAAACGTCTACAAACAAAAAGTTGTCAAATACCAAATTTTACGGAGATGATCCTAAATCATGAAAAAGTTTTCACCTTTTCCTCCAATTTATGAAAATTTTTAAGATAAAATCTTTTAATAAATTAAATTTTAGATAAAATGTTTAATAAGATAAAAACGGTTAGAGCGAAGTGAGTTTTTATATATAATTGAGAACTTCAAGGCGCATTTTTATGTAAAAGATCAGTAACTTTTGATCGCTTCATGCAAGTGTTTATACATTTATAAGTTCGAAAATCTTGTTGATTTTCCTTCAAGAGTCTCAAAGTTCAGTAAAACATATAGTTTTTCGGTCAAGTCAGAAAGAGGGTCAAAATGATCGTATAAAAAGAAAATTCTACTTTATACCATAGGTCACAATCACAGTATTATTTAGTTCACTAGGCACTCTAGTTCTTTTCTAAAAAGACTTGTTTGTAGGAGCGGGTGTATTATATGATGCAACTCTAATTTGCAATATCGCATTTTTGCAGTACGATGCTCCTGTATTAATGTATGTGTGAGCCTTAACAGAGCATAAATAACAACATTACACTTGTTTGACGGAACTCCTATTTTATCGACGTATAGATATAGAAGAAAAGAGAAAATTATTCCAGTTGCAAAGGTTTTCTGTTGAAAAATGCTTCGTTCTAAATAGAATTTATAGAGGGTCCAAACTTTCCCAAAGCTCGGCTATCCAGATTCAACTGTAATAGTAGTAAATTACCATTGACTTTTACATTATAGAAATAAGAGGGAAAATTTCAGGGCTTGGCTTGAGTTTAAAGATAGTTTTCTCTGTGAACTCCTGAAGATGGGCTCGTACCCCGAAATATATATAGAGTCATGCTAACAAGCTCTTTTATTTTTGTGAAACCTACCTAGAATTTTCGTTTCGTGGAGTGGGGGTCCAGGGAGCACAGGCGCGGATCCAGACCTCTGTTTTGGGGGGGGGGGGGGGGCGGTCGCCGGTATATAAGATCTACTTTTGATCTCGGAAGTGTGTCACGATCGAATTGTCCAAGCGGGGGGGGGGGGCAGAGACGCCCCCCCCACCTAGAACTTTATTTTCTTCAATTTTAAAATTTAATGTTATAAAAAAAAAAAAATTAAATAAACATATAAAAAATGTTGATCTCCAATGCTTTGGGGGGGGGGGTCGCCCCATCGCCCCCCTGGATTCGCGCATGAGGGAGCATAGCGGGGTTCGGTAAGGAGTTGTCCAGGGGGCGTAGCGGGGGTGATATGGGGGTGGGGGTGCAGTGACGGGGTGATTTTTATCAGAATTTAAAATTAAAAATAATATTAATATATAACTCTTAACTGAAGCAAAAAGTTGCCGAGCATCGCTCGGTGGCCCCTGAACTAATCCTAAAATGCAACAATTTTCAACTCTCCCCAGAAATTTCCAATGACGCACTTTGCATCTTAACCCCCCCCCCCCCCCACTCTGGGGCATCCCTAAATAATTTTTTTTTTACTGAGTTCGGATTAGAAAGAATTGTGTTTAAAATTCAATTTTTTAGTTCCCGAGGCCAATTAGGGGTAGTAAAAAAAAATTCAATTTAATGAAAACAAGAAAAGATTCCGATATTCTTCGTAATTATTCGGCTCATCTCGGCAAATATCGGAAGCACTCTAGGCCAAATCCAGACGCAGCAGAAAATTAATTCAATCTATCAAAATTTCTATTTGATCATATCTTGCCTTTCTTCTTATAAAAATTTATTTAACACGAATTACTTAACTAGGTAAGTAAATAATAGAGAAAAATAATAATTTAACAATTATTTGAAGTTTGTCTTGTCTATTTTACAACGAAAAATCTATTTGTTTATCTTCAATCAGCTGATCCTCGCCTTGGAATATTATGAACTTCTAGCCTTGCAATTTCATCTGATTTAAGTGGAATTACTCTTGATTAATTTCTAAAGAATTACAAATTTTGAAAGTAAGTTGAAACATTTAATAAAAGCTTTCAGTATTACGTAATATATTATTACCAATATTTCTTTTTTGTTAATGACGTCACTTTACTTTCAACAGACGAGCTGTCAGTAGAAATGGCGCAGTGACAATGTTCAAGACAAACAATTACATTTAATTCCGTAAGAACGCTTATTATTATTATTGAATTACTTATTTCTTGAATTTCACAATCTTTTATTATTTATTTGTAAAATAGATTTATAATAATAAGATTATTTTAAATAGTAATTACACAGGAAAGTATTTCACTAACGAAACAAAGAAAACAATATTTTTACTTACACTTACATTTCTATAAATGAAAGTATTTTTAATCGCTTTTCTTAATATTCATTTTTGGAGCTTTTCTAAATCCAAAAGGATAGAATTTTTAACTTTGCCAAGCCTAAACGAAAATATAAGATAGTTTTAATGGGATGAAATCGAATTAAAAAAAAATTGGTTTATTTGGATAGAAATCGAATTAAAAACAAAACAAAAACTGCTTTATTGGTTTCTAGAGCCCAAAGAGACCCCACAAATTATTAATCTGTGTGTGTGTCTTTTGATTTCATAAAGAATAATTCTTAGTTAAGGTAGTTGTTTCAACATATGGATTTTCTTAGGATTTTTTTGAAATTTAGAGAGATTATTATTTAAATACTTCTGCATCGATTGGTGGCAAAACGAAATTTATGAACAATATAGTTCCAGAGATACTAAATTCCAAAGATAGAGTTTTTCAGTCTCTTTATACATTGCATATCGGAAAGTTTACATACATATTTAATTATAATTAAGAAACTCTTCTTACCATTATTATAAAAAACCGAGGAGTGAACGCGCGACCTAAAATTGTGTACACCTACTTCCACTTTCATTTCCAAGTAGAAGACAATAGATTATCTAATGAATTCCAAAGTAATTCCAAATAATTTGAAAGACGGTGTACACCTAATTCCAATCGCGGTTCACCCCTCGTAAAAAACTAAACCAGCATTAAACAATAACTAATACATTTTTTAAGAAAATTTTAATTAATTGTTACAACACAGTTTCTGAGATAATAATGAATAAATAATGAAATATTTAACCTAAAAAGTGGGTTAACTTTAGTAATTTTTTGACTTTTTTTCGCTTCAGCCATTGTCGCAACACCTTTCAATCGCTTATTAAGAACTTTTTGTTTGAAGGAGACAATAAAAGAGTGTGTCTTCTGCTGGAATTATAAATGGAGGAATTATAAATTTTATTTATTTATAATTCCAGCAGAAGACACACTCTTTTATTGTCTCCTTCAATATATAAAAATTCTGCTACTCTCGGCAAAAACTTTCAATTTAACTTTTTGTTTTATAAATCTCCCTTTATAATGTGCTTTATCTGAAATTTCTATGATAAAATATATTCAAGCTCGGACAGTGTTGCCAGATTTGTCAAACGAACACGGGATTGGCTAGTAATGATACATAAACAGCAAAAAGTTTTGGGCTTATGAATTATGAGTCCTTATTGTCTGTTCTATGTACTCTAGCACTAACTTTTTGCTAGTATTGTCGCGAAACAACTACCTTAAAATCACCTCTAGCCATTTTTTCAAACTCTGTACTAATCAATATTACATCGTATAATTTTTAAGGTTCCGTTTAAAAAGTAAAACTGGACTCTATTCGTGTCGCTTTAATGTCTGTCTCTCTGTCAAAGCAATGTAGATAATAAACTAAATAAGATACAAACTTGAAATTTAGAATTTACATTTATTTATTTATTTTTACTACATAAATAAATACATATAATTAATTTCCCACAAATCAAAAAACATGATTATTAAATTGAAAGGTTCTTTTTGTCGTGTAGCAGAATTTTTATTCATTAAAGGATGATGGACTAATAATCCAAAATATATTGAGTTTGTATAAACCTCTTTGAGTTTTATTTCATTCATTGTGAAACTACACACCCTTTACTTTAATAATTCATTAAAGGAGACAATAAAAGAGTGTCTTCTGCTGAAAAAACATCTTTTTTATTTATTTATAAAGAGACTATATATTTTCGATTAATCAATTGTAATAGACTGATGTAGAGGTCAAAGTCCTCGAAACTAGTCTCTTTATAAATAAATAAAAATGTATTTTTCCACCTTAAGACACACTCTTTTATTGTCTTCTTTAATCATAATTATAATTGAATGATTATTTTGGAGTCAAATTTTTTGTAGGACTCAAAATAAAAAATAGATAATGAGGGAATTTGTAATCTGTTCCTTTAAAAAATCTTTTAAAGTAGAATTAGGCTAGTTTTTTTAATTGAAAAGTTTTTGTTTTGCCGAGAGTAGCAGAGTTGTTGATTCACAAAGAGAAACAAAGAGGTTGTCCTCTGCTTGATGCAAATAAACATATACACATATATATCAAGATGATATATCTGTATATATATTATTTATTTGTTTGAGACTATAGTTTCGAAGACTTGGTCTTCATCATCAGTCTTTCTTCAATTATAAATGTTTTTCATGGAGTCAATATCATATGGATATTGAAAACTTGATGTTCTTTCTTCACTGCTGGAAGGCTAGGAACTAATAAAGACACTCTATCCGGGTTCACATTCAAATATAACAATATGTTTCCCTTTATCCTTAGAAAGGCTGACAAAGGATCCCTTTTTTTTCTTTTATCTTTTGTTAGCAAACATCTTAAGTAGATTACTATTGGATAATTCAATTTGATTGTTCAAACAGAGTTTTGAATTTCTATTAAATGATTTCAAAATTTCTAAAGATTCGATTGCGCTAATTTAGTTTTTTTAAATATTTTTCCCTTTAAAACGACGATGTGAGACAGCTCCAAAGGGTCATTCCCAGTTGATTTTTATATCTGTCAGCATTTGTAAATGATCTAACTTAAAGGCCAGTAAGTGCTGGCCCCTCCATCGTGAAAAGAACAGAGCAGAAGGAAAAGAAGCCGGGATCACGAGCCAATCTCAGAAACTTAGATACAATTCAATATCCAATTTACTAAGGTTTTAGGGGCTTCGAGCAGTGGTAAATTCTCCGCGCGATAAATTCGGTTAAATTTATCTCCCACTTAATTTTTATTACCAGACCCTATACTTACAGAAAAAATGTCTGGGTATAGCCGGGAATCGAACTCGAGACCTCCGGGTTGCCAGTCAGTTACTCTGACCATTACACCACGGAGGCGGACAAATATTATAAATTGTTTATGGATATTTTATTACAATCGGTACGAACGGCAGTTTTGAATTCATTCGATTTTTTTTGGAATATAGAGAAAAATGTTGTATGTATAATGCGTGTGTCGGAATTTCGATATCCACGATGACGTTGCTAAAAAGTTCTACCCGGTGCCAAAATGGTTCTTATTTTTAACCGACTTCAAAAAAGGAGGAGGTTCTCTATTCGATTGAATTTTTTTTTTTTTTTTTTTTTTTTTTGTGCCTATGTTACCTCATATCTCCGCCAATTGTCAACCGATTTTGAAAATTTTTTTTGCATTGGGTCCAGTCTAGCTTCCGATTGGTCCCATTTTTTCGATTTTTTCTCATAGGTATTAGACCTTTTTTATTAGGTTTGTTTAGGTTTGTTTAGACCTAACCTCTTTGTTTATGAACCGATTTCGATGGTTCTTTTTTTATCCGAAAGGGGTGTCTTAGGGATGGTGTCATATTAATTTGGTCAAGTTCTGATGATATAATCACTATTAATAACATCACTAAAAAGAGAAAAATAAAAATTTTTAAGAAAAAAATAAAAACCGACTTCAAAAAATTAAGTGCAACAAATATAAAAATACACTAAAGGTATAAAATAATTATTATCTTATTTAGTTACAACTAAACGACGAAATATTAACACGAAATTACTTTTTGAAGTTGGTGCCAAACATATACCTTTTATGAATCGCACTCGACGGATCTTACTTAGTACGTTTGGCGGGTACGCTCGCTTATAGGTATAGTTTGTTTGGCACCGACTTTAAAAAGTAATTTCGTGTTAATAGTTTCGTCGTTTAGTTGTAACTAAATAAGATAATAATTGTTTTATACCTTTTAGTGTATTTTTATATTTGTTGCACTTAATTTTTTGAAGTCGGTTTTTGTTTTTTTCTTAAAAATTTTTTCAAAACAAAGAATGGATTAGATTTGAGCTTTCTATCTTAAGGAGGTTCGGGACAGCTTATCTATCTGGTTGATCTTCGAAAAAATCTTTTGTATTTCTGCAGAGTGACAACCAGGGGCGGACTGGCTATGTGGAAAATGTGGAAAATTCCACATGGGCCGTATACAATTTGGGCTGTTTGTCTAAATTAGAAGTAATAATAAGTAGAAAAAAAAACAACATTTTTTACTTTATTTTATTTATGGGATTGGCCGGTATTAATTTTTCCACTTTAAAATTTTATGGCCAGTCCACTCCTGGTGACAACTTCTATCTACTAAATTTTTTAATAAAAAAATTGTTAATAATGAGGTTAATTTCGAATAAAAATCTTTGTTTTGATAATATTAATAAAAAGAATATTGAGATAAATTTTTTCTCATTATAAAAACATTTATTTAACACAAAAACGATTTCAAGAAATAGAATTGGAATTTCTACACTAGTGCTTTTGTGGTACTTACGTATTAACGCCACCGCAGCTGGATTTGGCGGTTTTTAAATTTCGCCAATCTACACCTAAAAATTTTTTGAGAACGCATTTTTTATCTAATCAAACCGAGATCATAAACCGAACCTATTAAAGTTGCTTTTTGACAGAGGGGAACTGATTTATTCTATTTTATGATTTATCTCAAAAATTTTAGGTGTAAATTGGCGAAATTTAAAAACCGCCAAATCTAGCTGCGGTGGCGTTAATATGTAAGTACTGCTTTTGTTATATTCTGTTGGCTGCAAATAACTTTATTTTTACATTTATTAATAACTAATTAACTAGACTGTCAAATCTGTTGAAAAATGTATCATTCGATTCATAAAAGTTGAATTATTGATCTGTAGAAATTTGTTGAAAATGGTATAATTTTTATAGAAGTTATAGCCCTTTTAAAAAGCTCGGTCCATTTACTTCCGTGTTTAAAGGACAATTTTCAATAATTTATTTCTCGATAATGGGACAGACGATCAACTTCAAATTTCGGGAATAAATATTTAATACATCAATGATTCGATCGTAAAAATTTGAGAATTTTCTTATAACAATGATAAACAGTCACGAACCCCATAACAACATCCTGTTCATATTTGGAAAAATTGGGGGGAAAATTCGAATGATACCATATGGGCAACTATCCAACACTTACAAGATAATGAAATGAAAATTGATACATGTTTGTATTAATAAACAGCACATTTGTAATAGCAAGGTTAATTTTTCTAAATTAAATCTTCGTTGACAAAAAAAAAAAATAGCCAAATCACCAACATTTTCCGAAAGTTTTCTCTTTTTCCTCTAATTTTATTAATAAATATATTTAGTAGTAATAATGTTGTTTTTATCTTATAATAGAATTAAAAAAGATTTAATATATTTTTAATGTGAATGTCATTATTTGAATGAAGAAGTTGTAGAAGTAGGTGTAAAAAAATAAATTCTTATTATACATATTTTTGACCTATTTGTTTTAGATTTTTTTTAATTTTCTTGTTTTAGTCATTGATTTCAAATATTATTTTTTAATAAGAAAACCACTTTTGTTAGTGACAATGTCTGCGGAATCTTCACGTAAAACTCGCTCGACTGTTGTTACTCAAATAGTAACACCTCAACCAGTATCAGATCGATCTTTAATTGAATCTGTAGCAGATTTTATCAATGATGTTGTACCACAGGTAAGATTTTTTATAGTATTTCATATCGTTTATTGAATGCTTTTTCTTTCCTTTATTATTTCTTAAAACGCCTACGCTCTAAATATAATTTATTTTTCTCTCGGTCTGTCTGTCTGGATTC
Organism: Forficula auricularia; assembly: GCA_024734495.1. Classification (NCBI taxonomy): domain Eukaryota; kingdom Metazoa; phylum Arthropoda; class Insecta; order Dermaptera; family Forficulidae; genus Forficula; species Forficula auricularia. Next base: position 1,859,679 of record JALMQS010000117.1, read on the forward strand.
CTATACCCACGATAATTTGAAAACAAACGCTCAAGAGAAGTTCATTCTGGTGCCAACATTTTTGTATTTCCAATGCGAATTACCACTTTTGATTAGATTTTTGAACCTAGTACATAGTTTCAGAACTTTTAGATAAAAAATTGATTATGAAAAAATCGATTATGCAAACGATTTGAACTAGAAAGCTGAAATATAACACAAAAGTTGCTATTGAAAATTGCATCTATGTTTAGGCTTGCCACCTCTCCGGGTTTGACCCGGAGATGCCGGGTTTCATTGTGTTATCTCCGGGCTACGGGTTTAATTATTAGTACCTGGCCACTGAGCGATGCTCGGTAACTTTTTGTTTCAGTTAAAAACTATATATTGATCCCCCCCACCTACACTCCCACCCCACCCCAATTCCGCTCCCACACCCGAAACCACTTCCCTAGCTCCCCGTACCCCTCCACCCTCGCCCCCGCACCCAGTTTTTCCATTTCATGCCTTGTAGTGGACCACAGATTATGTGTATATATGTATAGGTATATAAATAAATACCATATAATAATTTTTTTAATTAAATTACAATTTTTGAGTTTATCAATTAAATTGCCAAATTCTAATATAGAAAAAATACGTTTGTGGGATTTTAAAACTCGATTTTTAATCAATTAAATTTTTTTTTTTTATAAATTTTATTAAACCAATTATTTTACATTAATTAATGTATACATTGTATTTTTTTGCTTCGATTCCGGAGATAACTTCTCCACCATCGAGTGTCCTTATTCAACTTTAGTCCTTGTTTTTAATAAGAGGAAAAATCTAATTAGATAAAAAAACCTCTTTTCCGATAATTATTTCAATTCCATTATTCCCCAATCAAGTCGATTGGTTTATTCATCCATTCCCCCCCTTCTTCTTTCTCTCCCAATCAATGGCGAAAGCGCTTGTTCGACTTTTATCCAATTTGACAGCGAAGGGGTGCTGAGCGTTAGAAAACCGCGTGTTTCTCGTAAAGAGTGCATTAGGGGGGATAATTGATTTTAGCTCGACTGAACAGACACCGTGATAGTATCTGTAGTACAGGGAAAGGGCAGAAACGGTTCTTCGGTGAGCCAGGGAGTCGAGTGAGTTGGTTAGAGCCGGGTCTCCTATTAGTTTAATTGCTCGCTTCTGAATTGCATCCAGTGAAGCAAGAGAATGCTTGGATGCACCCATCCACAGATGAGAGCCATATTCGAGACAGGGACGAATTTGAGCCTTATACAGTATAAGAAGTTGGTTGACTGGGAGTATAACAGCGTCTAGACCTAAATAGGAGACTAAGCTTGCGCGCTGCAGCTTTAGCAGTGGTTGAGATATGGTCATTCCATGAAAGGTCAGACCCTAGAGCTACGCCTAGTATTGAAATTTTATCCCTGAATTCTAGTGAGTTTGAGTCGAATGATATGTTTGGGAGGTTTTTTTCGACGAGCCTAGAAATAAGGCAACACTGAGTTTTCCCTGCATTGAAGTTAACTAAGTTTTGGGATCCCCAGTTTTTAAGTTTGCATAAGTCTAAATTAATTGAAGAGGCAATGTCTGCACAGTTTTTATGCGATGCAGGGGCGTTATGTAGGGTGCTGTCATCTGCGTAACAATGTACCGGATTGGAGGGCAAGTTTAGAAGGTCGTTGATATAGATAAGAAAAAGCGTAGGGGAGATAACCGATCCCTGAGGAACTCCAGCGTTGGTGTGGAAGGGGGAAGATGATATTCCATCGATGACAACCTTAATACTACGGTCTGAAAGAAAACTTTCGAGCAACTTACAGAGTTTCGGTGCAAGGCCGACTGAGGTCAATTTGGCAAGAAGATTTTTGTGCCAGACCATATCGAAGGCTTTTGAAATGTCTAAAGCTACCGCGAGGGTCTCATTCCCGGCCTCCAGGGTTTTGTTTCAGATATGATTACATATGCTAGGATGTCACCAGTCGACCGGGATTGCCTGAAGCCGTATTGTCTATCGTGGATAAATTTATTTGACTCTAAGTGTCGTAGAACTTGCTCGTTGCCCTTTTCCATGATTTTGGATAAGACAGAAGTGATTGCTATGGGTCGATAGTTTTTTATGTTGGAAGAATCGCCTTTTTTCTTAATTGGTTGGATTCTGGCTAGTTTCCAGGCTTCCGGAAATATTCCAGAGTTATAGGAGAGATTGTATAATTTGGATAGTATAGGAGCAAGTTCAGGGGCGCATTTTTCAATGAGAATGGCAAGGATATCGTCGGGCCCAGCAGAAGAGTTGTTCTTTAGATTCCGGATGATCTTTAGAATTGCTGGTATCCTGAAAACAGTATCTGACATTATATTAGTACTGGGAGGGGGGGGTATGTGGGTGGTTCAAGCCCTTTGTCGTCCATGTTTGAGTTAGACGCGAAATATGAGGATACCTTTGACCTGCAAATCATTAGATTACTAACAAAATAACAAAAGATTCCGAAATTGCTCGTTTGAGATAAGGATGTTTGTGGGATTTTGAAAAGGTATAAAAGGGTAATCAAACAATGAAATTAGTAAAATACGCATTTATTAATACGAGGTATTACCTCCTCTAGCCTGAATTATAGCTTGCATTCGATGTTTTATCGAAGAAATCAATTTTTCTTAAAAATCCTGCGGTATCCTATCCCATTCTTCATTAATTGCGGTTTGAATCTCTCCCGAGACTCGTAGGCACCGTTTTTCTTGACCGTACTGTTTTTTTAGTTCGTCCCATAGATGCTCAATGGGATTGAGATCTGGGCTTCGAGCAGGCCACGCCATAACCGGCACTTCAACCTCTTCCAAGTACTGGCGTACTATAGCAGCGGTGTGTGGTCTTGCGTTATCTTGCATGAAAATGAAATTTTTGCCGATATATCCGGAAAAAGGCACTACGTGATCCACCAGGATTTCTTCGACTTAGAATTGAGAAGTCAATTCCTTTGATCGAGGGCCGATATTGGGCCCTCTGATGAATACCAGTTCAGTTTTCGCCTCCAGCGACATGCCTCCCCAGAACATACACGAACGGCCGCCATATGGGACACGCACAGAAATGCAGCACTGAGCGAACGCTCACCAGGTCTTCGGTAGACTCTACCTCGACCGTCGTTACCATGAAGACAGCATGCACTCGTCAGAGAATAGTACACTTTTTTCCATTGATCCATAGTCCAATTCACGTGATTTCGAGCAAACTAGAGGCGTGCTTGCCGGTGGGCTGAGGTCAATTTCGGACAGGTTGCTGGTCTGTGTGCTGTTAGGCCTGCTTCGGCTAGTCTTCTTCTAACTGTCCACCTACTAACTTCCACTTCTCTAACATTCTGGAGCTGCTGTCCGAGTCTAAGAACATTCAAACAGCGATTTGTTAGTGATGTTGATACAACAAAACGGTCATCACGCTGTGTTGTAGCACGTTTTCGGCCAGAACCTTGTCGCCTGGTATAGCCACCAGTCTGTTGATACCGCTGGTATACTCGTCGAACAACAAATCTGCTTAAATTTAGTTGTACCATTTGACTTTGGTTTTGTTCTGCTTCAATTAGTGCAACCACTTGAGCCGCTGCTTCTGGTGAGGTATCCATTTTCTAGTAGTCTTATTCGATAAAAGACCATTCAATAAAGTTTAGGGAAAGCGGTGTTGGTTTATAGTGAAACATATTAAACAAAGGAATTATTATTTAACGGGTTATAGTGGTGTTTCACAAAGAGGAAATAAAATTAAAAAATTTTAAAAAATCTTTTAAATTATTTTGGAGATTTTTTATTTATCTCTATACATATTTCGGGCTATGAACCCTTCATCAGGAGGTTAAACAGAACAGCTGTTCTGTTTAACCTCCTGATGATATAGAAAATATGTATAGAGATAAATAAAATCTCAAAATAATTTAAAAGATTTTTTTAATATTTTTAATTTTATTCCTACTTTGTGAAACTACCACTAACTTATATAAAGACCATTCAGGCTGCAAGTAGTTATTTAAATGATGTCGTTTCAACGAACCTTTAACCTTTGAGAGCTTCTCAAAATCCCACAAACATCCTTATCTCAAACGAGCAATTTCGGAATTTTTTGTTCTTTTGTTAGTAATCTAATGATTTTGCAGGTCAAATGTAAACATTTTGTGTTTTTTTAAGAGCTAACAGTGTGTACTTTCATTTAATCAAAATAGTAAGTACTTGCAAAAGTTTTTTTTTTTAAATATTCAAGTTTGAAGTGAAAATCTGGGGGGTGTGCGATTTTTTTGCTCTCGAGTGTATTTTGCATATTGCATATTTTTCATCTTATTTACTTACCTGTTTTGATTTTTTACCTAAATTGTTAAGTTTGTTTTATATTAGTTATATGCATAGTAACTACTCTGTGAAAATTAGAATTGTATTTATTTTGAAAGAATGTGAGTTTTAAATTTGTTAATTTATGTATGCATATGTTTTTTTTTTTGGGGGGGGGGGCGGAGGGGGGTTACTAATTGTGAGACTTTGTTCTGAGGTGGCAACCCTATCAATATTACATCTTTCTAGCTTAAATCGTTCGTTTACTCGTCATAGAACTATTGATTTTGCTCATTGCTAAAAGCTTCGTTATGAAGATCACTTCGTAATTGAATTAATTTATTTTTCATTTTTTGATTCGAAAATAAATTCTTAAACGTCTTTATGGCATCTAATATCTTTTAGAGAAATAGTTATTTCAATAATCGCGATGGATTAGGTTGAGAAAAAATGACACACAAAAGCACCAACATATAAAAAAATGACGTTAAAATTTGCAATAATCACCAACATTTTGCAGGCATAGTACCGTTTATTTTTTCTCCATTTTTACTTTACCATACAGGGTATGATTAAGTATTGTAATCGTGCATGAAAAAAGTTTTTTTTGCTTCTTTTTTTCGAAATATCTCAAAAACGGCTGAAACTATTTTGAATAAAAAAATTGGGCGAAACCATGGCATTTCGGTCTATAAAAATGCCCTAATAAGTGAACATCGGAAAAATTATATTTTTCGAGATAATAACTGTTTTGTCAGAATGTCTGTTAGTCTGTGCGTTACCAAATTTTGTGGACGAGCTAGCTCAAAAACTAGTGTGAATATCAAAACCAAATTTCACAGCTAGTATTGGTGCATTAAGATTAAGAGCTGATTAGATTTTTGTGCATATCAACCCAAAATTAAGGGGGTGGGAGGGGGTTAAAATTATAATATTTTCAAACTAAAAAAACAAGAAAAATGAAATATACTGTTAAATGAACCTAAATAACGAAAATATTTTTTTTCTGGTGCCAAAATTAAGGGGGAGGAGGTCAAAAAATAAAAATCTAGGCCCTTGGACCAAACTCAAACAGAAGTGTATGGTAAAGTCAAGTGGCCACATCAGAACGTCTCAATTTATTAATTTCTAATCTCAAGGGAGTGGCCTATCTTGGTTGTAGAATCATGGATCACAATTTGAGCAGTTCTTACATTCAAATGTGACTTAATGTCTGGGATTTTAATTAATCTTAACTCCAGTCTTGTTTCGTACATCCTTCTAGGATTGATTTGAAACTACTTAAGGGGTATTTGAGTTTTTGCTACCATCTCTTCCCTCTACAAATAAAAGATCTATTCCCCTTAAATATTAAAGTTTAAATTTCCTATAGAAGCAGAGTTAAGTTTTCCAAAAAAAACACAAAAGATTGTCAACGACTGAATCCGGGGGTTTAGGGACAATTTTTCGCCATCAAAAATCATGGAATTAAATAAAATGTTAATATGTATAATAAAATCACATTTTTTTGGACAAATGTAAAAAACTTAAATTATTATATATTATTTAATATTTATTATACATTACAGGGTTATTCAGTTGCTGGTGGAGCAGGATCTGGTGGAGCAGGATCTGGAACCTTAACTGGACAAGGATCTAATGGAACTGGCTGTGCTGGTTCTTCTGAAATAGTAGTTTGGGCTCATTTTGATTATTGTGATGCCAATGATGCTACTCTTTTTTCTGAAGATGTAACTAGTGCAAGTTCCTTGGGACCTAGTCTTACTACATCAAGTCCTCCTCCTCTTTTACTTGTTCTTGGATTTACTTCTGGAGTACAAGTAAATATAATATTCTTAATATTTTAATTTATTTGAAAAAAATGAAATAATCATTTATTAAAATGCTCAACGACAAATAAGTAAATAGAAATTAATTAACAATCTATTATTTATTAATTAATCTTAGATTGATCCTTAATATTTTTATTTTTTTTATTTCAGGTTTGGTATATTCCCGGAAATAGTCAAGCGCGAATCGTATTAAACGTGCGTAAAGGTCCGGTCACCTGTCTTCGACTTCTTCCTTCTCCTTTTTCAAAACATGCTCATCGTCCCGGATATTCAAATGATCCATTTGCGGCTAAAAGGCCTTTAGTTGCAGTCGTGCCTTATGTGGCCCCAGATTATTCTACTGTTGAATTTATATCTCTTCGAACTGGAGAAGCAGTTAAAGCGATTAATTTTAGCCATAGTGTAAGTGCTCTTATTTCTTTCTTGTTTCAAAAATTTTCTCAATAAAATATATAATTTTTTTTTTAAACTAATTTCATCTTTAAAAGTTGGTTTATTTCTTATATCTAAATGATATCTAAATTCTTATTTTAACTCAAAATTTGTTCCAGATATTAGATATTCTTGCAAATAATAGAAGAGTTGCAATAACCTTCTCCGATCGAATTGCAATTTTCGACGCTTCATCTTTTGAAGACCGATTTACTATTACATCATGTTATCCAAGCTCGTTGAACTCAACTCCGACATCGAATTTAAATCCTGTCGCTTTGAGCTCTCGCTGGTTAGCTTATGCAGATCGGCATTTAAGGCCTTCAAGACGATCGGCAGGCGGCGCCGATCCTACTCAGTATAGATTAGCAACGAGTTTTTTTCACACCGTCAAAAACGTTGGAAAAGGTTAAATATTCATTTCATTATTTATTTACAAATTCAAAATAAATTTATACAATTTCAAAAATGTATTTATTCTATATATTATTAAGGTTTACGAGAATTGGGAGAATCAGTGGCCTCTAGTCTGGGGGGAACTTCAAGTTCTTCAACAAACGCAACTGTTGCATCGCAAATGGCAACAGGCACCAATCAAGGACTCCCCAGTGGAACTACTTATAATGAAGGATTTAAAGCAGGCATTGTAACAATCGTTGATTTAATGGTAAATCTATAATGTCTTAATTTTTGTTACTATACTATATCAAAAATAGAAGTTAAGGAAGTTGATACCCTACACTCACTACCAACAATTTGAGACGTGCGCATACAGTAGCGCCATTTATTTTTCCTCACGGCAAAGGACAAACTTTTGTGACTCGAACTCGTCCATATATTCGAACGCCGTGTTTGTGTAATATTTCTTTCTTATAATGATACTGACACAAGAAGAAGTTGCACCGAAAAGGTTTAACCTATGTAGTCCGCGGTGGGCCCTTGCATTTTGGAAATAAGAGATTTAGGTATTGGGTCGGAGTTGAAGGTATTCGTGGGTGCTTATCTTGAAAGATTGAAGGTTATATGTTGTTGGGAAGACGATCGGAAGAAGAGTGTCCCAGTCTCTAGATGTCTAAGGGATAAACGAGTTGCCAAATGCGTTTATTCGGTTAGTATCCAATTTAACCGCGCAGGGCTGTTGAGTCTTAGAAAATCGTCTATTTCGCGCAAATGAAGCCTTTGGAGGGATTATTGATTTTATTTCTTCAGAACAAAAGCCATGGTAATATCTATAAAAAAGAGAAAGCGTGAATTGCGTCCAAGGTAGCAAGAAAATGCTTGGAGACTCCTCTCCACAAATGCGAACATTATTCGAGATATACATAGGTATATTAAAGTTTATTTTTTGGTAATTTGTATTGGAAACACTTTTTTTTTTTTGTTTTCTTATGCAATTTTTAATAAAATAAAAATGATAAAAATCTGAAAAAATTTAGTTGTCAACATTTTTTTAAATTTTAAACTACTTATTGTTTTATACACAGGAGTTTTTAAAGGGTTATAGTGATGTTTCACAAGTAAAAATATTTTTTTTTTTAATTATATTTTTGGAGTTTTATTTTAAATACTCTATACATATTTCGGGGTTTTAGCCCATCATCAGTAGTTTGAGTTTACAAGACTACTTGTTTTATCCCTAACCTCTATTTAAATGATATGATCAAATTGAAGGAGACAATAAAATAGTGTGTCTTCTGCTGGAATTACAAATTTTATTTTCGTTATAAATAAAATTTATAATTCCAGCAGAAGACACACTCTTTTATTGTCTACTTCAATATATAAAAATTCTGCTACCCTCGGCACAAAAACTTTCAATTTGATATGATCAAAAGTAAACATAATTTAAATTATTTAATTGATTTTTACATGTATCTGTATAGAGGTTTACTTTTAAATCGGCACCCCTAGTTTATTAGTATGCGATGATGCCACATTTCAACTGTGAATTTTAAAAGTTTTTCAAGGGAAACTTTTTCGTGACTTTGTTAATTTTTACCGAAGAATCAAGTTTCCGAATCTCTTTGGAATTTCGTACACAGTTTCATCAATTATTGAAGAGAGAACACCTAATAGGTATATGAAAAGTTTTTGTTTTGCCGAGAGTAGCAGAGTTGTTGATTCACAAAGAGAAACAAAGAGGTTGTCCTCTGCTTGATGCAAATAAACATACACACATATATATCGAGATGATATATCTGTATATATATATTATTTATTTGTTTGAGACTATAGTTTCGAAGACTTGGTCTTCATCATCAGTCTTTTTTAATTATAAATGTTGTTTTTCATGGAGTCAATATCGTATGGATATTGAAAATGTGATGTTCTTTCACTGGTGGTCAGCTTAGAATTAAAAAAATTCTTCTGGTTCACAGTCAAATATAACCATATGTTTCCCTTTTTCTTTGTTAGGCTGACAATGGAAGGGGGGTTTGTTTTTGTTTGTTTGTTTTTGTTGGTTTTGTTTTGTTTGTCCTAATATATGAACGTATTTCTCTTTTTCTTCAAAATCATTTTTGTATAATTCAATCACTATAACTTGACATTATAATAATATCCCATAAAGATATGTGTTAATTTATAAATTGATTATCTTCGGAACAAACTTCCCAAATTTCATAAAATTTCCCAAGGATTTTTTTCCATAAATATTTATTAATTTCTAAAGTTTCAAATAATTTTTTTTTTTAGCTTAGGGTGTCAACTTCCTAAATAGGAAATGAATAATTAGATTATTTCAATAACTTATTTTTAATAATTTAGTTTCACATAAATAGAATCTATATCATTCCAAATGTTCCAGACAATATATATTAAACATTTTTTAATTTATTATCTTCACATTTTAGGGTTCTAGTCCTGACGGTGATGACTCGGATAGTTCTTCTAAAAATGTGATCGCCCATTTTACTGCTCACGATGAACCTATAGTGGCCATGAATTTTAATTCTGAAGGAATGCTTTTATTGACAGCTGATAAGTCTGGGCATAGTTTTCACGTTTTTCGAATACAGCCACATCCACTAGGCTCATCATCTGCTGCTGTTCATCATCTTTATGAATTGAGAAGAGGCGATACTACCGCTAAGGTTCGTTTTAACTTGGTCACATGAAATAGTAAGTGAATATTTAATTTAAATTAAAATTTCATTTTAGGTTCAAGCTATGAGTTTTTCTTCAGATAGTCGGTGGGCTGCTATTACAACTCTTCGGGGCACCACCCATGTTTTTCCCATTAACTCATATGGAGGGCCTATAGGATTACGAACTCATACGAGTCCTCATGTAGTTAATCGTCTCTCTCGATTTCATCGCAGTGCGGGTCTTACAGCAGAAGGACGTAATAGCCCTATTCCATTCCAACATGGACCTTCTCATGGAAATACGAGTCAATCAAATAGTAGTTCGAATTCAACTGGAGGACATGATGGTTCAGGAACACAGCCTTCTGCTTCACTTACAGCATCATCTGGTCCTGTTTATGCTTATCCCAATCCTAGGTATATTAAATAAATTTTATAATAAAAATTACCTAAAAACAGCCACTTTGCTCATCTCTCTCACACCGTCGTTTAAAATGAAAATAAATTTAAAAAAATCAAACCTAATTCTACTTAAAGACAAGGATACCTCACAGTCGATAACAAAAAAATATTTTTCATTTTTGACCTCACATAAAATTTGACCTTCTTAAAATAATTATTCAATTAAAATTTTAATACAATTTATTTCTTTGTGGAAACTTTTAAATTTCAAGTTGAATCTTATTTAGTTTACAAGCCAGAATTCTTTGACAGACATTGAATCGACATTAATTGCTCCCGTTTTCTTTTTTTAAACGGAACCTTAAAAAGTAGGCCATATTGAGGAAAATCGAAGAAAGAAATAAAACCTTTTGTACTAAATATGTCTTATATTATGTTACCTTTTGTTATCTGCTCTATTAGGCGAATCGCCTCAAAGCATCATATATGGTAAATAAATAAAAAGAATAAACCTAATTAGAGAAGAATTTACGAAAATTTAGAAATATTCCAAAAGTATACTTAACCACATTGGATTTTGAGCAGTTCAAATATTACTATATTTATTGAAATAATTTTAAAGGAAGAATTGATGGAAGGCAACCCAAAGATAATGAAAAATAAAATTCTGAATAAAATAAATTTATTGGAACTTCACTTACATCCTCTTAAAAACAGTCATTTCGGAGAATCTTACCTCCTTCAGGGTCTACAAATAAAAATAAAGATAAAACGGGTTTGGGCATTATTCACAATCATACATTCATATCATATATTACATATCGTACATATCATGATTAGCATAGAAACACAATTCCCTTGTTAGTTAAAAGGGTCAACAAACGAAACATACAGGAAACTTTCTTCTTCTCTCCTTCAGCAGTGCTCAAATATTGCCGTTTCTTGACAGAAGAAACAATAATTTTTTTTATAATTACAGACAAATGGCTTTGTAACTTATTATATTCAGGCCAACCCCCTCCAAATCATATGGGCATAACTAGTATATTCCTCACTGTGATTAGTTATTATTAATATTTATACATCAAATGGTTCATTTAAATAAATTTTCCTTTACAAATGACAGACAAATAACATAAAAGGATATATTATTAACATTTTTTTCTTTTTTATATTTCAACTTTAAATCAGTTTCAAGTTATTAACAATTCCATCTTAGCATATACAAGGTGTTTCAGGAGGAATATTAAATATTTTAGGAGGTGGTAGTATAGACGAATTTCTATAAAAAATGCCATATAATATGTGTCAAATTTTTATTTTTATTTTTTTCAACTTTGAACGTCCTCATTTGCCTTTGCTTGTAAGTTTGTTTGGGTTACATACTAACAGCTGTATCTCTGTACTCAATAAAAATTGGACACATGTTATGTGGCATTTTTTATTGCAATTCGTCTATACTACCACCTCCTAAAATATTTACTATTCCTTCTAAAACACCCTGTACTCAGGTCCAGGTTTTATTATTCGGGATTTTATTTTTCATTATTCTTTGGCTGCCTTTATCAATTCTACCAATCGGTCTCTCCAAAAGAAAATACTTCTATATAATTTTGTTAAATGTTTTTATAAAAAACATAATATATCTTAACAAAAATAATAAAAAAAATTCTTTTAGAGTTCCACCGTTTCCATCGCCCACTGAAGTTGCACCTTTGTCAAGATTGCGTCATGGTAGTAATTTCGGAATGTCTGGTGCAAGTGGCGGCTCTTTGCCTGCTTCACCTTCTGCCTCTTCTGGTTCTTCTCTTCAACAACATCCAGGGAGCAGGTTAGATAAATTTCCTTATTTATAAACAATTTGTTGAGAGAAATAATGAATTTTCATTAATAGATTTGATGCTTTTCTAGTTAAGTTGTTTATCGAAAGAAAGAATTAAGCTGAAACGACCTAGATTGTATAATATATATTTAATGAGAAAATTTCGTCAGAATGCACGACGTTTTGACAACTAGAGGGCTGTTTTTATTGTCGTTTTCAAGTGCTGTAATTAAGTCTATTTATCAACTGAGTCCTGAGAGCACTTGAAAACGGCTCCAGAACTAGGTGTTGAAACGTCGTTCTTCATTCAGGTGAAATTTTCTCATTAAAAATGTGGAATCTTTTCAGCTGAATTTTCATTAATATAAATAGCTATTTAGGGTATATCCGAGGGTATATCCATCAAATACTTAATATAGTTCAAAGAATAACCACCAAAATTACAAGTTCATTTTAAAATTAATATGTTGTTAGAGTTCGTGGCTGTGATGAAACTGTATTAGATGAAGGAGGAGTTATCAGCCAAAGTGGATGCATTGGCTTCAATAAAACACCCTGAATAAAGAGTTTCGGCCTGAATTTATTTGTCCATCTTCTGTTATTGGGAGTTATACACAAGATGCGGTACACATATGTGATCGAACCAAGCCTTGTCAAAAATAAAAATTGTAGCTTCATGTAAATTTATAACGTATAATTATTCATAATAATAAAACAAGTAGATGCTCATCTTTTATTATTATATTAAAATGTTTCACCTAGAACCAACACCTAACTCCTTAAAAGTTATTGTAATCATTCATTCTGAACCTTTGGGTGCAGGCACGTTATAAATTCACATGAAGCTACAATTTTTAGTTTTGACAAGGCTTGGTTCGATCACATATGTGTACCGCATTTTGTGTATAACTCCCAATAACTGAAGATGGCCAAATAAATTCAGGCCGAAACGTTTTATTAAGGGTGTTTTATTGAACCCGGCGCATCCAACTTTGGCTTATAACTCCGCCTTCATCTAATTAAAATTAATATTTCATGTAAGATTTTGAGGATCTTTTATCTCATCCCAAGATGTAAGGACTTCTTTATATATAATTAATTTACAATTAGATTTTTATATAAAATCTTTTAATGATTTTATGTCGACTTATTGATATTAGAAGATTTTAGTTTTTGTATAAAGTTGTGAAAAAAGTCTAATTTTTCGTTTATGTCTTTTATTTACAAGTTATTCAAAGAATTATTAATTTATTTTTAAAAGTTAAAAATAATGGTGTACTTTAATTATATAATAACAATTCTTAAATCTACAGTATAAAAGTTGCAAATAATACGTTGCATTCTTTTGTGTCGATATCCACGCCTTCCTCGACAATGGCATATCTAGAAAATGCTCCCCTAATCATTATATTACCTCTAACTGACTCTTTTCTGACCTGAGGTCGTGTCATTCATGTTTAAAACCATTAGAAAGATCCAATATGAATTTTATTTGTTCACTACAAACGACTTTTTTCCACTTAAGTCCACTCTTATGATTCCGAACAATACCAACCTGGATCATTCAATAAAGGTATTTCGAGCATCTTAACATATCAAAGAATAAGATAACTATGCAATTTTTTTTAGGGCCCAGTAAATTATATTTCACCCAAAACATTCTGTGACAAAACAGGCCAAGTTCGAAAGTAGTGAAAGGTGCACCCAAGTTAAATTCGCCAAGAATAATTAAGTTGAGAAAATAGTATGTACTTTCAATTAAAATGCATTCTTTCCATTTTGAATGACAATCTAAATTTATGGATTCTAAATTTTTAATTTAAATTATTTTCATGAAACTTGGCTGGTCACGAATTTAGTTCATTTACCCTAACTACATAATTCGTAACAGCCAAGTTTCATGAAAATAATTTAAATTAAAAATTTAGAATCCATAAATTTAGATTGTCATTCAAAATGGAAAGAATGCATTATAATTGAAAGTACTATTTTTTCAACTTAATTATTCTTGGCGATTTTAACTTGGCTGCACACTAGATTTCACTACTTTTTCGAACTTGGCTTGTTTTTTCACAAAATGTTTTGGGTGAGATTTCTCTTTTTTTATAAGCTAATATATTTAGCTTTTATTTTTGTTTTAAGGGGAGTTAATTTACCTTACAAATTTCTCCCCTTCATTTTAGAGGTTTCTGAGATATTATTTTAGCATCCTAGAGTCATTTCATATATATTAGATGCAGATTTATCCTACAATCTCCATCCCTTCATTTTAGGGATTAAAAGAGGGAAAGTCTGGGTTTTTCGTATTTCTCCTTTATTATTACTCCAAACTCTACTATTATGCCAAATTTTAGCATCCTAGATTTATTTCATATTTAATAGATGCAAATTTACATTTTAGGGGTTAATGGTAGTAAAATTTTTGTGCAAATATTTTCACCTTAATTAATGCTCGAAACTCTACCAAGATACCAAATTTTACCATCTTAGGATCATTACACATATTATAGATGCAAATTTACTCCACAAACTTCATCCCTCCATTTTAGGGGTTTAAAGAGAGAAAGTCTGGGTTTTTGGAATTTTTCCTTTGGTTGTGACCCAAACTCTACTAGCATGCCAAATTTCATGATGCTGGCATGAAGTACCCTATAGGTTTTGATAACCTGTCAGTGAGTGAGTGAGTGAAATTAGCTATTTTCTCAGATCCATATCTCAGAATCTATTTAAGCTATATTATTGAAATTTGGTACTCTTTTCAAGATGGATTACATAATTACATGTGTATAATTTCAGCACTGTATCACAAATGGGTTCCGAGCTGCAGGGGGGTCGAAATTGGCTCGAAATGGTTCGTGTAAATAGCGTACAGCGTATCGGTCAAGCTAATGCTCGAACTTGGCCTGCGCACGCTTTGCGCTTTGATTTTTCATAATTTTTTCGCAATGTGTTACTTGTAACTCGAGATTCTCTAAGGACTTATCTTTATTATGCCTACGCTTAATTTGTTATTTTGATCAATATTTTATTTTTCTAATAATTTTTACTAAACTTTATAAAATTATTGACAACATTAAACAAATGCTTTATTTAATTTTGATTAGACCCACATCTTTTTTCAATTTCACCAATGGTCAAGCCCGACCCCTTTTTAAAAACTTTAATAGACTTAAAAAAAAATTACAGATGTTTTAATCGAAAAAATAAATAAACACATTTATTCAAAAAACTTCAAATCTTCTAGTAGAATTTCTACCTTCTTTGAACTTGAAATTAATAAAAAATTAAATTTATCTTTTTTATATTTTAATTGATAATTATAATTAATCATTTTATTATTGGTTATGTACTTAATTATATTATTTTAACCTAAGGAAGAATATAAAAAAATCTAATGGAATTTACTTTATTTCTTAGCCATTCTTATAATAGTGGACCCACACTGGGTGCAAGTTCACATTTACCCCAACGCATTCCACCAGTAAGAAGAGCAGTTTCAGCAGAGGATGCGAATAGTGGTTCTCCAGGAGTAAATCTTGGAGAAGGATCTGTTCGAGTAGCTTCTTGTTTTGCACCTCCTAGAGCATTTAACTGGATCCAATCTGAGGGTTCAGGAACTGGAAATGGATCTGTGTCTGGATCAAGAAACTCAAAGAAACGAACCTGTGAATCCCTCTATATTTGGACTTTTCATACACCCTGTCTATATGAATATGAATTGGAACCAAAACCTACCTCAAGTAAGAAAATAATCAGAAAAGTTTAGTTTAATAATATAGAATCAATCTTTTATTTCGATAAAATTTAAAAAAGAATGCCTGTTATTATAATAGAAAATATTTAAATATAAACATTCATTATAAATATATTTTAAAGTTTACTAGTCTAATTGTTGAGTATCTAATTTATATTTGTTTATTTTAAAAAATTGTCTGTCCTCCTTCCCCTGTAACAAATTTGTGGCTACACGACCACTCACGGCGGAACGATCATAGGCCAGGGGGGTCAAAACTTGTAAAGTGATGTAGGCCTACTGAGGGGGCTGGGGGGTATGCTTATAATGCCCTCCCCCAGAAAATTTTGAAGCAAATGGGTACAATTTAACCCATTTTTAAGCAGTTTGTAGGTGTGGTTTTATTGAAAACTGAAAGAAAAAAGAGTTCAAATTTTTGTTTGAAGTTATAATGCTTGAGTTTAGGTTCAAAAGGTAATAAAATAAAACGAAATTAATTAGCAATATATACTTGTATTATTCTTAGCAAATATGAGTAATAAACTTATGTAACTAGGAAAACAAAACCTTTGTTCATCAAAAATGTGTCACCCACACCTGGAACAAAACTCTAGAGACCGGAAAAGAAACCCTCGCTGTAGCCCTTGATATCTCAAAAGCTTTTGACCAAGTTTGGCACAAAAATCTTCTCGCCAAACTGACAGCCTTTGGATTCACACCAACACTTCACAAATGGATAGAAAGCTTTCTGACAAACCGTAGTATAAAAGTTGTGGTGGATGGAATGTCATCTGAATCTTTCTCCACAAATGCTGGTTTTCTCCAAGACTCGGTAATCTCCCCCACACTCTTCCTAATATATATATAAACGACCTTATCGATCAAACGTCAAACCCCACTCATTGTTACGCCGACGATAGCACTCTGCACGGCAAGCCCTCACTCCCGAATAATCGAAACAATGTTGCCTCCTCAATCACTCTCGACCTAGACAAACTGAATAAATGGGGCTCTCTAAATTTAGTTGACTTTAATGCAAACAAGACTCAATGTTGTATAATTTCTAGCCGCGAAAATAAAAATTTCCCTGATATTCACTTCGATTCGAATATCCTGAAAATGTGCGACATCCTATCCATGTTGGTCGTCTCTGTCGCATCTGACCTGTCTTGGAATGAACACATCTCTTCTGTGGCGAAATCTGCAACAAGGAAGATTGGCCACTTATTCAGGTCCAAGCGATTTTTCACGACCCTACATCTTCTCACCATCTACAAAGCCCAAATCCGCCCCTGTCCCGAATACGTCTCTCATCTATGGAGAAGAGCCTCTAAATATTCTCTTACTACCCTGGATGTAATTCAGAAACGAGCCGTCAGGCTAATTGACGATTCTCCCCTCACCGACTCGCTCGACTCGCTAGCTCATCGAAGAAATGTCTTTGTCATTTCCCTTTTCTATAGATACTATCACGGCAGGTGCTCTGATGAGATAAAATCAATAATTCCCCCCAAAGCATGCTTTGCGCGTAGCACGCGTTTTGCCGACTCCCAACACTCTTTTGCGGTCAAATTAGAAAAGTGCCGGACCACTTCATTCGCCAATACGTATATCCCCATGACTTCAAGGAACTGGAACTCTCTTCCAGCTTCATTCTTCCCCAGCATTTATAATCTTCAAACCTTCAAAACCCGAGTGCATAATCAACTCTCCCTTCTCTTCGGTAATGCAAGGGTCTTTCGAGATCCATAGTGGCTGCATCTTTACTGGTGCGCCCCTTCTTGCATTCGATTGCATTAAAAAAAAAAGAATTAATTAAGAAACTACCGGTAACCAGTAATTAATGTTCAATAAATTGGACATGATCTTAAGACACTAAATTAATCTACAATTTACAATCAAGTGTTCATTGGATTTTGCTGAATATTGTAGCTCTTGTAGAAACCCCCCCCATATGTGCATACACTCGTACAGTAAACGCCGGTAGATGACAGCCTATGTTCTTGACCTAGTCCTACCTATTTAAGTAAAATGAGTAATTATTTACGGCTCAAGGTTTTTAACTTTTGTTAACGCAAACAGATAATAGTATAACATTAATTTTACAACCAACAAAGTTGTTTTTGGGTAAAGTAACGGTAAAATTTCTTTCTTTAGGAGGTCTGCTGACCCCCTTGACCTCGTAGACAAATTACCAGGGGTCAGCTGACCCCACTGTTCCGCCGTCCCTCTACACGACTGACACAGAGATAACAAGACTAAATCGCAGAACTTCGTTTATTTCCCTAGCGAATTTATTTATTTTCTAATTTCCAATGAATATTGTCACAAATATTAATTTATTGATAATATTTTAAATTTTTAGTATTTTCTGTTTACCAGAAAAAAATCTAACTTGTTTTTTATTGTTATTATTTTCTTCAATGAAACACCTCGGGTATATTTTTATATTTTCGAATTCATAATAAACAACGAATTCAGAAACATTAAAATAAAGTGTTTTATTTAAAAAGAAAATTAAAAAAAAAAATAATAATAAAAAGATATTTTTTTTATACTATATTAATGCGAGAAAGTTACACCTTGAGGCATTTGGATTAAGACGTCTCGAAGCAGGTCTTAAACAACTGAAAGTTGTAATTTTACTTATGGAAAGTGGTGTAGGTTTTAGGTGAAACATGATGTTAGTTAATAGAGTAAAGGGTGTGTAGTTTCACAGTGAATGAAATAAAACTCAAAGAGGTTTATACAAACTCAATATATTTCGGATTATTAGTCCATCATCAGGAGTTTACAAGACAATACTAATAATAATTGAACGAGTGGTCGCCATTCTTGACATTCAAATCATGGTTACCAATATAACAAAATATAACATTCAAATCTTACACAAGAAAAACACCAATGAAAATTTAAAATTTAAAAAATTTAAAAAATTGTTTTACAAAGATTTTTCTTTTTTAATTATAAAATATATAAATGTAAATATAAGAAATCTAAGTAAATATGAATATTAATATAAATAAAAATTACAAGTATAAATATAAAGTCTTTTTAGAATTAAATTAGAAAGTAAAATTACAAATTTAAGTCATAGACACAAAATTAATTATAAATATCAGTTTACAAATAAGCCTAAATAACATATAGAGATGAAGAATTAAGATAAAATATAATAGGGATAAATTAGATGAGATAAATTACAATATACAACAATTTTTGTGGTTATCTCATATATCAAAATGTCATTTATTTCAAAGACTGAAGGCGCGTGATTTGAATTTAATTTTGATTGTAATTTGGGAAATAGTATATATTTGAGAGAGACTGAGGTTAAGTTTTTTAATTTTTGTTAATTAGTAGATCTATTATTGTGGAATTTCTAATGTCCTGCTGGTTATTGAGAATTTTATCTTTTTCAATTATAGCTTTCTTAATTTCGGTTGATTCTAACAGGTCTAGTTTTCGGCTTTTAGAGGCGAAGTGTAGTGGTATAGGATTTTGGGGTGAAGGTGAGTGATTGTTTTCAATAAGGTGGTCTGCGAAGGCGGAGGTTGGATCACTCTGTATGGTGTCTGATTGCAACTTTCTTAACGAACTCAAATGTTCTTTATACCGGGTTTTGAAAGTTCTGCCCGTCTGACCAATATAAAACGAGTCGCAGTCTTGACATTCAAGTTTATAAACACCAGATTTCTCCTTTGGGTCAATTTTATCAAGTTTATTATTAACTAATATAGATGACAGGTTAAAGTTGTTATATAGTGCTGGGGTGATACCCTGTTTGTGTAAAAAAGTGACTATTGGTCTATTAAATTGATCAGAGATGAAGGGAAGTTTTCTATAAATTTTGTCTGTT
Source organism: Forficula auricularia (assembly GCA_024734495.1). Taxonomy (NCBI): domain Eukaryota; kingdom Metazoa; phylum Arthropoda; class Insecta; order Dermaptera; family Forficulidae; genus Forficula; species Forficula auricularia. The sequence continues at coordinate 1,879,132 of JALMQS010000117.1, forward strand.
TGAGGGGGAGGTGGTTCAATTAGGGCCAGGGTTTTTCTAAATGTTAGTTTTCGGAGGATATTTTTTATTATGCTTGAGGGATAGCCGTTGTTTTCTGCTATTTGATGGATAGTATTAATACTATCCATCAAATAATTTGATGATTTTTAATAAATCTCTAATTGTATTCTAAAATTTTATTTTATTATTTCAGCGATAGCAAAGGAAAAACAATGTGACGATACAGCAATAGATCTAGAAGTTTTATCCCACTCTGAATGGATAATCCCTGGTTCTTTAACCCCAAACGTGGCTCAACCTATACCGTATCAACTAAACAATGAAAATCCTCTTCTTTTAACTTTGGAACCTAATTCATTGAATGCTTCAACCCGAAATGGATCTAATGGACATACTGAAAGTGAAGATAATAATTGTGAAACTTTATTAGAAAATGAAAATCGATGGCTTAGTCAAGTAGAAATTAACACTCATTATGGACCTCATAGGTAGTATATTTATTACGAATTTGTAAATATCTAAATATAATTAATTTTTCATTTAATAATAACGTAAAATGATTCTTCTTTCTAGGCGCCTCTGGATGGGTCCTCAGTTCACATTTAAAACTTATACCGGAGGAAGCTCTGAAGCGGAAGCGATTGATATAAATCGTGGATCAAATAATAGTGGCCTTTGTTTAACTAGAACTAGTCCTGTGAACATTGGACATCAAAGACCAGTTTTAATTGAAAGTGGTTCTGCAAGTAAGTTGTTACTTTTAAAAATAAATTTCTTTACAAGGTAGTTGTTCCGCCATATGGGTTTTCTTAGGATTTTTTTGAAATTTAAACAGATTATTATTTAAATACTTCTGCATCGATTGATGGCAAAACGAAATTTATGAACAATATAGTTCCGGAGATATTAAATTTCAAAAATAGATTTTTTCAGACTCTTATACATTGCACTATACGGGATATGGGAAAATTTACATACATATTTAATTATAATTAAGAAACCCTTCTTACCATTTTTATAAAAAAGTAAACCAACATTAAACAATAACCAATACATATTTTAAGACAATTTTGATTCATAGTTACAACACAGTTTCTGAGATAATAATGAAAAATGTATAACCCCCAGCCCTCGCTCTCCCCGCACCATGCCCAACCCCCGCCCCCCACACCACCACCCCAACACTCCATTCCACACCCTAACCCACCAACACCCCACCCCCAAAACCTCTCCAGCACCCCGCCTCCGCACCATGCACCCGTTCCAAACCCCCGCCCCCACACCACCCGCACCCCATCCACCCCGGACCATACCCCGTGCCCTCCAACCCTGCGCACCACACCCCCGCCTAGCCTCCTGGGCCCCACCCCCGCTATGCCCCCTGGACTCCACCCCCTGCACCCCCACCATACTCCGGATCACTCCCCCATTCCACCCCCGCACCCACCCTCCGCACCCAGTTTTTGCATTTCTAGGCTTCTAGTGACCCACAGATTATGTATACAAAATTTGGTTGAGTTTGGCTACTTTTCGCGGAACCCACGGAAACACACAGACGGACAGACATACAGACAAACAGGAATTTTGTTGAGGGTGTTTTCGTTCATAACTTTACTTGAAACGTGTGCAACCAAAATTTGGCGTGATTTGGAGCAATGTACAGACAAAACCTTAATTTTATATATATAGATAAGCGAAAAAATCTTTTTCTCCATTCTTCTCAATTGTTTCTCTCTTGAATTATTAATTTTAAATTTCTATTTTAATTCCGAAACTTTTATTAAATTGGAATTTGAATTATTTTCATAAAATATATCATAATAATTATTATTTTTTTTCCAATCTCTAGGTAGTTTGGAACATTCTCCTCGTTACGGAATAGGTGCTAGTAGTCATCATGGGTCTCATAGTTCCTTGGGTGGAGTTTCTGAAATTGTTGGCGGCGAGCTTCAATTACGAGAACAATTAGCTGATGCAATGCTTGAGAGCCCCGGAGCCTTACCATCTAGCTCACGAGATATTGGTAATTCTGATGAAGAATCAGACAATTCCAAAACCGAATCCAATAATATATTTAACTTAGAAAATGTATAAAATATCCAATTTTAAATCATTTTATACCTTAAAATAAAATTAATATGTAAAATTAAATTTTTATTCAAATTATTCATATGTATATATTTGGCTTGCAAACAAATATATATACTTTCTTATTTATATTAGTTCCGGTTTTGGAAATTTAAAAAATCTTTTATATATTTTTATTTTTTTTTCTCTGCTTTTATATGTAAATATGTATAATTATAAAGCATCAATATATGTTCTTGCATTTTACTTTAGACTTGGACGAAACCCATACCTATTTTATTAATTACACTTAGATTCATATTTTTATTAAAAATTTTATATTAGTTCAATATCACCATTATTATATAAGATTAATTGTTAATTTATAAATTAAAATACAAAATTATTTTTCTAAAATTTAAAAAATAAATAAATAAATAAAAATAAACCATCTAAATTTATTTACAAGCCATAATTATCAACTATTCTAAATTTTGTATTCCTCATTTTATTATAGACTAAATACCTAAATAAAATCAATGTATAAATTTGCCAATCTATTATATTAGGAATTAATACCTATAATAAATTGAATTTATTTTTGAGAATTTCAAATTATATATTTAACTACAATAACATAATATATTAATATAATTTATTTTTTAAATAATTTGGATATTTAATCGGCTTATTATTTCTCTCCTTTGATTAACATTATCCTATATTTTAATTACCATGTGTGTTATTTTATTTTTTAAATGGCTTCACCTTATCACCTATATTGTTTATATTATGCTCTATTTTTTTAATTTATGAGTGATGGTGCGTCTATTCAAAGAAATAGCCAGAGTCCGAAAAGCATTTGATTTTTTTTTAATATATAATTTTATTATTCTTTTAATTTAACGCGAATTTTAGTCAAGCATGTTTTAATGTCTAATTTAATGTAACATGTTATAAAGGCATTTTTTTATATTTTTTTTTTTTTTTTTTATACTAATAACATGTTTCATTTTTACATATTAACAACGCGTTTTTTTATTTTTATATCTATCATTGATATTTTAATCTATGTCTTTTTATATAAATACATAAATAGTTACATGTGTAAATAAATATAGTCCTTATTTCATTGACTCTGGCTTCTTCTTTGTTAAAGGATGCGCCAACAGCAAAAGTAGCGGCAGCGGCGGTGGTTCTCGTTCACATGCAGTAGAAAAGGTGGTTAATCCTTTAGGCACTGTAATAACATTGGGATCAACCGAAGGCCTTTTAGCGGAAGTAACCGACGAAAATGATGCCGTTCGTTGGCCATCTGATGTTAAAAAAACTCCACCCAAAATAACAGTTGCCGAAGAAGCCTATTTTGCCCCAACGATACGAACTAAAACACCTACTTTGAAACCTCAAAGGAATCCTTTAGTTTTAACAAAGAAAAAATCTGACAATGATAAACAGAGATTAGACCATTCTGATACGATGACAAATCAAATTAAAAGAGAAGATCTCGAAGAATATTTTTCTTTGGAATCTGAAGCTAATGTTTCAAAAATATCTATTCAAAAGTCAAATGAGAAAGAAATTGATGAAGGACGAACGATTCTTAAAAGTATATCACAAAAAAATGACAAAGAAAATGAACTTTCAAAGCCAGACCGACCTGTACATTTAGAAGGTCTTTGTGAAGAAGATGATAATAAAAAAGAAGCTCTTGATTCTTATTTTACTTTAGAAGAAGAAAAAAATTGTTCCAAAGAAGATTTGGATACCTATTTTTCTTCGGAAGATGAAGGACAATCTCGTTTAAAAATATCTAGCAGTAATAGTGAAAAAGAATTCAATAAGGAGGATCAGGATCTTTATTTTTCAACTGAAGATGAAAGTGGTGGAGGTGGTTCAAAAAGTGAACAATCGGAGTGGTTTCCAACTAGTCTTTCTGATCTAGAGACCGAAGGTTCCATCACTTCTACTCAAATATCAAGTACCCACTCTTCAAGCTCCAATGGGAATTCTAAAAACAAAAGTGGACGGAGAGCTAAGAAAAAAAGAAGATAAATTCTTTAGAAGTGTATTTATTACTGTGGCACTCTCTTATAATTAAATATGTATATATAATGTCGTAGGCAAATAACTTCAACTATTATTTAATTTCTTTTTGAATGTATAAATAAGGCAAAAGCTATTTTCCCCGATTGCAGATAGTTTTAAATACTATTTAATTTCTAATTGATTAGGCTTATAGTATTTAAGATACGACACATTTGATGTACTTGCCCATTTTCCCATCCAAACTGTTTAATTAAATAAAATCTGTTATTAAAGTTATCTACTTGCGAAAAATTATTTATTTTCAAGTCTGCCGTTAGGTTAGTTTATGTGAACTTTCTCCACCCGGATCAAAACTTAGTGTGTTTGTTTATTAGAATATTATTTATCTAAAAAAATTATAATTTTCTCGAATTTTTTTTTTTTAAATATACTTTACTTTGGAGAACCGTTGTTTGCCCATATCTCAAATTGTTTGAAATTTTATATAGATTATTAATCACATACTACTAAAGGGCATTTGTGCCTGCCTCTGTTTGTAACTACCTATGCCCCCCCCTCCCCCCAGGGGGGTGGGGGTGGGAGACCTGGGGAAAGCTGGGCTATAGGAGTGTAGAGTCCAGGGGATAGGTTTACTGGGGTGGAGTGTGATCAGAGGCGGGGGAGAAGTTCCGGGGTTGGGGAGAGGGTCGGTGGGATGGCGAGTGGTTGGAGATGGAGGAGAGGGAGTGTTCAAGTTACGGCGGCTCCAGGGGGCGAAGCCCCTTGGCTAGAAAGAGGCCCATCGAAGGCGGGCCTTGCAGCTAGTATATATATATAATAAAAAAAAATTGAGTAAGTTAACATGTCAAGGCATTGGCAGATTTAACGCTGGGCGAACTGGGGCCCATGAACCTGATGAGGCCCACAGAATATCAAATATCGAATAAATCATTAAATAAATAATATAGGACTCCTTTTAGTTTTACCGTCCGGGGCCGATACAATTTATGTCCATCCGTTTGTAGATCGTAAAGAAATGAAATTTACTGGTTACCTATATGTATTCATTTTTCCCAAAATTATAAATCATGTTAAAATTTGATCTAATGATTCATTTGGGGAGATTCGAATTTTTACTGGGGTTGAAAATAAAAAATATTTTTATCATGGTGTGTGGTGTATCTCTATAATTTTTGTATCTCCTTAATTAGAAGTAGTCTAATTTTTTTTAAATTTCATTCACTTTATAGTGTCTGTGAGAAAGCTCCAAAGTAGACAATTTTTGGTGATTTTTTTACGTGTGGGTATTTAGAAGTGGCTTAAATTAAAATTATGAAAAAATTAATCAAATTCTCTCCTTATCAACCACAAATAAAAACGAATTTGATATCTCAAGTATTTTGTCCAATTCGCACTTGGCCGGTTTTATTAATTAAACGGTTTGACTAACAACAGTGCCGTCAAATAAATTTACCTAAGAAAATAGTATGGAAATCTTAATCATCATTTGATAACTATTTGCCTAAGACTTATATATTATATTAGCTTTTAACATAATTTTTTTGGAAAATCGTAAGGGAATATCTTCTCTGAATCCGAGTTATTATTAATGATTTTTTTTATTACATTTTAAAAGGGTTGTATTCACCTCCTTGGGTATCAGACCATTGGATGTTCTTTGAGACGAAATCAATCAGCCATGTACCACGGGGGAAAATTTTTGACTCAAAGATTCTCAAAGAAATCTAATTCTATTACTATCAGTAAAGTTAACTTTTATATTCATTTTGAAAAAAGTCATTCTATTCATTTACTCATTTCCTTTCGAGTATTTAAATTATTTATATGGTTTGTCTGTTTAAATTTAGAATCATTTGACCTCGAAATGAAGATTAAATCTTTAAGTGAAATTTTTTATGCTTGATATATGTCAGATTGGTTCCACCTCGATAGGCAGCCAGTGACCCTGATTGTTTTTTGACCAATGAATTTAATTTCCAAGGGATTGAATGGAACTCTTCTGACAAGTAATAGGAATTATCCGTACAACTCGAATTTAGTAGAAAATATCCCCATGATTTTACAAAGAAATCTAATACTGTTGTAGTATCGGCAAAAAGAACATTTATAAATTTAGTTATATATAAGGTTTGTGCTAATTTTTCTTAATAAGGTGAATAAACTAAAATTTTGTGTAATTGAGAAGAATTGGAAAAAAATTTCATTATCTCATTGTTTTTTTAAAACCCATTGTATGTGAATAAATATTTGTGGGTTTTATGCTAAAAATAATAATTATTGCTCCTATAGATTGATTGCTTTAAAATATTTTATTTTTTTAAAAGAAGCGATTCGTTTTTAATTAAGACAAGGACTATATAATACATAGGAAGATATTTATTGTATTAATCATACCTACTATTTAAATTATACTATTATTTTTAATTATATCATAAGAAAATATTCATTTGAAAAATCTAATATTTTTTATATAAATCAATGCTATAAGTAGTGTAAATAATGTTTTGATTAATAATTTGCTAAGCGAGTATTTTATTAAAAAGAAAAAATTTCAATTTTTAATCTAATCTATAATTTGTATTGCTTTGCTATTAGAATAATTTTCTAAATATATTTCTTATTAATTTTTAAGTTACTACAGGATGCGCCAAAATATACTTACTGAAACTCTCAAATGTACATGTGCATTTGTCGGGCTTCATCTTTTCGTGTTCCTAATAGTTTAAAGGAAGTTGTGTCGTGCAGTTATTGGAAATCGGTCTCTCGACGGAGAAAAAGTATTCATAGTTTTCTATTATTTTCACTCATACGGTACTTGTTGTAAAGGGGGACCGAGTTTGAAAAAGATGACAAGACACTTCCAGGAGAGATTTAATAAGAACGCACCAAGTAACACAGTCAAGATGTCTAGTGCTACGAAATTTCACCGTTCTGATAGTGTACTATGTCAGCGGAAAGCTACTGGCTTAAAATCATTGGACCATTTCTTTCATACAAGGTGCCTTCGACCAGCCATACCGTTCGAGAATCATTCCTTCAGCATGGCCAGAAAGCTCTCTCAGAATTGTTCTCCCACCTTTTTCAAACTCAGTCTCACTTTATGACTATGTATGAGTGGAAATAATAGTTAACTCTAAATATTTTTTCTTCCGATGAGAGAATAAACGCATTACACTACTTATTTTAATAATATTTATTTAAAAATAAAGTAAAAAAAAAATGGGGGGAGAATTTTCCACTTAGGCTGTGGCCTCAGTGGAGAGCGTTCGGGGGGCCGGTGCGTGTGGCGGTGAGCGTTTGTACGCTGGGCAAAGTAGAAGCAACCACTGAGGACAGTTTAATAAAAGCGCGTGTGTTTGTTTTTTCCCCCACGCACCGCCACCGCCCCGCTGAACGCTCTCCACTGAGGCCCTTAACCCTGGACCCATCAAAGGCTAGTTACGACAGTTCAACACACCTGCTGTTTCACTACTGGGAACATGTACAGCGACAGACGCACATGGCTCTTTGAGATGCATCAGTTTCACTAAGCCTACTGTATTTTTGGCGCACACTGTATAATTGATCAACTGTATTTTAATACATCTGTTAAAGTTACCAATGATTTCTTTAAACTTTTTACATCCACACAATATTGCTTTTGCCTGCCTTTTGCTTACCATTGTGCTCTTCGATATTCATTAATAAATTGTGATGTTTCTGTGATACACTTAAAAAAAAGCAACTCTCATGATCAGTATATTTGCGAGGCCTTTAGTCGCCATAAAAGTGCTGTAAATTATCAATCAATCAAAAGCACTCATACATTTATAATTTTTAGTCCCTCCCCATTTTCCTTAAAATACTTTTAATTTTTTTTATTCATATATATATATATATTTTTTTTTTTTATAATTTATTTATTTGTTTTACGAAAATTGTTTATTTAAAATAGGTAACTTAATATTTTTTTATAATTTACTAATAATATATATAATTATTATTATGTAGAGATAGATTTATATCTAGCAGTGATAATCTTTAAATAGAACAAAAAATGAAAATTTTTCAATTTAACAATTTTATTAGTTATAGAGAGAAAGACTCAAAATTTTGATAACTAAATGATTATTTTCTTTTCCTAATTTAATTTATCTGTGTTTATGTCAAGATATAAAGTGATAATTGTAATGTCTAGAATCGTGTATTTGTTTTTAGGACAAATAATTATGAAAAAATAATGGAATGTGTGAATATTTAAGCAGGGTTTAAATTCCTGAATAGGCTCAATGCAATTTTTATTTGATTTCCATTAATAGTATTTAAATGATTAGAAATATAAATCTTTATACAAAAAATCACGAACCTTCAAATAAGTATATTTTAAATAATTTTATTTTGCAAAAATTAAATAATATTAAAAAGCATCCAGGAATTTCTACCCACATCTTTGAAGAAAGTTGTAATAATATTTAGTTCATATGTTGTTAACGATCTCATATATATATTTTTTTTAAATAGACAGGATAATTATAAAGATTTTACATTATTTAAAAAAATATTCACTCAGTGTTTACTAATTGTTATTTTAATTTAATTTATTATATTTGATGTAGAAGTTTTAAATCTATGGTATATATTAGTTTATCTATAAACCCTATTTTCTTTGTGTTTCTTTTTGTTCTTTGAAAATATTCACTCTTCTTTATACCTAATTTTTTCTTCGAAATTATATTTAATTATTTTAGATTATCTACCACTATTTACTAGATACACTTTGCTTGCCTATAAAATATTTTCTTATACCTAATATTCTCAAATTTTATTTTATATTTACATGTTATATATTTTTTTTTGATAAATTTCGATCAAATGAATCAATAAAGTAATATGATTTCTTGTTTGAGCAACAAAAACTAAAAATTACCCTTAAAGTTATTTTAAACCTTAGAGCCTAAAGGGCAATTGTCTAGTAATTGGAAAAATGTTTCCAAATTTATCACTACAAATTTTATTTTTCTATACTTCTGATTCAAATCCGAAATTTATTTGATTAAACTAAAATTTCAAAATGGAATCTTATGAAAATTTTAAAACAAATGCAAGTAACTTGAAATTCATTTAAGTCAACTAATTAAAATTCTCTGGTCATTAATTATAATTTTAGTTCTTAATCTACTTTTTATACTCATTTAATTATGTTCGCTCTTTCTTGATGACCCCACTTTATTCATTATTATTTTATCTTTTAATAATGAATTTTATACCTTAATTTGTGGCAGAGAAAAAAGTTAATTTTTTTTACAATAATTCAAACTCAATTTTTTTTTGTTATTTGTTCGAAATTTTTGTAAAATATGGAATAAGCGCATTATATTTTAACAATTTGAATTTGTTATCCCAATTTTTTACCTTACCATAATACAGTGGGCTCAGTGGGGTAGGGTGAAGTATTGTATTCATATATGTACTAATGATTGATGAAATAAAATAGAAAGATTCAAGTAATTAAAAATTTAACTTTATATTCTAATTATATTTATTGATTTTGTATTGTCTCAATGTTTGAAATATTGTTTATTATAAATAATACTCATTATTTCATATCATGCCAACATTTATACTTGTAAATAACATCATTATCAATTTTGAAATGATCTATATATTGCCCATGATCCTCTAATCACAATGTAGAAATTATCAATTATATTTTTTTTTTAATTTTCGAATTATATATAAATATATAACGGAAGATTAAAATTTATTCAAATAAAACTAATATAATAAATATATAAATTATTATTTTTTTTTAATATTCCATAATACTTTTATCCCGTTCCCTAAAATAATTTTTTTAGTTTTTAGATTCTAGAAAGAGTTTAAAATTTAATACTAAATTATAAATAACTGTTCTTAAATATTTTTTATTTTTGTTCAAAGGTGGAAGTCAATCTCTGGATAGTCCATACGATGAATTAAGTGGTGCTTCAAGTATCGATTCTTCAGGTGTACGTTCAAATTCTTCCGGTTCGCCTTCTTCATGGGGAGAGCGAGACGTGTTTGGATGCACTGGAGGTCCAGGAGATGCAGGCTCGATTTAATATCTAATTGAATTTGTTTATTTTAATCCATTCCAGACCAGTATATTTTAGTTTTCTTCTAAAATGAATTAATTCTTTATAAGTACGGGTGATATAGAAAGAAATAGGGCTGTGAAAAGATCTTATCATGAGATCTTTTAGAGATTTTGACTATAAAGAATATTTTTCATGGAATTATTTTATTTTAATCTGAAATATACATGGCATATATTTTCGTTCTTTATTTTATTTTTTTTTTTTTTTTTTTAGAATTCCAAAGGTATACATAAGGATCTCCAACCAATTCAATGTTTTGTTCTCAAAACACTTTAAATATAAAATAATATTTTTACTAAATTTAAGATTACTTTTTTATTATTACACAATTATTTTGTAAATATCTAAGTATCATTTTTTTTAAAAAACTTAATAGTTTTCTAAAATACTTTTCATTTTTTAGTCAAGACTTATTCCAAAAATTATCCTAAAAATATATATTTACTTACTGTCTAATTTGAATTCCATTTTATACTTTAAATTTTTTATATATTTTTTAAATCCATCACTCTTGCCTATATTATAATAATATAGTTTATTTGTGACAATTTTTTTATATAAATCTATTTATATAAGTATATATTATTTAACAAAATTGTTTATTACGTATCTTATAATAATAAATGTTTATTATTCATCTTATTCAAAATAATTTTTAATAAATAAATATGAAAGGTCATAAATAATATGTAATTTTGACCTTCACAATAATCTTAATCCAAATGAAATCTTTTATACTTTTGTATTAGTTATGTATTCTCAACTTAAATTTATTAATTTGTTGAGATATTTTTTTTTTTTAATATAAATATGATCTTTGATGTAAAATCATTTTATCAAATTTTAATCATTCTTTTTATTCTTTCAACTTTAAAGTAGGAGAAATTTGAAATAGAAAAGTTGCAAAGGCCATTATATTTTATTTCCATTACCATACAACAGAAACAGTTTCTATAAGTAGTTATTAAAAAATTGAAATCTTTTAATTCATCATTCTATTCAGAAGCGAATTTACAAATAGCTGAATAAACAAACTTCGTTTGATGCAAATTTGATAAATAAAATATTTGAAGGTACTAGCGCAGAAATCAATATCGAGTGGGATAAGCACAAGCTCTACGAATGCTTCTATAAAAAATATGTATTTTTATTTTCATCCTAAACATATTCTAAAAACTTAAATCAATTAACAAGTTTCAATGCCATATTCGACTTCGAAGCGCCAAAATTTTTAGCTAAAATATGTTATTGTTCCAAGTAAGTAATATTTTGCCCCATGTGTCAGACCTACAAGTCCACATCCTAAGATTCGAGCAAAAGAAAGCGAATAAGTTGAAGATAAGGGACATTAACATTAATTGGCACGAAAGCTGGAAAAGGGATTTACTTCGAGTTATTCAGAAATGTAAATATTAAAAGCGAAGAGAGTAATGAAAAGTAAAAACTACGGATAATTCAATAATTGCAGGATAGATGAGAATAGACTTAAAGAAGTTTATTTCATCTAATGGGACACATATAGTTAAGTATATTTCTAATTAAATAATTTGCGGGGGCCTTGGAGCCCCCCAGCATTTTCCTGCGATTCCTCCACTAGAATTACCTAAAACGATTCTTCTATCCTGATATTATATCCAGAGCTGCTAATTTAGCATCTTTCTCGCTAAAACAAACAAGTTTTAGTAAATTTTCACCCAAAAAATTTATGAAACTTGTGCAGTTTAAATAAAATAAACTTGTGTAATCGCTTAAGCCTAGTCCACACTTGAATAGAAAGTCGAGCGATTTCTGATAGACAATGTCGAGATACAATTGAGAGACAAATTCATGTCTATAGACACGTTTTTGGAACAAAATCGCAGAACATTGGTCTCGCATTTGAAGTGGGAGAGGCGAGACAATTTACAATATACATAGCAATAACAAATACCCTTTAGTAGTATGTGATTGTATATATATATATATATACAATCACAAACTACTAAAGGGTATTTGTGCCTGTGTCTGTACCTATATACAGGGTGTCCCGTATCCCGCCAGAATCTTCCGTTTTGTTTCGTACATTTATTAAGAAAATTATCCACAAGCTCCGATTGACTTAAACACTATTTGACCGTGCTATTCAATTGGAAAAACTCTCTTTGGACTACGATTTTATTGGATTGATACATTTTGAAGGACCTACGCGAGACTGAAAATTCTAACGGATATAATATTACATCTATCACGAACAAGATATACTAATTTTGAAGAACAAAGCGAACCATCGGATATTCTTTTATAGTTGCACTATACCAGGGAGGACCTCACTTTTCTTGTAAATATATCTCATCTCATTACATAACATTCAAAATAAAAAAAAGCCTTTTTATTAAAAAACATAATCCTACAGTCCACTAATAAATAAAGCAAATTTTCTTCATCTTCGAGCTAGTAAAAATTTGAAATCTATACATAATTTTGGTGGCCACAATCCTTCTCCCTAGACCCACCTCCGATCATCATTCACCCCGCCAACCCTATACATGTCGACTGGACTCTGCCCTCTTCCCCTAACTATAACTGTGTAAGCAGTGATCCCAACAAGGTCAGTCGTATTTAGCAACTAAGAAGAACAATCCATTCATGTGTGTACACGCGACAGTCTCTAGACTGACTATATACATTGTCTTTATACGGGTCTATAGACAGTTCCTATACATGTCTAGAGACAATCACTCGACTTTGTATCCAAGTGTGGACTAGGCTTAGAATCATGACCGTAACCAGCGGGGGAGGAGGGAGGGTGTTAACCCCTCCCCTCTGTTGAGGTAAGCACCGAAATTTTACAGGAAATAAATAAACGTTCAATAAAAATTTAACAAAAAAAAAAATACTCTGATAAAAAAAGAAATCTGAGTTTCCGAGAGGTCATGTCTCCTTCTCCTAGGAGTATATCCATACTCCCTTAACCAGGTTAAGTTAACCCCTCCCTCCCCGTAAATTAACTAACGCTCTCGAAATTTCTTTCTGGCTACGCCCTTGGTTAGAATCAAGAATAAAATTTTTACGACATAATAATAAAATTTGTCTTCAGACTATTATGGTAAATATAAGTTATGTTTATTGAAACAAAAATGAAATAAACTGATGTGGCCATCATCCACATGACTTTACCATCCTGGCCCCTTATATTTAATAAAATTATTTATAATCATGTAGGGGGAGGGGGTTAGTTTTTGCATTTTTAGACTTCTGGGGGCCCACTGATTATGTATACAAAATTTGGTTGAGTTTGGTACAAGGGCCAAGATTTTAATTTTTTGACCCTAGCGCCCCCCCCCTCCCCCCAATTTATGGTAAAGTAAAAATTCTGCAGGTGCCAGTCCATATTTTTTATTTACATATTAAACCCGCAGGCTCATTTATATATTCGTTATAAATTAAATAATAATATATATATTATAATAATTTAGGCAAAGACCACTATTTATTTATAATTTTCTCATTAATATATTAAAGATATATTAAATATATTAAAGAATAATAAAGGCCATCAACGAGCAAGTTCTACGACACTTAGAGTCAAATAAATTTATCCACGATAGGCAATAAGGCTTCAGGCAATCCAGGTCGACCGGGGACATCCTAGCATATGTAACTCATATCTGAAACAAAACCCTGGAGGCCGGGAATGAGACCCTCGCGGTAGCTTTAGACATTTCAAAAGCCTTCGATATGGTCTGGCACAAAAATCTTCTTGCCAAATTGACCTCCGTCGGCCTTGCACCGAAATTCTCTAAGTTGCTCGAAAGTTTTCTTTCAGACCGTAGTATTAAGGTTGTCATCGATGGAATATCATCTTCCCCCTTCCACACCAACGCTGGAGTTCCTCAGGGATCGGTTATCTCCCCTACGCTTTTTCTTATCTATATCAACGACCTTCTAAACTTGCCCTCCAATCCGTTACATTGTTACTCAGATGACAGCACCCTACATAACTCCCCTGCATCGCATAAAAACCGTGCAGACATTGCCTCCTCAATTAATTTAGACTTATGCAAACTTAAAAACTGGAGATCCCAAAACTTAGTTAACTTCAATGCAGTGAAAACTCAGTGTTGCCTTATTTCTAGGCGCGTCGACAGAAACCCCCCAAACATATCATTCGACTCAAACTCACTAGAATTCAGGGATAAAATTTAAATGCTAGACGTAACTCTAGGGTCTGACCTTTCATGGAATGACCATATCTCAACCACTGCTAAAGCTGCAGCTGGTCTTCTATTTAGGTCTAGACGCTGTTATACTCCTAGTCAACTTCTTATACTGTATAAGGCTCAAATTCGTCCCTGTCTCGAATATGGCTCTCATCTGTGGATGGGTGCCTCCAAGCATTCTCTTTCTACACTGGATGCAATTCAGAAGCGAGCAATTAAACTAATAGGAGACCCGGCTCTAACCAACTCACTCGACTCCCTGGCTCACCGAAGAACCGTTTCTGCCCTTTCCCTGTACTACAGATACTATCACGGTGTCTGTTCAGTCGAGCTAAAATCAATTATCCCCCTAATGCACTCTTTACGAGAAACACGCGGTTTTCTAACGCTCAGCACCCCTTCGCTGTCAAATTGGATAAAAGTCGAACAAGCGCTTTCGCCAACTCTTTTATCCCTATGACATCCAGAGACTGGAACTCGCTCCCTGCTAACATCTATCCCGCGACTTATAACGTTCAGCTATTTAAGACCCGTGTCCACAGATACCTTCGACCCCCGCCCATACCATAAAATTCTTTCTTCTTCTTTTCACGATGGAGGGGCCAACCCAGGCCTTTAGGGGTTGCACCTTTTTGGTGTAACTCCTTCTCTCATCATTTTCATAAAAAAACATATTAACGAGAATTGTTTTGATCGCGCTTTTTAAACAAGATATATATCGCGAGACTACTGCTGGTTGAAGCTATTGGAGTCTGCTGAGTCTTAAGTCTGGACCAAGAGAGAATGAAAAAGATATGATCCATTTAGCTATAATCCAGCGTCATTTTGCGTTTAGCCCGCATGACACTTGGATGGATCACCAAATGAATTTGAGATCTGAGATGTTATATATTCAATCTCCCAGTCCAGAGCATGTGTGTATCTTTTATCTATGGTCCAGAGCGGCCGATCTGTTAGCACGTATGTTAGGTGCTTGCCATTCTCATTCATGTTCATTCTCTCTTGGTCCAGACTTAAGACTCCAATAGCTTCAACCAGCAGTGGTCTCGAGATATATACCTTGTTTGAAGATGCGAGATCAAAACAATTCTCGTTAATATAGTATGTTAATTATTATTTAATATATTAATGAGAAAATTATAAATTTATTTAACTTCATTATTTCAAGTTAGAAATATATAAGTTCAGATATTATTTTCACTTAATATTTGACAAAAATCACCTGCATTCGATTCGCGATTGAATCAAATATAGAAAACACGATTCACTATTTATTTGTATAATTAATTAACTATTTTTATTTTATCACAATCTTATAAATTTATGTACTTGATTTACTTTATTCAAGTTTATAAAAAAAAACAAATAGTATGTGAGGACATCTTGCGAATTTTATTGGAAAATCTTTTAACGATCTTCGTGACGTAACGAGAATTTAAAATAGATTTGGCACTTGGCGGATTTACTAGTCAGTTTCTCTATTTGCTTTTTGTCATTATTAAATAAATACATTAGCAATGGTATAACATCCAATATAACCATTTTAAATTATAAACTTTAAAATTTTAATTTGTTTATATCAAATCAAATGCAATCTAATCCCTTTTTAATTTTTTTCAGGTAACCTTGTTCAAAAAGCAACTAGTTGTTTTTATTATCGCTTTATTTTTAAATATTTCTTATGCATCATTTCTCGATTGGGTCCCTTGGCCTTTTGGCCAAAATCAAGATTCTAATTCAAATATTCCTGCTATAGCTGTTCATGTACCATATGAACAGAATTCCGAAGATGCGAAATTTTTAGCTGACGCTAAAAAATATACCGATCTTCAACTCTCCGAATTAGATGAATGTCAACATCGTGTAATATTAGAACTCAAATCTGCTTGTTCTCAAATGACCGAAGAAGATTTAGGAAAATTAGGTGTAAATTTATTAAATTGTCAATCGCTGATAGAAGGGCGCCAAACATTTCCTTGTACTTCACAAATGGTATGCAAAAATAATTATGTCCTTTGATCATTTTAGAAAAATTATTTGAAGAATTCAAAATTAAAGAAGACAATAAAAGAGTGTGTCTTCTGCTGGAAAAATGAGTTTTTTAATTTTTTTATAACGAGACTATAATTTCGAGTGCTTTGTCCCCTTCATCAGTCTATTACAATTGATTCACAGGAATTGATGTGTAATGTGAATAAATTGTAATAGACTGATGAAGGGGACAAAGCACTCAAACTATAGTCTCGAAATTGATTCATAGGAATTGATGTGTGGTGTGAATAAATTGTAATTGACTGATGAAGAGGACAAAACACTCGAAACCATAGTCTCCAAATTGATTCACAGAAATTGATGTGTGATGTGAATAAATTGTAATAGACTGATGAAGGGGACAAAACACTCGAAACTATAGTCTCGAAATTTCTTAACAGGAATTGATGGGTGATGTGAATAAATTGTAATTCACTGATGAAGAGGATAAAACACTCAAAACCACAGTCTCGAAATTGATTCACAGGAATTGATGTGTGATGTGAATAAATTGTAATAGAGTGATGAAGGAGACAAAGCACTCGAAACTATAGTCTCGAAATTTGTTCACAGGATTTGATGTGTGATGTGAATAAATTGTAATTGACTGATGAAGAGGACAAAGCACTCGAAACTAGTCTCGATTTAAATAAATTAAAAAATTTATTTTTCCACCAGAAGACTCTTTTATTGTCTCCTTTAATTAATAAAAATTTGCTACTCTCGGCAAAAAGAAACTCAATTTAATTCATAATTAATTAAGTTGGTCCTTATTATACACACTTTTATACTAATTTTCAGTTTGTTGTATGTCGGTTGGTAGTCTTTGTAAAAGTTGACAAAGAGTAAAACCTTAGAATTCACTTTGTGCCCGGCGGGATGTGTCTTCTGATTGGCCATCCGGCCGGGCACAAGGTGAACTCTAAAGTTTGTCAACTTTTACAAAGACGTTACCAAACGACAACAACTGGTCCTAAGTAGGAAGCTTTTTAACGGTTATAGCTAATGGGCTTAAATTTGATACACAGGGTTGTATTAATAAACCGCACCATCTGTAAAAAGTTTCAACTATCTAACTCAAACTTTAACCTTTTCCTTCAAGTTTATTTTTAATTTAGTTTATTTTATTCTTTATAGCCATAACTTTTGGATATGTATTCTAAAATAGCATTAATCTAAAAAGAAAAATTATTTTTTAGAGCCTTCGCGAATGTACATCAAGTATGGACCCGGATACTTGGAATTCTTACCATTTAATGTCAAATCGAGCTCGTGCAGTTTGCTTTATGGCTAGACAACAACAATTCAGAGCAATGAGCGAACTTACTGTCAATCGATTAATGCAACAGGCTCATGAACAAACGAAATTCATGGATGAACTTTCGGTATAATTTCCATGTTTAATTCCTTTAAGAATTAAGAAAAAAATATATGTATATATTATATAAGTTTATATGTATAGTATTCACTTCTTATCATAAGTAACGATAGAGCCTTGAAATTTCGAAAACATCTAATTCCTTATATCTCTTAAGTAAAATGTGACTATTGGTTGATGATGTGGGCAACTTGCTAGAAATGGTGTTAGGTCTTGCGTGATATATTAGCTTATTAAAGTCAAAGTCTTTGAGTAATTAATTTGTCCTAATGGGAATTCTGGGGAATTATCTTCCCTAGAATTACAATGGCTAGGCTCTTTTCTTCCACATCATCAATCTCTCCCTTAACAATATATTATAATTACCTATAAGTAGAGACCGGATTTTTATGCAGTAAAAAATGCCCAAATATGTCATAAAATAAACAATTAAAAATGCTGAAATATGCAAGTAATATGCAGAATAAGTTGAAATATGCAAATATATGCAGCAAAGGATGGCAAAATAAATTTTTTTAGGCACTAAAAAATTAAAATTGAAGACAAAAAGACTATATATTTGAAGGAGTTCTATGAAAAAAAATAAAATATTTAAGTGGGTACCTATGAGACCAAGTGTCAAATATGTATTTTATTGCGTAAAACATTGGACAAAATTCTCATTTCATTTAATATATTATTAGAAAATCTTTAAATATTAGGTGCACTTGAATAAAATCAACAGAATAAATGCAATAATGTTTCAAAATTGTGATCGAAAAAATACTGGGGGGGGGGGGGGGTGTTATTTCACATACACGATTGTATTGTATTGCTTTTATTTTTTTATATTAACAAGCTTTTCTTATTGACGTACAAAAAATAAACTAATAAAATAATGCAAATATTTGACCGGCTATAATCGGATCCCTACAATAATTTACACACACAAGAACACTCAATGGCCAAAATGGGCTATAGTTCCCGAAAGCCATTAAAAAAAAGAAATAATTAAAAAATTAACAAAGGATCTCAAAAATAATTAAAATTTGAATGTAATTATGAATAATTTATAAGTATTTTTCTAAATTATCTTCAGATTATTATGTCTACGGTCACTTAAAATTGATTTATACGATGAAAAAGAGCGCTCCACATCCACAGACGTACTGGAGGCGAATTTAAAGGAACTTAAACCCCCACTTTTACTTTGGAAGAAAAATATTGCAAACTTTTCGTCATTTTCGTGTAGAATATAGTATCTAGTACAACTGAATAATAAGAAAAATGAGTGGGTTGTTGTTTTGTAGCTTGTTTACATCCTTTGTAATCCAACTTTTCCTACTTCGTAGTCCAACACTACACTTCTTGTCGTTGAGGCCTATTTCAGTTTTCTTTGAATTTTAAATTAGTGTCCTCCTGTTTTATTTAATCTTTTTTTTTCATTCTTTTTCCGAAAAATTACTTTTAAAACCTCTATATTTGGCGCGAAATATGCAATTTTATGCAATATTGCAAAAATATGCAGTATAAAATTTAACCCACAGTATCCTAGATGCATGATTCGGATAGATAATTGATCTCCTGAGTCATACATGGCGGCAAACAAAATATGCAATTACATAGGAATCTCTACCTATAAGGTATCAAAATAATTTAAAAGATGCTTCAAAAAAAGCATACAGTGTTCTTCAAGCACTTATTACCATTTAAGTAAAAATTGTATTATTAAAAAGTAAAAATAATAGTTTATTTAAATTTTTCGCGAAATCAAGAAAACTTAGGAGGCCAGATATTAAACAGCTTTACTGCAGTTAGTAATGGCCAAAAATCTCTTGAATCACACCAAGTTAGACTCATGAATACCCAAAATAATTTACAGGTAATTATTTCCTTTTTCATTTTAATATTTAGGGGCCCTCCATAAAATACGTCATGCTAAATTCAAGCATTTTCGATCTTCCTTTCTCACATTTTTGTAGAACCTCTAACTATAATTATGTCACTGCCCCTTCGCCACTTTTTGTATACTTATTTTATGGTTTTATGGACTGCCCCATACTAAAACATAAACCTGTATAAGATAAAATAATTTTAATTTATTTTCTATTTTTTCAGATTTTTGTATCTAACAATTTAAAAAGTCTAGCCAAAGAAAAAGCTTTAATAGCTGCTGGCCATAACGAAATGGCTCGTATGATTACAGAAATTACCAATAAACTTGAAGAGGCTCAAAAAACTCAAGATTCACATGCCGATGAAACACGAACAGCTCAAAAATTATTGGTTAAAGATTTGGAAAAGGTAAAACCTATTTATATATTTTAGGAATGAAAGTGGAAATAAAATAATAACTTATTATATAACATATTTTTAGCGAAATTTCTTAATAACATCTTATTAATATTTTTGAAACTTTAATTTCTTCTTTCTACACACAATCATTAATTTATATATTACAAATGATAAATTCTCCGCAGAATTCTATTTAGAAAAAAGATATTTCTAATGTTTTAAAATGAATTTTTGTGAAATTGAAACAAATTATTCTAATATAGATTTATTTTTTACATAAAAGCCAAATTATAGAGAAAAATTATCAGATGGACCGCATATAGGTATTATATCGTTCGGAAAGTCATTTCATTTTTTTGGTGAAATTGAAAGACTTGTATGAGGTCTCGCGTTATCCTGGTGGAACACTATACCTTATCTATTGAACAATTCTGACCTTTTCTGTTTTAGTGAATCATTCAATTTGTCCAGTTGATGGCAGTATACTTCAGAATTGATAGTGGTATTGGCTGACAAAAGTTCAAAAAATACGATTCCCTTGAAATCCCACCAGAAAGAGAGCATCACCTTTTTTCGAGGGGTGGACCGCGGCCTAATATAGTGTACACCTACTTCCACTTTCATTTTCATTTCCATGTAGAAGACAATAGATGAAGGGGTATTATCTAATGAATTCCAAAATAATTCCACATAATTCCAAAGAAGTCTACACCTAATTCCAATCGCGGTTCATCCCTCGCCTTTTTTTGATGAATATCGGCTTTCGAAGTGGCTTGAGCCGATTCATCCTTTCTCTTGCGTTTATTCACATTATTGTAGGCCATTTCTCGTTCCCAGTGACAATTCTCTTTAAAAATGAGTTATTTTCTTGTCGCTTTAGAAGCAAATCTTTTGGGAAACAACGAAATGACTTTCCGAACGACCTAATACTAATATTAGAGCCTTTGTTTAGCTGACGCTAGATATATCACAAAATTATGATCGTCTCTTGAGTTATAAATTTTAAAGCTGAATTTTCTAAAGCTTTCTAATATATTTCGTGTTTTAATTATTAAATATTTTGTTTAATATATATATTTAGATTATTATTTAATTACTCGGAGGACCGCAACAGAGAACATGGCGGGCCAGAGCTTGCCGACTCATGCTATTAGTAATATTATTAAAATAATTGAATTAAAATTATAATTTCAGTTAGAACAAGAAACAAGATCTATTTTATTTGCTATTGAGGAATCAACTCAACGATTAGTATTGCAACACAATGATGTAGCATTACAATATGCGGATACTTTAGAAAATTTAAGTAAAATTAATATGTCAGTTGCTTATTTAACTGAACTTATAGAAAATTCTCGATCTCATTTTGATCAACAATATCAGGTAACATAAATCTATCAAATATTTTAAACTTATCTTCTCACTAAACAACACTATTTTAAATTTCCTAGTGGTTGAGATCATGGATGGATACCACGGGCCAAAGTGTAGACACTCTAATCAGTCTTTTTGGTCATTGTTGTTTCTTACTCACTGCTATGCTTATACTTGGTTTTATCTCTGCACCGTCGAAGATTCGTGTCACTCTTATCTTTGCTTGGTTGTTAAATGTAATTTGTATAATAACTGATCAGTGTTACGGTTCTCTCAATGCACTGGAGTTAGCTATTGCCATGACTATTATTACTCTCATCAATTGGTTGTGGTCAAGAAAAACGAGTTTAACTTCCAGTCCTCGAGCCCTTTTGTCAAAAAACACATTAACAAATAAAATAAGGTCCGTTTTGCCTTTATTTTAATACTTGTAGATAAGTTTTAGATAGCTTTGGTAGTACGATCAAATTAATTTTCTTCAGAAACTATCTTTAAAAATATATTTGATTATCTCTAGAACACTCATCTTCTTTCTCTTTTTTATTACTAATTTTTAATTAAATTCAAAGATCTCCATTAATATTTATTCAATTGGAGTCACTCTTAGTAGAAGAGCTGGAGAATATTTTTTGAGCTATTATTTTAAAATATTGTATTTTTTTTATTGCAAGAGGCATGTTTAATCCTGCATTGATCGCGAGCTTAATAGGAGTAGTAATTCCTTCACTTTCAAAGTTTTCAAATAATCTAATCAATAAATTTTTAAGTATTCAGAGAAATTTAAAATCTTATGCAAGGAAATGAGTGTCTATTTGAGAAAGAAAGTTCGAATTTATTCTCAAAATCAACTCGCGATATTTAATCAATTTTATTTATTAACGAAAATGAATTTAGGTCAAATCAAAGATTTTAATAGGTATGTTTATATTGCATGTAGGAGGGTCTTGTCCCTCGGGAGTCGAACCCAAGCACTAGTACGTTTTCTGTCAGTGACTAGTTGCCCGGAAAGCGTACTAGTGTTTGGGTTCGACTCCCGAGGGGACAAGACCCTCCTACATGCAATATAAACATATCTATTAAAATCTTTGATTTGACCTAAATTCATTTTCCTTATTATAATCTTAGGTTTCTATCGACAATAACTCTTATTTATTCTTTAAGCTAAAATAGATAAGTGCTACCGGAGGAAAAACATCGTAATTCTTTCAGATAGCCATTAAAAGCGCTGAGTTGTTATATTATTAGCTGGAAGATGGTATTCTGCTTAATGCGCTTGGAAAGGAAAATCCTTTACTAGATAACACAGATATAGGGGGAAACATGGAAGCAGAAAGTCTAGCCAGGAAAGGGTTAACAATACCCTTATCTAGCCAGGAACCGTAAACCGGCATTGGAACAAACACAATTCAGGAGAAACTTAAAAGGATGGAAGAGAACAAAAAAATCAATATTTATTCATTTTAGAATTCAACTTTGAAACTCTAGTTGCTACGATTGATTATTTGGCACCTTTGAATAGTAGAGTACTTCCCTATAATCCTTGCGATCAAACTGTCGAAATTCCACTTTAGTAGTAATACATGTTCCTCTTACACTAATTATAATTGTTTATCAAAATAATTTAAAAAAATATTCACAGATCTTTTTTGTAAATTATAAACTTATTCTGAATTAATCAACACTTGAATTAATAAATAAAAATTATTCTGTGGTTCTATTTATAATTTTCTTTTAAGACGCTTTTGGCCTCCAAGAGAAAAGACACCAGATTCATTTATTGAAGAAACTAAAAATGAAAATGACACTTTTGAAAGAGATCATTTTGAAAGTTTAAATTACACACCAATAAGTAATCATATTCTGGATAGAACTCGTCATTCCTTTCTAGAGAGATCATCCACTCCTTTAAGCACTACCTCATCGTCAAGCAGGTATTTTGCAGTATCAATTAAAAGATAATTTACATTTTTAAAACTTCATTTACTGTATACAGATTATATTCTATATATTTATACAACATATTTTTGATCATTTACTCTTTAAAATGAATAATTAATCATTGATAAATTTGCAGCACTGGACTAAAATGCGACGCTCGGATTAATTCAGGAAGAAAATGTCGGAATAGAGCTTTACAGGGACAATTATTTTGTCACACTCACCAAATTCAGCTTAGAATTTAAAACTGTATTTTTAAAATTTCAAAGGGTTATGGATTTTAAATGATTAACTTTTAGAATAAGTAATTCCTTAATTAGAATTTAATGTAAATATATTTTACTTATTTTAAGTGAATTATTTTTTTATTTATTTTTTAATTTGAAATTTTTTTGTCGAAATACTTTCATTTTAATTTGCTATTTATATTTAATAAATTCACAAAACGTTGCGTCTTAAGTCTATTTGGAATTTTATAATTTTTAACGAAATTTTTCAATCACTATGAGCTTTAATAAACATTATATAAATAAAAATATTAATATATTCTGTTAAAATAACTTGATATTTTGTTTTGCCGAGAGTATCAGAGTTGTTGATTCATGAAGAGAAATCAATGTGGTTGTCCTCTGCTTAATGCAAATAATGTATACATATTTATATTTGGCATATTATACTATACATATATGTATATCACATATGTTTATTTGCATCAAGCAGAAGACACCCTAATTAATTTCTTTATAAAATAACTGAATCTAATATAAAAACAATCGTGTTATTTAAATAATCTTTAATATTTATATACCTACATGTTAATAATAATTTAAGATATAGATATTTTAATATATTTTGTTTTTTCTTGTTAAACTTGTTTTTTATTCTGAAATAAAATATATACATATATATTTTTTCAATTTAAAATCTATTATTTTTTATTCTTAAACTTTTAAACTTACGATACACTTACTTAATGCCAAGCAATTTTTGTTTTACGTTCGAAAGATGTTTGTCCAGGTATACCTCCATTTAATTGAAATCGTCTGCGTACTCGACGCTTTGAAGAACAAGTCCGATTAAAATGTTGTTTCCATAGATTGGTACAAAAATGCAAACCTAATTCTAAGCATTCAATTAACATTAATAAAGTAATGCCAAGATAAAGACTTAAAGCACCTCCTAAAGAGCCTATTAACGTTTGCACCTAAAAACAAAACAAAAAACATTAATTGTACCAGGATAAGTCAAAAATTACCTAGACTTTTCGTTCTACAACTTTATTAAACTAAGATAGGAGGCGGTCGCATGCGCGTCTGTGGTCACGTGTGCTGAATTAAATCACGATCGCGTCAGTTGTCGTCTAGCTACAACACCATAAACTTGTCAGCTCCACTATCAGATTGCAAGAGGAACAGCGAGGAGTGGTCAGAGGGTGTGAAAGGTGCTGAAATACATCGGAGACTTTTATCATAATACGGGGAAAGTGCTTTATCGCGTAAAAGCGTTTTTTTTTATGGATCGAAATGTTGAAAAGTGGCCGAACGAGCGTAACACAAAAAGAGGGAGCTGGGCGACCGTCAACTTTGACCACTAACGACAACATTCAGCAAGCTCAAGAGATGATTACAGCAGATAGGCGAGTTACCATAGATAAGGTAGCATCTTCTTTAAACATTAGTAACGGTTCTGCCTATCACATTATCCACGAGGAACTCAAATTCAGTAAAGTGTGTGCGCGATGGGTACCACGAATGCTTACCGCAGCAAACAAAACCAAACGTTTGGACACCTTGGAACACCCTCCCTACAGCCCAGATTTCGCTCCCTCAGACTTTCATCTCTTTGGACCGCTCAAGGAAGCTTTGAGAGGTCGTCGATTTGTCTCAGACATGGACGTTCGGGATGCGGTGCAAAAGTGGCTTCATGACCAACCGAAAACCTACCAGGAAGGCATCCGGAAGCTTGTGGCTCGCTGGACCAAGTGCATTGCTAAAGGTGGAGACTATATCGAAAAATAATGTATCTGTTGTACACCTATCTTAGTTTAATTAAGTTGTAGAACGAAAAGTGTAAGTAATTTTTGACTTATCCTTGTATTTCTGCAAATAGTAAAAAATTGAATAAATTCTAATAATATGAAATCTCAAAATATTTTATAAATGAAATAAATTTTCGAAATATATTGAGCACATTTTTAAAATTTACCTGATAAGTTGGATACTGTGCAATAGTTTTTACTTTTAAATTTTCTAAATAAACATCCACACGAACAAGATTATTCTGAGCCGAACGTTTAGTTTCTTCATTATCTTCGTCACAAAACGAGGATACTTGATCCTTTAATGCTATAGAACACTAAAAGGCAGACACATTTTTCTCTCTTATAATAGATAAATATTATAAAATAATAAATAAATTAAATATCATCCTAATATACATTATAAAATATGATGTCATACAATTTATAAAATTAATTGAAAAGACTTCTTGCCGAGAGTAGCAGAGTTGTTAATTTTTAAAAGAAAATCAATGAGGGGCTCCTATAAGCTATATATAAATTCGTATAACGTACGTATATAATTTTATTTGTTATAGACTAAAGTTTCGAAGGCCTTCATTTCACATATACGTATAAATATTCATTTGTATATATACACTCGGGAGCAGCTAAATCGACTCAACCTCCAAGCGCGCATACAAAGTTGTTTTTCTTTTAAATGGCCAAGCCGATATTTATAAAATAAATATATCTTTAAAGCTTATTTATTTATCTTTATATTGATATCAATTTCAAGCAAATCTGCTCATTACTTTTTAAATTATGTGATCCGAATGGCTGAACTGGAAAAATTGCTGTTCCTAGCTGCCGCTACTTGTTAGTTACAATTTCCTTATAAAAACCAATGTAACCAATTATTCTTATTAATCGATTTTCAGCAATTGACCTGAACACATCTACGCAAATTGACACAATTGTTTTTAGAAAATCATGGATACTAAGCCAGAAGTTGCCGCTCAAGTTGTTGCTCTGTTGGAACAGAGCCTTAGCCAAAGAGAAGTTGCTCGTCAATTGAACTTAAGTCAGTCTACTGTCTCAAGGGTCTACAGAAGGTTTCAGGAGACTGGTGCCTTCACTCGGAGACCGAATACCCGCCGCCACCGGTGCACGTCTGAGAGGGATGACCGTTTTATCGTCACGACGTCTCTCCGAAACCGCCACCTCACTGGTGTCGATGTCCAGCAGCAGCTGAGAGAAGTTCGAGGTCTGGCTGTCAGTCGGTGGACAGTCAGAAGACGCTTGAAGGAAGCCAACCTCACTTGCAGAAGACCTGCCTCTGGGCCAAAATTAACCTCACGTCACCGTCAAGCTCGACTTCAATTTGCTCGAGAGCATCTCAATTGGAGTATCGACCAATGGCGGGCTGTCCTTTTCACAGATGAGTGTAGAGTGTGCATTCATGGAAGTGACAGGAGAAGTCGGGTCTACAGGCGTCAGGGAGAGCGATTTTCTCAATGCTGTTTCTCTCAAACAGTGTCACATGGTGGTGGTTCCTGCATGATTTGGGGTGGCATTTCTCTGGAGGGAAAAACAGATATTGTTTTTGTGCCTGGTGGAGGCCGGGGGAGGGGTCTAACAGCTGACCGTTACATTGCTGACATTCTTCTGCATCATGTTGTTCCTTATAAAGGATTTATTGGGGAAAATTTTTTACTGATGCATGATAATGCCCGGTGCCACACTGCGATGGTCACTCGGCAATACATGACCGAAGTCGCTATCCACACCATAGAGTGGCCAGCGCTCAGCCCAGACATGAATCCCATCGAACATATGTGGGACCACCTCAAACAAAGGGTTCGAGCCAGAAATTCGGTACCTTCGACCATTGATGAGCTTAAGACAGCTTTGTTAGATGAATGGGAAGGCATCCCTCAAGATTTTATAAAAAAACTCATCAGGTCGATGCAGGATCGCATGCGGGCTGTTATAAAAGCTAGAGGGGGCAACACAAATTATTAAGAAAATAAATTTTCTTTGTTATGTTTAAAATGTCAATTTTATTTTAATTTTGAACATCCCTACTTTTCCTTTCCTTTACACCCTTTTTTCCTTTCATTGTCATTCAGATCACATAATTTAAAAAGTAATGAGCCGATTTGCTTGAAATTGATATCAATATAAAGCTAAATAAATAAGCTTTAAAGATATATTTATTTTATAAATATCGGCTTGGCCATTTAAAAAGAAAAACGACTTTGTATGCGCGCTTAGAGGTTGAGTCGATTTAGCTGCTCCCGAGTGTATATGGTAGGTATACCGGGTGAGTTTTTTTATCTTGAGACAGTCTTAAAACTCAAAAAAAGTGCATTATATGGAAAAAAGTTTTAAATAAAAGTTTGTTTATATGGAGGGGGAAACTAAACTGCACTATTGTTTGTCGACCTAGAACAAGCTTTCAAGGGTATTTCAATGTCAAGTTCTGTTTTTTAAATGGAACCCTATATTTTTCTATAGGTCTAATTAATCTACAAAAAAAAAACTGAACAACTTTCATAAGAACTATTTTTTATACGACATCAAATAAACAAAATACATGAATCAATTAGATCTAAAAAAAATTTTTAATTATTATTTTTATCAATTATTTAACTTAATTATCAAATAATAATCATTAAATAATTAATTATTAAATAAATAATCATTAAATCGAAAAGTCACAACAATGAAAATAAGTGTTTATAATGAAATTAAAACTTCGTTATACTCTGATTTAAGAGATTATTTTCTACTTAATAGAACATAGAACTAGTTAAAATTCTTGAGTTTAGAAAAGCTTATTTCTCGTGTCAATCCAGTAGATAGTTATATTGTATTACCTTAATAAAAATGGAACATTTTTTTGTTGAAGACAGAATTGAAATGGTCTTAATTTATGCGGTGAGTGTGGAAGAAGTGTTATGAGGCTGCCATTGAAATGGATGCCGAGCGTTTTCTTAATAGGAATACACCCTCACAAGCTTCATTTTATTGTGTTGTAAAATATGTTTAAAAAAAAACAGGAAATGTAAAGGCTACGAAGAAATTGGAACAGGCCAAAATAAGGAAATTGGAACTAGAATTCATCCAGGATACTTGCAATACACTCTGGAATGTCTCAGAACAGTGTCGAAAAATTATTAAATTATTAGTTATTATTAAATTATTTATTTAATAATTAATTATTTAATCATTATTATTTGATAATTAAGTTAAATAATTGTTAAAAATAATTATTAAGAATTTTTTTGAAATCTAATTGATTCGTGAATTTTGTTTATTTGATGTCGTATAAAAAAATAGTTATTAAGAAAGTTGTTCAGTTTTTTTTTGTAGATTAAGTAGACGTATAGAAAAATATAGGGTTCCATTTAAAAAACAGAACTTGACATTGAAATACTTTTGCAAGCTTGTTCTAGGTCGACAAACAATAGCGTAGTTTAGTTCCCCCCTCGATATAAACAAACTTTTATTTGAAACTTTTTTCCATATAATGCACTGTTTTTGAATTATAAGACTGTCTCAAGATAAAAAAACTCACCCGGTATAGAGATTCTAAATGAAGTCACAAAATGATTAATAGTAGTGTAATCTATTATTCTCAATTTTTAGTTCTTTATTAAATTAAAATAAATTTTCATTGTATTTGAGGAATGATATCATATTTTTTAAAATCTAAATAAAAAGTCCAAATTTACCCAATGATTATCAGTTGGCCATGCAGCAGTTGAAATACGTGTTTCATAAGTGACATCCCTGTTGAGGTAATTTACTTAAATATACATATATAAAAAATAAAACAATTTTTGATATAGCTCATGCGCATTGATATTAATTAAAACATTTATATTTTTATTTTACACATAAATATGTGCTTCGCATTGGATAAAGTAAAAAAAATCGTGAGTGTCGTGAATCTCGATAGAATTGTAACTTCTTAATCAAATGTTATTTATTTCTCTCTAAAAATATTCAATTAAAATGCCCAATTCAGTGTCAAACTATAATATTAATTTTTGGCTTATTTGTGTTTAGGATTGTCTAAATCTAAAACATGGAGAAAAATAATTTTATGGCAAGATTTTTTCTATCTACCTATCTGTCTTTGTGTTGATGTTTGTATCTCCATTACTCCATTATAAACAACTATTTAGAATTTGGATCTAGTAAATTCAGAACTTTCCGTTGAAAAATTCAGAAAACCAGAAAAAGTAATTATTACCTCAGAGATTTTTTTATTTTGTCCCAATTTTAAATGAATTGTTCTCTTCTAATTTATGCGCGTTAAAATCGATTAATTATTCGAATATTTATTTATTTCGTATGGAAAAAGATACAGTAAATTCAACAATATTAAATACAAAGTTCAAAACAAAATACGAAATTTAAAATATAAACAAATAATTTGGGGTGCAATGTAGACTAGCCTCATCGTGGTGCACCCCGGACAACGTAACTTATTACGGCAAAATAGTCTACCCGTTCTGGCCATACAAAATATTTCCCAACATATATAGGTTTTTAACTTAAAATGCGGACTTTTCCATATCAAATTCAGGATTTTAAAAATCAAAACCAGACTTTTTCAAATCAAATTCAGAATTTCTATAAAACCATGCATATTTTACATATTAAATTCTAGCTTTTTAGCTGAAAACGTTTCCTGAGAGTATAAAATGCTAATCTTGAAAGGGTTTAGTTGATGAGCTGAAAAATTGGTACGCAAATATATTAGAATCCACAAAATTTTAGCTTTTTACTTGAAAATGTTTTCTGGAAGTATAAAATGCCAATCTTGAAACGTTTTAGTTGATGAGCTGAAAATTAGTAAGGATTATATTAGAATGCACCAAATTTTAGCTTTTTACCAGAAAACGTTTTTTGGAAGTACAAAATGCCAATCTTGAAATATTTTAGTTAATGAACTGAAAATTGGTTCACACATATCTTACAATGCACCAAATTTTAGCTTTTTACCTGAAAACGTTTCCTGAGAGTTAAATTAAATTAAAACTTTTTCTTAACTATAACTTTTTTCTATTTTTTCAACTGTTTATTAATAAATTATGAATTTGATTTCAAAAAGTCTGATTTTAATTTTTAAAATCCTGAATTTGATATGGAAAAGTCCGAATTTCAAGTGAAAAACCTATATCACCGATAGATAGTTCATCAATTAAGTCAATTATTTGAATGTGATCAAAGAAATGAAAAAAAAATATAATTAAAGGAATTTTTAATTTTTATTTTTTTACTTGTGAAACACCACTACAACCCGTTAAAAACTCCTATGTTTAATATGTTTCACTATAAACCAACACCACTTTCCCTAAATCTTAAAGAAATGATTGATAACTTGTTGCTTCCCTAAGACATATGGAAGCATATATTTTCTAGTACTGATGTTGTCCAACATATTGAGAATCCGGAGAAGGGAAGAAGATATAAAATTAAATTAGATCGAATATTGTACCTATTATCATCATGTATATTCATGTGTGCAAAGTTTTTAAGTCTATCGGATATGTGAAAACGGGTCAAATTGGATTTCACGATTTGACCATAACAGAGCAACATCAAAGTTAAATAAAAACTTGTTATTTTTTCTTTTATCTTTAATAATAGAATTGTTATAATATTCTATTAAATTAGCAAATTTTTTTGATAATCAATCTTTAGGGATGAAAGTGCTTAATGTAGAAAAATAAATAACAAAAATTTTAACACAATCACTTACCTACAGTCCATATTACAACTACATAAACGTCGTCGATTTTCAAAATCTTCTAGAACCAAGTTTGAGCATTGATATGCAGGACCTGAAATCTTGTTTTTCATTAGTTATTCTCCAATAAAAATGGAACATTATTCTATTACTTGTTGATGTAAGATTGCATGGGATCATTCCTGTAGGAATATCCATATAGCTTGGATGTCCACAACCGCACACTTCTTCAAATGCATTTTGAATACAGACTCTATGACATGCCTAGAAACACATTCAAATGATTAAATGAAATATTTATCTTGCTCTTCTCCTTCTTCTTTTCACTACAGGATTTGCACGTTCTCGCACCAAGATTATTAAAAAAAATCTCTTTCACTCTTCGTTTTGGGAATATAAGTAAACATTTTGATAACAAATTTTCTGAGACCTTGCTTACATTCTCGAAATATCCTTAGTAATGGAAACCAGACAGATACACAGACAGACAATAAAAGAGTACATAGCCGCCATGTGTATTAGAAGCGAAACTTCTTTCTTATAGACCGAGAGCTACTGATCATTTTGGCAGCTGATTTCAGAACCCAAATAACATATCGCATACTGTAGTGTGATCAGCGCACGCCCCGAAAGTCAAATTCTTACTCGCCAAATCGAGTCGTTTTTAGGGGTAATCGACCCCTGGAGATTTCAAAAATTACCATAGAATCACCTCATTGATTATAACTTATAACTCCTAAACTGTTTACTCTACGGCAAATTACATTAGAAGCAAAATTGTAGAGGATGTAATTTTTGCATTTCTAGCCTTCTGGGGATCCAGAGAATATATATACGAAATTTGGTTGAGTTTGGTCGAAAGGGCTAGAATTTTCATTTTTAACCCTCCCCCATTTTGGGTGGTTTTTGTATTTCTAGCCTTCTGGGGGTCCCCAGAATATGTATACGAAATTTGGTTGAGTTTGGTCGAAAGGGTTAGAATTTTCATTTTTGATCCTCCCCCCATTTTGGGTGGTTATTTCCAAATCTTCACAGGGGTCGATTAGCCCTAAAAATGACTCGATTTGGAGAGTAAGAATTTGACTTTCGGGGTGTGTGCTGATCACACTACAGTATGCGATATGTTATTTTGGTTCTGAAATCAGCTTCCAAAATGGTCAGTAGTAATCAGTAGCTCTTAGAATATTATAAGAAAGTGGGAAAAAGTGAAATGTTAAGATAATTGTGTTATAAAAACAAGGAAATTTTATTGACAAGAAATATTATTCTTAAGGGTCTATGCTACTCTCGGCCTTATATATTTAATGTTGGTAATTAAGTGAAAGTCGTGTGAGACTCCCAATGGTAAGGTTAGTCATTTGATAGGTACAAAAAATGGCAGAATATTTAAAGTTAGTAAGTTAAATTCCTTAGATATATTTCACTTTTCGTACTGTTTCATTTCTCAACTCTCTCATATGAGTAGAGATTGTGGTGTTGGTGCAAGGTGAAACATCTTTAATAAAGATAAGAGTAAATAAATATTATATTTAATAGTGATTTACTATGAGTTAAGGATTCTAGGCCATTTAATGTGAAATAAGTGACCTAGAATCCTTAACTCATAGTAAATCAATATTAAATATAATATTTATTTACTCTTATCTTTTTTCTCTCATATGATATGAATTTTAACTTTCAAAAAATTTTGTTCGAAATTTATTTTATTCAAGTTTTCAGACTTTCTAAATAGGAATTAGTAAAGAAAAATAAATGAAAATTTTTGAGTCCATTCAATATTCAAACAAGAAAAGCACATGCCAAAGTTATAAAAATTCTCCTAGTGCCATACCCCTTTTCAAGGATTGACTTGGGAGAGATTTCTCTCCAAAATACTTAATGTCCTAAGAAAATTTTGACTGTCTTTTTTAGTTGAGTTGCCTTCCCCTCTATGTGGTCATCCACCTTTCATTTTTATCATTGATAAATATTTTCGAAATTGATCTCGAATCACGCGATTAATACTTAGTTAATAAATCACAAATCTATTCGCTGCTTAGGTAAAAGAAAAATGATATAAGAATATTTACAACAACAAAAAAAATATTTAAACATTACATCAAGAAAAAATGTAAATGAATGTGATTATAAAAGATAATTTAAAAAATGGAGTAGAATGCTATTCTCTTCCGTCAATAATTTTTAAATATAAATAACCTCCCTTAAAATATTATAGTCTTTCATTCAATACTGTAATAAATTTTTCCAAGTTAAATATTTTCAGAGAAACTTTATTTTATTCATGAACCACCTTAAAAAAATTTCCCATAAGTTACCAGTAGATAGCGAACACATTGAAAATCATCTTCGCTCGAAGCGAAATGATTCTTAAGAAAAAAAATAAAAAATAAATATTATAATATTTTATATTTATATCTATTTATTTATTCATATATATAAAGCGTTTATGCTCCTTCGTGCCCGTAAACAGCCGAGAGGGCCCGAGCACTAGCGGAAACACCCGAAGACATTTTGCCAAGCAGCATAATAATACGAATATTACAAGTCGGAAGCCTGTGATATATAATTTTGTTATTGTAGGTCAATAATTTTCCAAGCTTTCTATCTTTTATAGATCATCTTCAAATATATAAACTTTCGAAAGCATTTACATTTTTTTATAAAATATTTATTGTCAACAAAATATCGAGGTAACAACAACAATTTCATGCGCTGCCTCTGATTATATTGTTGCTAAAATGACAAAATTGTATCATGTAGCTCACGTTTCATTTTCATTATTTTTTATTTTATAACTTAGGAAAAATCCGTGGACAAAAATAAGCAGGGACAAAAGTCTTGTTTCGGGGACTGAGTCCCGGAAATCGGCAACGAATCGGCTTACTCACTTGTTCAAATTTACGGTGAATTCTCAAGTTTCAACAACTTTAATATAGTCATTAATTGTCAGTTAACATCTGACAACACCCAACTTTCATACTTACCTCTAAAGAATAAGGAAATGCTGAATTTACATAATCATTATACCATGTTCGTTCCCAACTATCTGAACAATTCGTAACGTAAGGTAAAGGTTGACTTAATAGCCGGACCTGAAAATTAACATCAAACAAATTAATATGTCTGGATTTATAAAAAGTCATAAATAAAATAATTTAATCATGTTAGAAATTGTTGCCATATTTTGAAATGTGCATAAAAGTTTAAATTTAAAAATTTTACTAATTAAAAATAATTTATAGGTATTTTTTATTAAGTTAAGTAGGCGTAAACAATTTTCTCCCAATGAAAATGTTCACTAAAAAAAGGGTGAACATTTGTGTTTTTATCTCAATCATGAATGTATCTTCAAAATCTAATTAAGTTCCAAAGCAAAAGACCATTTTTATCCCAGTTTGTTCATTTAAAAATTCCTCTTGTACATGTCACTGGGAGAAAATAGGGATCCTCTAGTAGGGATAAGAGAACAGAGCGGCAAGATGCGAATTGCTCGCCCGCCATTGATGGGATACTTCTCTTATGGGAACTTTATCCTGATATGAAATTATAGACTGATTTCGAAGCTTATTAATAAATATAATTTGCGTGTGCATGTACTGACACATGTAGGCAAGAAGCGGTTTCGTTGTAGACTTTGCCTGAAGAAATTTTCATATCGAAGTGAATTTACTAGACATTTTACGGACACATACAGGGGAGAAACCCTTTGGGTGTGAACAGTATTCGAAGAAGTTTGTCTCGAAAGGTGAATTGACTCAACACTTACGGACACATACAGGCGAGAAGCCCTTTGGGTGTGAACAGTGTTCGAAGAAGTTTGTCTCGAAAGGTGAATTGACTCAACACTTACGGACACATACAGGCGAGAAGCCCTTTTGGTGTGAACAGTGTTCGAAGAAGTTTGTCTCGAAAGGTGAATTGACTCAACACTTACGGACACATACAGGCGAGAAGACCTTTGGGTGTGAACAGTCTTCGAAGAAGTTTGTAACGAAAGGTCAATTGACTGGACATTTACGGTCACTTACAGGTGAGAAGCCCTTTTTGCTTTCGACTATATTTGCAACATTAGAAATCTTGACCACTTATCTAAGAATTCTTAGGGAAAAATTCGATAAAAATGTATATAGTATATGGTTTGTTAACCGATTAATCCCAATGACCGTAGCATATAATAGTATTCGATATCCTAACCATTTCTCCCATGATCAATTAGGAAATGGAATGTTTGCTAACAGATGGGTATAGATATTTTATCATACTTCAAGAAGTGCGATGCTGGTCGCGGTGTGTGGAGCCACAGTAAGTCCGTTTTCATCGGGTAGGGGACGTCGATCTTTACTGTGCACTATCACTCGGGCTCCCGCTCGTGGGGTCAAACCTCCCTTGCTGTAATTCTCCTGGTCCAGGTATAATTCCATCGAGAGACCTAATAATTTCATAAAAATGATTTATTTGAGATATTTAAACACATAAACTATGTTGACGAGAGGAGAGATGAGGTAGTATAAATACCACAATTTTTTTTAATACTAATTAATCTTAGAAAGATATGTTAAAATAAGAGTATATTATTAGTTTGATTTCTGATTTAAAATATTTAAGAGACTTGGGTTTTTTATGAATGCATTGATTCAAATAATTTTATAGAGAAATTACACTATGTATTCACGCTAAGAGATGCAAGAAAAAAGATTTATTGGTGAGAGCGACCATGAGAATTATCTGAAGTTACTATTGTAATATATTAAAAGAATTAAATATTTTATAAAAATTTTAATAATGTCATCGGTAATTTCTCATGGGATTTTTTTACTGGCGATAGACTTATTCTAAGGGCAGGGGCGGCCCCTAATATCGGGCTCCTTTTTTTAAATGAAAAAATAAAAAAATTGCCAAAAATAACAAACTAATACAAAGAACATGATTAACAAAAAAATTTAGTCTAATAAAATTGTTAGGCGAGGAGCAGGTCGTCGTTCTTACAATGCTTAATGAAAACCAAGACTGTGGAGTCGGAGTCGGGAAAAATGTGTCGACTCCGACTCCGGCATTTCTCTTTTTTTTGTTTTCAATAAAATTTTTTTTTCAAATTTAATATTCAAAATTGACAAAATACTGTTTCTTGCTAGGAAGTCTTTCAAGCAAATGAACTAGAGTCTCAGGTATATGAATAAGGGTTGATTTCGTTTTTCAAATTTACCTGCTATTTGCTTTTCAGAGAAATTTAACTTTTGTTTGATTAGTTTGGAAAAATAAAAAAGAGTGGTTTATTTGTATGAAGTTTCTCATATTATTCAGTACATATTAATTAAACAAATATTTCTTTACAATTAAGGGGAGTTTATGTGGTGTTAGTCAAAAAAAAAAATAATAAACTTTTGATACCAAAAATTATGAACCCAAGTTGCCCACATTTGGGTTAATCGCACGGGTCAACCCGTCCGAAGTGCAATGGACAGGTCTCGCCGAGGGGTAAACCGCGATTGGAATTAGGTGTACACCGTCTTTGGAATTACTTTGGAATTCATTAAATAATCTATTGTCTTTTATTTGGAAATGAAAGTGGAAGTGGAAGTAGGTGTAGGTACACGATTTTAGGTCGCGGTTCACCTCTCGGGTCTCGCCGTGAGATAACCACCTTCATGATGATGGTAACCCTGCGCCATTTTGACCCATGTTCGGGAGTACATAATAGTGAATGACAAAAATTGAAATTTGGTATTCAATATAATTATATAATATATTAAAAATAAAAAATATATATTATGGTTTCATCAGATAAAAGCATTCAGGGAAGACCAAGGAATTATATAAATTTATCATCCCCACTATTATGCCAGTGGAATTATTATTTATTTCCCTGGATTTCTATCTCCCACGAAAAATTATAACAAGACGCTAAAAAATACAAGACTGACATTTCAGATGAGATTATTGAAGCAATATTTTCTTAAAATATTCATATTCTATTGGGGCTCAATAGTTGTTACTCATATAGTGAATATTAAAAAAATACGGACAATGAAACAGTATTTTTTTAATTTGCATAGGTTTACCAATTTTTTCTACACTTGTCGTCAGGTGAAGGTCATTCGGGTAGTAGCAAGTATTAAAAATATTTTTCGTCGAATATCTTCTAGTCTGCTATTTTACCTTTAATGTCAGCATTAGTTAGTAATTGCTAATGACTCATTCAAATTTTGTTAGCAAAAAAAGATAGAAGACATTTTTTGAAGGTGCTCTGACCTCTTGTTTTGTTGTTCAAACTACTTGTGATTAATGAAATTCAAATATGAAGAGAAGAATAATTTTTCATAAATACCTATTTATTTTTTTATTTACAATCATGAGTGAAAAAATAATTGAATATTGTAGCTCTTATCCGAAATCGAACTTGAATTATTTTTTCATTTAGAGATTTTTAACTAATTCAATTTTTTTTTGCACGTATAAGAAAAATATTGAATTATAAAATATAAATAATTAACTGTACTAATTAAAATCCTCAAATCTCAAATGTAGTCTGAATTTGAACTTGATTTATGACGTTGGTGCGCCTGTATTTAGGCAACCATTTGCGCGCAGAAGAATGAAAGCTGCGTAAGAGCTAGGCGAGTCCAGTGGTTGATGGAATGCTCCAGATCTTATGGCATTTAAGCCATCAAGTAGGCATGAAAGGATAATTTTTACATAATTTTTAAATATGTAGAGAATAGAAAAGGTAGAGTTTACCATATAAACATTCGAGTTTTCCTGATTTGTGCATCAGATCAATTTTTTCAATGTGATTTTGATTTTTAACCGACTTCAAAAAAGGAGGAGGTTCTCAATTCGACTGATTTTTTTTTTTTTTGTGTATATGTTACCACATATCTTCGCCAATTGTGAACCGATTTTGATTTTTTTTTGCATTGGGTTCAGTCTACTTTCCGATTGTTCCCGTTTTTTCATTGGTATTGGACCTTTTTTGCTATGTTTGTTCAGGCATAACTTCTTTGTTTGTGAACCGATTTCAATGATTCTTTTTATATTGGAAAGAGGGTACCTTAGGGGTGGTGCCATATTAATTTGGTCAAATTTCGATGATATGATCAATGACAAATTAACGTAAATTTCCAGATTCTTATGAGCAAATAATCGAAATTATAATAAATAAAATCTTTTATAAAAAAATCAATCTTAAAACGTTCATTTAAAACCCGCAAACGTTTCTAGAGAATTTCTATATTTATGAATTTAATTTTATTATCATTTTTTTATTCATTCGCCCGACGCTTTCTCTTACGAGATGCATGCAAGGTATTTATTAAGTCACTATTAATAACATCACTAAAAAGAGAAAAATAAAAATAATTTTTATAAAAAAATAATACCGACTTCAAAAAAATTAAATGCAACAAATAAAATTATAAGAACTCAAAAATAAAATAAAATGCACTAAAAGGTATAAAATAATTATCTAATTTAGTTTCAACTAAACGATGAAATATTTACATGAAATAACTTTTTGAAGTCGGTGCTAAACAAACTATATAAGCGAGCGAACCCGCCAATCGTACTAAGTAAAATCAGTCGAGTTCAATTCATAAAATGTATATTTTTGCCACCGATATCAAAAAGTGATTTCATGTAAATATTTCATCGTTTAGTTGTAACTAAATTAGATAATTATTTTATACCTTTTGGTGCATTTTATTTTATTTTTGAGTTCTTATAATTTTATTTGTTGCATTTAATTTTTTTGAAGTCGGTTTTATTTTTTTTATAAAAATTATTACTTTATCCAATCCCAAGCATGAGTAAAGTATTGAAATCAGTCTCGCGTCAAGCGCGACTTCAAAGGGTCCACAGGTAAAGACTACAGAACCCATGGTCTCAAACAAAGTCACGAAATGTAGTATTCAATCAGGTTGAATTTTAGCAAATGACGGTTTTGCCAAAAATAACATGGAATCTTCTCGTCCAGATGCCAAAAAGTGCGATTTTTTCATTTAGTGCGTGGGGATCGATGGATCCTTTTTATACCGATTATTCCAACACCATTACACCGATTGAAATGAAATTGAAAACCTACCATAACTTTAACAAAATTAAGCGCTTGTTAGTTTTTGGTGCATATCGCCCCACAAACTTTAGCACTTTATTTCAATACTTTTTTAGTTTTTTCTAAATATCTTGAAAATATATTGATGAAATTTTATAATCTATTTAAGTACCTCGAGCACCATAAAAAAAGATTAAATAAAGTTTTTGGTAAAATTATATTTTAAAATAATTTACCCTAGAGTAAGATAGTACTTTTTTAATTTTTAATTTATTGACCAGCTGCAAAACCCGCCTTCGGCGTGCTTCTTGCTAGCTCGCGGCTGGCAAACCGTCGCTCAACATCACTCCCCAAGACAGAGTCCAATGTGAACGGCTGTCCTTGTGGAACATTCCAGAATGTTCCCGAAGTTTCTAGAAGCTTCCAGAAAGTCTATGGTAGATAGAGTAAACAGGGGGCGGAGCCATAAGCAAACCAAGTGAGTCCTTACTGCTTTATTATAAAGTATTGATTCTTTAAAATTTATCCATTTGATCGGTTTAATATACATTAAACATGTAATTTAATAAGGTTATTCCTCTAATATTAGATAAGAATCGACCGTTATTTTTGATTTTAAGTCAACATGGACTTCAAATGGCCAATGATATCTGATTATTCTAATAAAGGAATAAACATATTAATATTTCAAATGACTTTGGATGAAGTCTAGCAATGACTCGTTGCGGTATATTTTATTTATTTTTTTACAAATTGAAAAATTCCATTGATAAAGGGAGAAATTCCCCCGAAACCTCCGATTTTAATTAAACGTTTGATTATTGTTTTTTTTTAAGATTTGTGTTTCAATTACATATAACAATCAATAATTCTTTTTTTTCTAAGTATTCTACCTATTCATCAAAAACACAAAATAAATCTTCAAATAATTTATTTACATATTAATTAAAAATTTTCCCCCGACCTGGTATATTTTCTCGACGCCCCTGTTTATAAATAAATTATAATTTTATAAATCCAAAGCGGTAATTATGTTAGAATAAAATTGACGAGAAACAACACTGTCGAGTCTGATTCTCTCTCTCTCTTTCTTACCATAATCCCCTCCTGGAATAACTGCTCTTCGAGGTGTCGAAAAAGTGTAGCAATTGCCAAATGAATTTGACAGAGATTTTTTGAAAAATCTAAAAACAAACAACCATACTATATTTTTTGATATTATTTATTGTAGGGCAGCATTTCTCAACCTTTTTGCTATTGCCTTGAAATAATATTCATGTCCCAGGGAACTCCTAAATACAAATTATTTATTAGGTATATTATATTTTTAAATCTTTAATTTGATCTGTCCGAGATTAGCTGGATTACCGAATATATAATCATATTTAAACTCGAATAATTAAAAAACTATTTGTGGTACGGGTCCTAGTATAGAATTGAGTCAAAAAAAATTTTTTTTTTGCTCATTCTGTATAAAAATGTCTGAAACGCGCATTTTCAACCATGTTTTTTTCTGACTATGTGTTTATTTATCTGAATTCCGATATCTACGATTAGATAAGAACGAAAAGTCGTATAAAGTTCTTTCTGATGCATTTATAATGCGGAGAACAGATTAGATTTGGAGCTCTCTAGTTTCACAACTTTCGGTTCAAAAATGCATAATATTTTTGAATAATTTTAACTATATGTTAATTTTTTTTATGAAAAAAATTTGGTAACACACAAATTTTAACAAATTAATTAATATCACTTAAAATATGATTATTTTGATGTTCACTATTATAGTGTGTATAATACAAGGTTTTATTTTTGAGACCAAAAGGCCGTGAATTCACTAAATTTTTTTGTCAAAATAGTTTTAACTGTTCTTGAGATACGATATGAAGCAAAAATTATTTTCATGGACTATTACAATACTTCACCTAACCCCGTATGGTAAAGTAAAATAAATAAATAAACAAATGAATAGTTTTTTCATTTTCTTCTTCTTCCGGATTTCTACGTCTGGCGACGCTTCTCCCTTCCCAATTTCCACG
Organism: Forficula auricularia; assembly: GCA_024734495.1. NCBI lineage: Eukaryota > Metazoa > Arthropoda > Insecta > Dermaptera > Forficulidae > Forficula > Forficula auricularia. The sequence goes on from JALMQS010000117.1 coordinate 1,920,407, forward strand.
TTTCACGGTCCCAGACATCCACAATCTCGAGATTTCTGGAACTCATAGCCTCGTTCACCTCGTCCATCAAAGAGCGCCTGGCTCGACCTCTTTTTCGTCTTTCAGGGGATCCATTCTAGAGATTTTTTGGGATTCGTTCTTCATCCATCCTTTTTACATGTCCAAACCAAACTAATTGTTTTTTTTTTTAGATTTCGTCAATAAGATCCCCTTCCATGCTCATTCGTCTTCTTATCTTTTCGTTTCGAACTTTATCGGTTCTCGTCAACCCACAACTTCTTCTTAGGAAATCCATTTCAGTGGCTAAAAGTCGGCCTCGGTTTCTAACTCCGATATCCCATACGTTAACCCCATAGGTAGTAACACAACGAATGAGGCTGGTATAGATTTTCATTTTTGTGGATCTCCTAATCGTTTTGTCCCATAAAGCTGAGTGCAAGGCCCTTGTTATCTTTCTACCCTTTATAATCCTTTCATTTACTTCCATGCGGCTATTTCGCATCTTTATTAAATATAACACCCAAATATTTATATTTTTCAACCCCCGATAACTTCTTCCCTTCCTCCAATATTAGGTCCGATATGATATCAATTTCGACAGAGAAATATTCAGATTTTGTATAATTTATTTTTAAGCCCCCTGGTTAAAAGCCTCATTTAGTTTCCTCACCATGTAGTCAAGATCCATTTCATCATTTGCAATAACCAGCTATCATAGGCTTTCTCGAGGTCTATAAAAGCAATATGTGTTTCCTGATTTCTTTTAAGTCTTTTTTCCAATATAATTTTTAGGGTGTATATATTATCTATTGTAGACCTTCCCGCTCTGAAACCAGCTTGTTCTTCTGGTTGTTTATCCTTAATTTCTTTTTTTAATATATATGTGAGGACCTTTGAGTAGATTCTTCCTATTAAGGGTATTATGGCAATTCCTCTATAATTTCCTGAATCGTTTTGCCCTCCTTTCTTATATATAGGTGTTAGATAAGCTGTGCGCCATTCTTCGGGAGTATCCTCTCCATTAAGGCATTTTTGGAAAATTTTTGTTAACATCTCAAATAGTTTTGGAGGTCCACATTTAATAAGTTCTGGGAAGATACCTCCTGGTCCAGGTGATTTTTTTGTTTTTACCCTTGAATTGTTTCAAAAACTTCTTGAGTCGTTAAATTGAATTCAGAACCTTCTTTCCCTTTATAGTTTTTTCAATTTCATTTGATTAATTAAATAGATATTTATTTTAAAATTTATTAATATTTCTTGCAAATTTCATTATATAGTAAAATTAAAAAATTTAATTAATTAGGTGATTTAATCAAAAAATAAATTTGAAATAGTTATAATTAGGGAAAGCCTATCCAATTTTGGAAAAAGTTTTCATTTTTTTTCATTTAAACTTTAAAATTTCTGAGAATTCTTGAGAAATTTTAGTTTGACTAATTTTTGGCGGACCCTATGTGCTTCAGGAAGGTTGAGAAACGCTGTTAGATATTCAACATAATAACATTGAATGATTTACTTCGTCAAATTGAGACATGATTGACCGCTATATGTGCATGTTCTAATTAATTGATTAAAGTTATGGCCCATCTTATTCCTCAATTCCATTGATAAATTTGTGTAGACTGTCATAAAATGCATTAAATCGTTAAAAGTTCGAGTTTGATTCACGCTTTTCCGGCCCCGAACACCACCAACATTTGAAGCCTCCTAGAATATAAGTTTTCAAATTAAATTGTTAAACCTTGAAAGCCGAGTCTTAATGAAATAAACAAGAATAATCGATTGAAGGATATTTAGGAAAAAAGGGTAAATAAAAAAAAATTGAATTTTATGCTATTTCGTCATTTAGCCCGTTTTCAGATAAGCTTTCTAAAACGCACTCTTCAGAAATGTTATAAAAGTTAAAAGAATATTGAGAAATAAATTTACGCACAACAGGGTAAGATAAGAATGTCCTTGCTTTAAATTTTAAAAGTCTATCCTAAAGAATTTTTATTTCCTCAACCTTATATTTTTATACCATGAATCCTTCAATTATAAATGTATACGTAGATTTAAAATATTATATAATTGCAAATTAATCCGATTAACGGCATAGTGATAGGATTTAGTTAGGTTGCCCTGCGGGTTGGGCGTAGAATAGACCCGCAGTACTCCCTGCTTGTCGTAAGAGGCGACTAATAGGGAAAGGATAGATGGGACTCTTCTGCCTTGATCGGCTACCCATCTAAGGGAAAACCCCTAAACAAATTAGGAGTGAAGTCCCTTTAGGTACTTGAGGGTCAAACTTGACGGCAGCTTCTGCATTCTGGCTGACTTCAGACGTGTTGTTCACCTTTTTTTATAATGATACTGATACAAGAAGAAGTTGCACCAAGAAGGTACAACCTCTGTAGTTCGTGGTGGACCCTTGTAACGTGAAGATAAGGGGAGATTTAGGGATTGGGTAGCAGTCGAAGGTATCTGTGGATGCTGGTCTTGAAAGATTGAAGGTTATAAGTTGCTGGAAAGACGGTCGGGGGAAGAGAGTTCCAGTCTCTAGATGTCATAGGGATAAATGAATTGGCGAATGCAGTTTAAGCGCGTAGGGTTGTTGAGTTTTAGAAAATCGTGTATTCCCTCTGGACCCCGTCAATTCATACGAGATGGGATTATCGGAGCTGGCTAGCCTTTACTTCCATGGATAGAGCCAAGACAGAGGTATTTGATAGTGAGTCATCTTAGCGGCTCGCTCTTAAACCCTCTAAAATTGGTCACCAGGGCAAAAAATGCCATTAATGCAAGAAGATTATAAATTCATTTTCTTAATAGCGTGTATGAGGGTGGCGGTCAAAGACAATTTTCTTAAACCCATCACCTTAAGTTTAAAATGACTTTTTAGTATTAACATTTTGTGGACGTTGTTTGGTTATTTTTGTATCTAAATACTTGATAATTATTAGCATTATAGTTACAAGGAGGTTTGGGTTAAATCCCCAATCGCTTCACTCGAATTGAACATATGATCAAGGCGAATATACCTTGCCCTTATTTAATTTAGAGTATGCTATTTTAGGGTTGTTTCTGCTAACTAGATGAAAGATACCAAAGTAGATAGCTGAAGAGAAATTATATCAAATAAAATCCCAGAGATTGTTCTTTGCTAAATCTGAAATGTTTAGTCGACAGCCAGAAAGCTATCTAAAGGCGATTCTTCGAGACTAACATATCTGATATAATATATAATAATACACTAAGATGTAGTCAAAAATCTTAACATCTTGATATTGTTGATAAAATCTAAATATACAGTCATTAGGATTTAATGGTTTATCCGCCCATGGCCTAAAAAAAGTTATACAAATCAAGAAATTTTGCCATTTATTTTTCCCTTTTCTATCTAAAAACAGTTTTGTTGCATTGTTCGTGAAGTGAATTGTTAAAGGAACTTAAAATTTGGCTACTATTTGTAATTCAGAGGTTTCGATCTCAAAAAATGTTTAAATCCCCGTAAGAAAATCCTCGTACGCTGGTAATAAGGAAGAGAATAAATTGGCGTTTACTGTCCAATTCGTTTTGTCATGAAATATAAGCTTTTGTGATTTTTAGCATATAGGAAAACTTTGCTGAGTTGCATGTTGTTATCTAAAATGGATGATCAAATGTTTTATGAGAGTGTTCCTAAGTGAAAAGCTTTTACAGCTGTGATCACAACCAAATGGCTTTTCACCAGAATGCTATGAGTCGTAACATTTTGCTTATAGTTTAGAACAGGGATGTCCAACCTTTTAGCTTCCCTGGGCCACATGGAAAGAATATGAGCTATTTTTTGGGCCACACATAAAATACACTAGCGCTAATAATAGCTGATGGGCAAAAAACGTAGAATATGTACTTAATATAGTTAAGAAATTAAGTTTTGTTATTTTATAAATTTTTTATTATAAAAGTAAGAGACAAATCAGCAACATACAATTATAGTGAGAAGTTTGTCATTGTTTTTGGGACATTAATCCCTTATTAGGCTCAAAGGAATTCTATCATTTTATTTTAGGTTAAAAATAAAATGAGAGAGTCTTCTGTTTTTTAAATAAAATAATTTTTAATTATTTCTAGAGACTATAGTTTCGAAGGCATTGCCTTCATCATCAGTCTATCACAAATATTTCAAATTAGTTACAAATTAAGATTTATACAGTGAAAATTTTGAAAATATATAATGTCTTTTTCTTCATGTTTCCTCTTGGGAGATTAGAATATAACTGGAGCAATATCTGGGTTACTCTTTTGTTTAGGCATTTTCTAAAGAGTTTTACCTGAATGAATGGAATGTTTTTAAAAAGGGTCATTGATAATTTCTAGTTTTTCATTTAAAGATTCAATTGGGCTTTTTTCCTAGGATTTTAAAATTTCAATGGAATCTTTAAATGAAAAACTAGAAATTATCAATGACCCTTTTTTAAAAACATTCCATTCATTCAGGTAAAACTCTTTAGAAAATGCCTAAACAAAAGAGTAACCCAGATATTGCTCCAGTTATATTCTAATCTCCCAAGAGGAAACATGAAGAAAAAGACATTATATATTTTTCAAAATTTTCAATGTATAAATCTTAATTTGTAACTAATTTGAAATATTTGTGATAGACTGATGATGAAGGCAATGCCTTCGAAACTATAGTCTCTAGAAATAATTAAAAATTATTTTATTTAAAAAACAGAAGACTCTCTCATTTTATTTTTAACCTAAAATAAAAACAATTCTGTTACCATCGACAGTGAAATCTTTTTATTCTCTCATTTTATTTTTTTTAACCGAAAAAAAAAAGAATTCTCAGTAAGTTCTCATCAAATATTTTGGGCCTAGCTTCATTCTTTGGTGCTTCATACTTAAAATATACGCTTGAATAAATAAAATTATTTAAGAATCACTTTATGAATATCTTATTGCAAAATAAATTGTTAAATTCAAAAATTCATTACTCATAAACTAAAAGCAAGTTAAAAATATTGTATTTTTAGTAATATCACTGGGATTTTTAATCGCAATCTCATAAAGTTTGTAAGTTTGCGAATTTTTATCGGGCCACATTAATAGCCATCTGGGACCGCGGGTTGGAGAAGCCTGATTTAGAAGCAAGATTCAGTGATTTTAAATGGGGGCTGTGTTTATAACAACCCACATATCACTAAAATTTGCGTTTAGACTAATAGCAAGAATGATTCAATTCACACCAATTTATAGGACATCGAATAGTCGGCGATAAGAGTAATTTATATAAATAATTGCCAACATGGATCAATCATATCTATATCAACGACCTTCTAAACTTGCCCTCCAATTCGGTACATTGTTACGCAGATGACATCACCCTACATAACGCCCCTGCATCGCATAAAAACCGTGCAGACATTGACTCCTCAATTAATTTAGACTTATGCAAACTTAAAAAAAAAACTGGGGATCCTAAAACTTAGTCCGCAGTGAAAACTCAGTGTTGGCTTATTTCTAGACGCGTCGATAGAAACCTCCCAGACATATCATTCGATTCAAACTCACTGGAATTCAGGGATAAAATTCCAATGCTATGCGTCACGCTAGGGTCTGACCTTTCTTGGAATGACCATATCTCAACCTCTGCTAAAACTGCAGCGAGCAAGCTTGGTCTCCTATTTAGGTCTAGACGCTATTATACTCCCAGTCAACTTCTTACACTGTACAAGGCCCAAATTCATCCCTGTCTCGAATATGGCTCTCATCTGTGGAGAGGGGCCTCCAAGCATTCTCTTGCCACACTGGATGCAATTCAGAATCGAGCAATTAAACTAATAGGAGACCCGGCCCTAATTAACTCACTCGACTCCCTGGCTCACCGAAGAAACGTTTCTGCCCTTTCCTGTACTACAGATACTATCATGGTGTCTGTTCAGTCGAGCTGAGATCAATTATCCCCCCTAAAGCCCTCTTTAAGAGAAAAACGCGGTTTTCAGCACCCCTTCGCTGTCAAATTGGATAAAAATCGAACAAGCGCTTTCGCCAACTCTTTTATTTCTATGACCTCCAGAGACTGGAACTCGCTCCCAGCCTCCATCTTCCCCGCGACTTATAACCTTCAGCTGTTTAAGATCCGTATCCACAGATACCTTCGACCTCTACCCAGCCCATAAAAATCCTTCTTCTTCTTTTCACGATGGAGGGACCAACCCAGGCCTTTAGGGGATGTACCTTTTTGGTGTAACTACTTCTCTCATCATTTTCATTAAAAAAAAATAATCAGTAAAAATTGTGGCAACGACCTGCGATTGGTCTAAAAGCTGCTTGCTTCTCTATTAGTATTTTAAGAGACGACCAATTTTGGCAACTGCGCTCTTGGTTGAAAATTACTGATAGAAAAAGGGAAAGGATCATTTTCCTTATTTTTACTACTATATTGACTGTCTTAAGTTAAGTCTATTTCTAATTTTTATTTTTTCATTTGTAATATCAGTCATAGAGGGAATAGAGATCAATCGTCCTCGAGAATCAATCCACTTTAGTAAGCAAGTTAATCCTCCCTTTAAATGAGTATTTTGCTTATCATTTTCTTTTATCCTCGCGAGTGGTTATTACAAACGATTAAAATAGACAGACAACTAATAAGGAGGTGAAATTGTTGCAATGAACTCCTAATTTTATCTTTTTTTCTTTTTTACTATAAATTGATCTTTATATTATTTAATTCATATCTTAATTATATATTTGGTTGTTATAAAAAATGCGTTTGCTTAAAGAAATATTTCCATATAATTAAAAAAATCATAAGGTTAATTCTCTAATACTTTCCACTATTATACAGGGTGTTTCTAAATTGATGCGAAATATTTTAAAGGGTGATTTTTCAGCAAAAATAAGTGGGGTCTTTCATATAAATTTTTGTTCAAAATCCCTTCACCTCCAAGCTACCGCCCTCTAAGAGAATCTGGCGCAGCTAGTTTATTATATAATTAAGAATCATTTAGATAAAAAGGTCACGGATAGAAGAATCCCCGTATCTCCTCACTTCTTATTATCTAGGACATTAAGCGTGGATTACAAAAAGACAAGTCCTGACATGTCTCGACAACCCTTGACAAGTTTTAGTGGAAAACAAATTAAAGCTGATTTCTGTTATTCTAGAATTATCCATTCGAACCGAAACAATTCTCGTTATAGAGCTAGGAAATAATTGGTAACTACTCACTAAAATCACCCTTTAAATCAGTGTGTTCTAACCTTATCTAAGGGGAAAAATGTTTTTATTTAATATATCCACTATCGAAGAATTTAAAAGAATGAAATTTGGCAGATAACTGATGCTAATAAAATACAAGATTTTCACGATTTTTGTAACCCTAAAATGTTATCACAATGGGATGAAAAAATATTTGTCATTATGATATGATTTGACACCAGCTTACTTGATGATTTTTTTAAATAAATAGGTAATAACCAATCTGGGATGCTAACTAACCAAGTGGACCCGGGCTCGAATCCGACTCGAGGCATCCGGCTAAAACTTGACCCCGGGGGAGGTAGAGACAAATCTAAAAAATAAATAATTAGTATCTTAAATTGGCTTATAGCTAGAAAGGTCGAAAAGCCAAAAAAAAACAATCTGTGAATGTATGTGAAAAGGGTTTGAGTATTATTTTATTTTTATTTGTGGTCAAATAAACAATTTTATGAGAAAAAGTCAAGAAATTTAAATTAAGTTTTTAAATAGGAAAATGTAGACGCATTCAAAAGTTTTGATGTAAACTATTATAGGGGTTGATTTTTTTCATCTCTTGTGTTAATATTTTATGGTTACAAAAATCGTCAAAAACCGCATCAGTTATCTGCCAAATTTCATTCTTCTAAATTCTTCTATAGAGTTGATATATATTAAATAAATAGTATTTTTTTCTCATAACTTTAGAGAGCTGTAACTTGGAGGAGAAATGGGGTTTTGAACAAAAAAATTATATTTTGTTAAGGGAGAATGGTGTAGGTTCTTGGTGAAACATTTTAAATAAAGTAAAGAAAATTTTTGAAATTTTTTTTAGAAACTCTTTAAAATTTAATTATATGAAAGATCCCCCTTAATTTTTGCTGAAAATTCACCCTTTAACATATTTCGCATCAATTTAGAAAGACCCTGTATATATTCAGAATCAACATAGTTTTATTTCTAAACTTTTTCCGTAGACATGATGTAGATAGAAAATTTAATTTAGTTACATGACATTCTGATTCTTACTCTCGAAACGAAAATCAAAAATTGATTGATGAATTATTTAAATCTCATCTTAACTAGATGTGACTTTCAGCCATCTATGCATGTATAAAAATGAATACCGAAGAATTAATAGGCGTTGCAATAGTGGGCAAAATCGGGGCAGCCTCTGCTAATGACATCTGTCTCTTTTGTCTCGAAGAACTACATTCTGTCATTTCAAGAAGTGCATGGAGGTGGGCCGCTTCCGTCGAATTTTTCTCCAGAAATGCCACTCGTCTTAAATTTCCACAATGAACACGATTCAGATTACATATGGTGATCGCCGGAAAAGAAAGTGAAGCCTCCTGTTAAAAATAAAACATATTTTAATACAGATGCGAGCTTCTCTATTTAAATATTATTCATTTTACTTTCCTATAGGCAGCATGGATATTGATTAGAATCGTACATTAAATAATTGGTAAATTTGATTAGTGAGGGTTCAAGTTGCTGATAGATATAGATTTAAATTTTCTAAGAAACCCACAAGAGGGAGTCATCTATTAGATCCGAGATGTTATGGATTATTTTTAATTGAATATGCAATTTCGAAAAGGGGACATGTCTGAAAATTGAAAAAACTAATTATTTTGTATTTGTATTTGTGAAATTTATAAAAATTATTTTGAGTTACATTTTGATGGCAGTAAAATTTATATCAGAGTTGTACCTTTGTCGAGCATAGTAGGTGCAGGGAAGCTTTTAGATTACATTTATATGAAAAAGTGTATTTGTCAAAATGAGAGAAGTGCCCTTTTCAAAATTGCATATTCAAATACCATATTTGTCAAAATTTAGTTGTTTTTACCTCCTCGGGAATCTATCCTGAGTGCTAATAATAGCAATCACGATGGGGTAAAAAACAATCATTCTGGTCTATAATTAAAAATAATCCATTCCGTCTCAGATCTAATAGATAATACCCTCTTGTGTTTTTTTTCACAATTTACTTAGTTTTATTTTTCTGGAACATTTCGAAAACGGTTAAATCTATTTTAGTTAAAACAAAGAAGTGCGAAATCACAGGTCTAAAATAAGTCTTCTATAATGAAGTTCAAAAAAATATTTTATAAATTGTGTGTACTTTTTTTCTATCTAATAAAATATAACTTTCATAATGTTTATACTATTACATCAAACTTTTTTGTAAGCCTTAACGCTAGCACAGCATCGCTATGCTTTTGCTTTTTATTTATTTGTTTTTTTCTTTCAAAAACTTTTTGGCCCGAAACGCTGCCCGTCAGGACCATCTGCTTCAGGACGCCCTCGAAGCTCGTTCTTATTAATAACTTTTAAGGAGATAGGTGTTGGTTCTAGGTGAAACATTTTAAAATAATAATAAAACTTGATCAAGATGGGGAGGTTTCACAAAAAAGAAATAAAACAAAATTCTGTTTTGAATTCGATATATTTCGGCGATGAGCCCATCATCTTTTATTTGTAAAATTATTTTTCCAATTTATAATCATTTTTCTCTTACTCTTGATGATGGGTTCACCCCGAAATATATCGAATTCAAAACTCAATTTTGTTTTATTTCTTTTTTTGTGAAACCTACCTCGCATCTTGCTCAAGTTTTATTATTATACTCGTTCTTATTATTTATACAAGTTTTTATTTTTATAAGGATTACATTAAATAAAATTTTTGCTTTTCAATTTTAGTTCATTATTTTTATTATTACAGTGGACTCTCGTACAACACGGGGGATACATTACGCGTAATAGGAAATCGCGTTATACGGGACATACATTATTTATCAGACCAATTTATGTAATTTCAAGCACGCCCAGCCTTGCTTGTCTTCGGTGATGCCTTAATTAAAAAAATTTCGTTCAGGTTTTGAACCATATATACTATTGTTATACGGGACTATTTATCGCGCTATATGAGTACTAGCCGCAATTTTTTCGTGGCGTTATACGAATTCGCGTTTTACGGGAGCCACTGTATTTCTATTATATTATAGGAATCGCATGAGTTCAAGCATAGACCCAATTACGCCTCTTAACTTTGATTCCCAAACACAATACGTTTGCATATAAACACGATTGGGTGTTCTTAATTAACAATCACTAATTAATTCAGGATTTACATCATAATAGATAGCTTATATAGTATTCAGATATAATCTCTAGAACCGTTAATATAATAAGGAAATCTTTTTCAAGGTTAATGACATAATTCTATTTATGTATAACACTACTCAAAATGGTATTGGCTACAAAACATGTTTGTTTTCTGAGCTTCCTTTTTCTTTCAAAATTCTTTTTAAAATTGTATTTCTTCTATAACTTACATTATTCTATAATGTTTACTGAATAATTCATTTTCTAATTAGAGATATTCACAAGAATGATTTGTTCACTAAACAATTTTGACTAGAGTTAGACTTACTTGATCGATGGTCATCGCAGTTGTCACTGGATAATCCAGGTATTGGCAGGTCACTGTATAGACATCGCGGATTGTGCAGGCCAAGCCAACGAGAAAGAGACAGGTCCAAACCGCTGAACCGACGCGACTTTCAGAATTCATGATATTTTGCAAACCTTTAATATCAGGACATATCGGTTATATATTTAGAATTATTATTTTTATTTAATGAAATAGATGAAATATCTATAAGTCAGGATTGATTCTCGAATCCAAAAATAAAATTTCAAGCGTTGATTGGAGTGAAAATCGGGTCTTAAAAAATTGATTTTAAATATATAATTGATTTGTCTCAAAAATAATTTTTACATTGTTTATTATATGAGCCTTTTTGTAGACTTATTATATAGCCTTATTTTCATAAAATTGGCTTGTGAGATTTCGAATAAAATACTTCTTAAAATTCAAAAATGCAATAATACAGCGATCCCATAATTTCTAATATTAATTAAAAAACAAATAAAAACGGAGATATCTCTATGAAAGGCTTAAAAGAAAATCTTGATTCTTAAAAAAAATTATTTATTATTTTTTAGAGTAGGTGAGACCGGGGCTGGTTGTCACACGGGTTGGTTGTCCAAGTCTCGATCGCTGTTGCTTCTTAGTGGTCTAAACTTAAACCACAGTACGATCACAATATTCTGACAAGGATGTACTCGTATACGCATTTTATAGCTCTGGCAACACTTCTTGGTGTTTTTGCAGCTGTAAATTTTTTTATTGATATAATTAACTTTCATTATTCACTCTGTATTCAATAAACTATATTTTCAACATTTTATAATATTTCATAACAGTTGCACAATGTTATTCTGTATCAACATTGGGGTTAGGTTCAATGTCTGTTTTTCCAGCTCGGTTTTTGTTTGAAAAGTCTGTTCAGGGTGGGTTGCCTCAAAAATTCAGGAATGATTGTCAAACGAAAACCTAAGGAAAAATGGATCCAATGTATAAATTTTAAGAATGCCATTATTTGCACCCCTGGACCTAATAACATTTTGTACTTTTCGAAATTGAGAGAGTGCGCCCGAAAGTGACTCTAATACAGTGGATGGCCAAATTATTATACTCAAATGATTTTTATCAAGTAAATTTATTTTATATCAAACTTTTCAAAAAATCTAGTAGTAATCTAGTCTAATAACCCTTTTGACTGGCCTGCAACTCACCAGACCTCAACCCAATCGAAAATGTCATGGGCGGCCCTAAAAAAAGAAATTTGCAAATGATAAAATAATTACTAACAAAAGGGACTTGATAGAAAATATTATTAAATATCGTACACTGCACTTCAAGAAATAGCCAAAAAATGCATTGACAGCATGCCGCAGCGCATACAAAATGTGAATGCTCGAAAGGGAGGATTTACTAAATATTGAAATTGTATTTTGATTTGTTATTTGTATTATTGAATTTGTATTGTCCTAAGCTAATAAACCTATAAAGATAACAATTCAAACGATATTATGAGTTTAATAGTAATCTAAACCCTAAAAAACGTATGAAAGATATAATTTTTCAAATGAGTATTAATAATTTGGCCACCCAATGTATAAGATATTTTTCTTAAATGTTTACTTAAATTACTATTTTATTGTCTAAATTAGTCTTAAATATGTAATAGTCCTTTATCCATATCATTGTTTGATTTTTCTATTCTTAATACACATTTTTTTAATACATTTTTTTATTTTTTTCTCCATCTAAATAACCCTTGACAACCAACCCCAATGCCTATGACAACCAACCCAGGTTGTCAAAAAAATTTACTCTGCCAGAACTTTTTTCATAAAAGCCAAATGCTGCTATGTCTTCAAATTGGGGAAAATATAGCCAAGGAAACATATTACGAGCTACCCTAATGATAGAAGTGGAAACTGTAAACACTACCTCTTCAAAAATTAAAAATCATAAAATCTAACAACCAGTCCCTGTCTCCCTACACTCTTCGAGTATTATTTTTAGTTTTTCATAATTTATTAAAAACTTCTATTGTTATTTATTACCTGGAATGGTAGTGATTTTTAAAAAACTCCTTCCCGTTTCTAAAAATGTTTGTCCAATTGATATTTTCTCCTTTACTTTCTTTCGATGTAACGCCTCCATTTTCACTAAAACAATTCGCTCAATTTCTTTGGATCCCATCCAAACCATTGCAGCAACTCAGAAATGAGATTTATTCGGTTAAGTAAATGAGAACTGATGACGAGTATTTCTATAAGTTTCACCGATTTAACAACAAATATATAAGGCCTTTGAATCTTGAGTTTTACTTTTATAGCGACTGCGATTCAATCCACATTTCAAACCTTTAGTTGTGTTTCAAACGGAATTATTAAAAGCGGTCTAGATCATTGAGTAGGATTATTTGTCATGAATGTCACAAAGTAGATCAAAGTATGTATTTGAACAACTTGTGAAACTTGATTATTAATTCATTAATAAACAGTAAAAAAAAATCGTTTATATATATTATTTACAAGTAGTATATTATTCAGGTATTTTTTCCAAGCTGATCGATGATAAATAATTTTCCATTTTAAGAAAAGAATGAATGATTTATAATTAGATGTAAAGGTATATATCTCCATATTTATCAAATAGAGTCACTGCGAAGGTCCTCAATTATCTTGATTAATAAAAATTTGAAAGTGAATTTTTTAAAATTAATTAGAATTGAAGAAAATATCTTAAATAAATATTATATAATAGAAACAAATTGTTATGATAATCCATAGCATTCACCATACCCTTCCCCCTCTCGTATATTAAAATTTAATAACAATTGATTTTCATCCTTTTTGAGTCAATATCGATTTCACGTAAATAATCGCGCCGCAACACTCCTACTTTACACCCTCTTCCTTTATTCCAATCGGATTAAAAATTTGACACAACTAATAACTCATGACACTTGATAACACTAATTTTTTTTTAAAAATCGCTCGTTTTTGAGAAAATCAAAAAAAAAACGAAAAATCTTTTATGTAAATTTCCACTTCCGGTTTTATGATTTCAAACAAAAGATTCATGTACTCCTTCAAGTCTATATCGAGCTTAAGTTTCGAATTTTCGTAGCTCTGAGACTTATGGTTGCGAAACGCAGGGGTGGGGTACATTCTTACGTACGTAAACATCAACTTCCGGTTTTTCTATTTTAGCCAAAATCTTGTTATACTTCTTGTAACCTCTAGATAGCTTAAGTTTCGAAATTTCAAGGCTCTGCGACTTTCCGAAGACGAGATATGAACGAATAAAATATTTATTTTACAACACTCCTAATTTACAATCTCTTTCTTATTCCAATCGGATTACAAATTCGACACAACTAATAATTCATGACACTTGATAACACTATTTTTTTTAAAAATCGCTAGAGTCGTTTTTGAGAAAATCAAAAAACGCAATAAAGGAAGAGGGTGTAAATTAGTAGTATCACGACGACTTCAAATAAATGAAAATGTGAAAGTTGTGTGGTGACCACACCAGTTGATTTTATTTTCAGTTTGGCCTTAATTATTACTTAATTCTCTGCTTATCAAAGATAATATTAAGGATTATTTTGAAATCTTAAATATTTTTGAAGAAAAAAGTAGAGGACTCTAGATACGCGAGTCTGACTCTCACATGCCCGGCTTTTTTTAAGAATCAATTCGCTCTTTACCGATTGGACAATCTTTCGTCGGCGAAGAGTTTTAGCTAGATAGTCCAATGGTGTAGTTGATTAATACAAACATGTGTGCCAAATTTCAGCTCATTATCTTAAGCCGTTTAGGAGACATAGCTAAAACAATGTTTTATCTTGGTTTGTACTTGTTTTGGATAAATTCCCAGAATCGCTTATACACAAAAACCTTTATGGCCTCTTCTCTAGGTCATTCGCATAAATTGAAGTTTTGATTGTCTTTTTTAAACATAGAGCTTGAACATTTAAAGGGACGAATGAATTTTTATTGAAGCCATCAAATATTACCATAAAAAAATAAATACAAAAATATTAAAGAGAAGGAAATTCATTCATTCATGAATTTTTTAAAAGTCTTAATAAGTCAGAAAGTATTTGAGATATCAAAACGCGGTTTTCCCTATTGGAATCTGTATTTATTTTTTTTATTAGTTTAATTCATTTATTATACAATTATTAAAAATCCCCCATTTTTCAGTTTAGGGGTCAAATTTCAAAAAATAATAAAACCTTCCCAAGATTTAGCATTAATAATGAAGTTTCGATTTTTCTAAGGGGGAAATGAGTTTTGTAGGAGAGGCACTGCCCCTCCCCTCTTAACTACGTCTATGGAAATAGTCTTACGAATTTACTTGTTTTTAATGAATACTTACTGCAGTGGAGAACGCTCTTGATCATTTCAGCACCGACTGAACTCGCCTAACTCTTACTAAGCTTTCATTCTTCTACGCTCAGTCTATTGCCTAAATACAGGCGCACTAACGTCAAAAATCAAGTTCAAATTCAGACTACAATTTGAGGATTTTAATTAGTACAGTTATTTATTTATATTTTATAATTCGATAATTTTCTTATAGGTGCAAAAAAAATGAATTAGTCAAAAAGTTCTAAATGAAGAAATAATTCAAATTCAAGTTCGATTTCTGACAAAAGCTACAATATTCAATTATTTTTTCACTCTTGATTGTAAAAGATAAAAGAATTGACTATTGGCTGATAAAATGAAATGAAAAATTATTATTCTTTAGGCTGACCAATGGGTGAAGTCCTCCAGGCGGCCAGAATATTGAATTTAGTCAAAAATGAACTTAAAGATACTAAATATTTTTCTAATTCGTCTTATCTATTGTTTATACCCCAATGGTATGCGATTGACGTTTCAAATCGTGACAACTCTAATGATTAGTACTTTTTCAGTTTTTTCTAAATATCTTTAAAAAGACTTAACCAATTTTGATGAAATTTAATATTCTAATTAAGTACCTAGGGGACCACAAAAAAGGTTAAATAAAGTTTTTAGTAAAATTATATTTTAAACTACTTTACCCTAGAGTAGTTACTTTTTTTAAATTCTTTAAAATTTATTCATTTGATCTGTTTAATATAGCTCAATTAACCTTGCTTAAGTAAGAATGGATAGGCTTCTCTTTGTGAAATGCTAAATATTTGGGACAACTGCGTTGTTTTCTTATATAGATATTACCTTTGCTGAAGACATAAAGGAATCGACTTAAAATCAAAAATGCCCATCGATTCTCATCTAATTGATTTTATGAGCCATGGGATTTGATGAAATAGTATTCTCTCTTTAGTAATCGCCAAGCCACGGAATCTTCAGAAATGCTATTCGAAGAAGATCGCTCCCTTGGGAGTATGAACCCAAGTGTGAAACTCGCATTCCGGACAGGTAGCTAGACATAAAATCCTTCCGATATTTAAACCAATTAATTTTGTTTAAAACTTTTTTTTTAGATGAATGAAAATATTTAATCTGTAAACATATTCTAAAATGTGATGCGTTTTAATATATTTTTAGTTATTATTTCTATGCGAATTCATTTGAGTTAATTTTCTAAACATCTTATATCTATACTTATAATAATCGGCTTCTTCGACAACCGACACCGACGTGATTTTTTTAATTTTAAAACCCACTATTAGTTAATAACAAATAAATTTTATTAAAATTTAAATTATTATTCTAAATCCCACTATGAGTCCAGGGGCATACCCCCTGGCATGCAAGATCCCCGCCGACGGCGGGCTTTTCACCTGGTTTCCTTATATTTTGATAGTTGTGGTAAAAAAATTTTATAAGTTCGAAGCTAGTTCCGATTTATACATTAAAATTTTACAAATTTATTGATGAGGAATTTTCAAATGGAAACATATCCAAGGATAAAAGAATAAATTTTACGCTAGACTCATTTGGAACAACTAACTGGTAAATCGATGCTACAGTAATTGAAGGCCGTTTGATCACTTAATATTATAATCAATTGAATAATATTTATTAATAACAAGCCATATAACAAACTCAGATTTATCATAAAGATATAATTAGATTTAATTGCAATTTAATTGCAATGAAGAAGCTTTTGATTAATTGGGAAACTTTTTTAAATTAAGATGCATAGAATAGTAGGTATTCTTTTGTGTTTTAAACCCTAATTAATTGTATTCAATAATTATTAATATGGATTGATTGTTAATTTATCACCTCCTTAAATTTGGAAGTTTTTTACTGTTAATATCACGTAAAGATATTTTTGATATATCTCTTTTTTATTTTCACATTTCATAGAATATAATGTGGAAGTATTGCGATGGCCTGTCTGGGTCCTGACTATTTGAGAGCTTGTATTTCAGAGATGAATAAAGTTAATTTCATTTTGTAACTTCTAGGTGGAAGGAATCGATGCCCTTAATAGTTGGAAATCGGATTTAAGACATAAAACCGGAAATTGTGGTCCCCAGGGGCCAAAACGGGCCAGGAATCTATTTGTCAGTGCGTATGTACGGATTTACGTATGTATGTACCCCCGCGTTTGGCAACCATAAGTCTCAGAGCTACGAAATTAAAAACTTAAGCTCGCTATAGGCTAGAAGGAATACAGCGAGATTTTGGGTGAATTCGGAACAGGAAGTGGACATTGACATGAAAGAATTTTCGTTTTTTTGATTTTCTCAAAAACGGAACTAACTCTTTTGTTTAAAACTGGTGTATTTATCAAGTGTCATAAGTTATTAGTCGTGTATAGATTTCAATCCGATTGAAATAAAGGAAGGGGGGTGTAAATTAGGAGTGTCGCGATGACTTCAAATAAATGAAAATTTGAAAGTTGTGTGGTGACCACACCATTATGTTTTTTATTTAACTTTTAGAATTTTGATTAACCATGGACAATTTCATACCAAATGAGTTTACATTAAGATAGAATAGAAGACAATCGATGAAAAGATAAATAAAAATTTCGACTATTGATTACATTTTTACTTTACCAGGGTATGGTCAAGTATTGTAATCGTGCATGAAAAAAGTGATTTTTTCCTTCTTTTTTTCGAAATATCTCAAAAACGGCTGAAACTATTTTGATTAAAAAAATTGTGCGAAACCATGGCATTTCGGTCTACAAAAAAGCTCTAATAAGTGAACATCGAAAAAAATATATTTTTCGAGATAATAATTGTTTTGTCAAAATGTCTGTTAGTCTGTCTGTCCGTCCGGTTGTCTGATTGTCCGTTAGTCTGTGCGTTATCAAATTTTTGTGGACGAGCTAGTTCAAAAACTGAATATCGAAACCAAATTTAATAAGTAGTTTTGGTCCATTGAGATTAAGAGCTGATTAGATTTTGATGCATATCGACCCAAAATTAAGGTGGTGGAGGGGGGGGGGTTAAAAATTAAAAATATAGGCTCTTGTACCAAACTCAACCAAATTTTGTATACATAATCAGTGGGGCCCGAGAAGTCTAAAACTCAAAAAACTAACCGCCCAAAATTAATTAAATATAAGTGAGGGGCCAGGTAGTATGGTAAAGTCAAGTGGATGGCCACATCAGAACACGTCAGCTTATTTTTTATGTACATATAATGGTATTGATACAAGAAGTTGCACCAAATAGGTAGAAGCTTTGTAGTTCGTGTGTATCGTGAAAATAAGAAGTGATTTAGAGATTTGATCGGAATTTAAGCTATCTTGAAAGATTGAAGGTTATATGTTGCTGGGAAGATGGTCGGAGGAAGAGACTTCCAGAATAAATAAATATTATAAATGAAAATGTATAGTTCTAAACTAGAGTTTTTCACCTAAATAATCCACGCACATTTGAATTGAATTATTTATTTAAATAATTCAAATCTTTGAAAGAACCTCATCGATGTTGCTAAATAACAATTGTACTAGGCATTTCATCCCAATCAGATTTTCTCTAAGAACGAATGTCATTTCTCTCCTTTGGTGCATAAAGTATAGTTACCATTTATATGAAAATGGACTGTTTTAAGTAAATGAAATTAAATTAAATGATTTACTTGATTATTTTTTTTTACTTTCACATTCATATTTTATAGAAAATAGTAATGAGAAGTATTGCGATCGCCTGCCTGGGTCCTGATACTTTAAGAGCTTCTATCTCAAAGATGAATTTTTTTTTTGTAACTTCTAGGTTAGGGGTCAAAAAAAGGTTTGAAACCTGTGGCTTACCCTCTCTGTCTCTAAAATTGTCTTCAATTATTTTTCAGATTTGCCAACAAACGAGGGACAAAAATCACACAAATATGCAAAATATAGCTTAAATCGCTAAATATGCACTTAAACTCTAATTAATATGCAAAATAAGATTTCTCTGGGAGGGTCCTGATACCCTAAAACGCCCAGATACAAAAGATTAGAAGGATAGCAATCAAGGAAAAAAACATGCATTATATCCAAAATCCGAACACTAGTTATAACTGATCCAGGGTTCATTTTTTCAGCTCAAACAGTTCGTAAATTGATTTGTTTTAGTTTTTTTGAGTATTTGAAAAAATCTCAAAAGGATTTTTTTTAATAACCATCATTAAAAAATTAAACAAAGAAACATAACTTATATGTATTCTTCATTAAAAATTTCGGCTGATAGCCTCTCTCTTGAAAAAGTTCAGCCATTTAGTGTCTAAAATAGTGAAATAATCATTAACTCCTAATAATAAAAAGTCTAATAATAAATAATTTTTCAGGCCATATATATAGAGCCAAATATAAAAGAATTAGTCGAATGTATTGTGAAGAGAATTGGGGACAATTGATTTGATCTGGAGATACTATATGAGCTTGTGCACATATTTTTTTAGTCTTGTAATTAAATTATAATTAATGAGACGCCTGATGAAGCATAAATAAAATAGTAAAACGTTGCGCAAATCAAGGTAAATTCTTTGATTTTCTAGTTTATTGTCCAAATATCTGCAAATGTAATTCATTTAATAATAATAATTTTTGACAAAATTTTTCGACAAAAAACAAAACGCAATAGTATACATAAATTAAAAAGTGAAATCACATATATCATACACACTTTCAACGATTTATAATTTGACCCAATAATTTTAATTATAAATTCTATTATTTTGTTGTTAATTGTTTCATTATATGTACTATATATCGTTGACCTAGGATTATTTCCTCCATATTAAATTAAATTAGTTTATCCGGTGACCTTGAGATTAATTAATTATCGAGTAAATATATGGTCCAAAGAATGAGAATCGTGTACACCTATTATGACTCATTGATATTTTATTTCTTGACGAGCTTGTATAAAAATCGGCGGCTCTTCTTTAAGCCGTCACTTAATATCCTGCAGTGCTCCCTCATGGCTACCTTTTACCGGTCTTTTATTCTACTCTTACTGATCGGCTTCTCCAGTGTTCTCTCTGAAGAAGTGATTCCAGGTTAAATTCTAGACTTTCTTCTTTCTTAAAATATTTTGAAAAATATATATAATTTTGTTTGAAAAAAAAATTAACATTTTTAAAAAAAATTTTTTTCCATTATTTTATCTTGAATTTTTTTTGCTTTATTTTCTATTAAACTTATTATTATTTTTACTTTACCATATGGTCAAGTATTGTAATCGTGCATGAAAAAAGTGGTTTTTTTCCTTCTTTTTTCAAAATATCTCAAACGGCTGAAACTATTTTGATTAAAAAAATTGAGCGGAACTATGGCATTTCGGTCTATAAAAAAGCCCTAATAAGTAAATATCGAAAACATTTTATTTTTCGAGATAATAATTGTTTTGTCAAAATGTCTGTTATTTAGTCTATGCGTTACCAAATTTTTGTGGACGAGCTAGATTAAAAACTAGAGTGAATATCGAAACCAAACTTCACACCTAGTTTTGGTACATTGAAATTAAGAGATAATTAGATTTTGGTGCATATTGACCCAAAATTAAGGGGAGTGGAGGGGTGTTCAAAATTAAAAATCTAGGCCATTTGAGCAAACTCAACCAAATTTTGTATACATAATCAGTGTCTAAAAATGCAAAAACTAACTGCCCGAAATTGGGGGGGGGGTGTTTAGGGTCAAAAAATGAAAATCTTGACCATTTACTAAACTCAACCAAATTTTGTATATACCTATAATCACAGGAACCCCAGAAGTCTAAAAATGCAAAAACTAACCGCTTAAAATGGGGGAGGGGGGGTATGGTCAAAAAATGAAAATCTTGGCCATTTACCAAACTCAACCATATTTTGTATACATAATTAGTGGGACCCCAGAAGTCTAAAAATGCAAAAACTAACCGTGGGTCAAAAAATGAAAATCTACGCCTTTGTAGCAAACTCAACCAAATTTTTTTTAATAATTTTAGACATATATACTCAAAAGCAAAGAAAACCGGAGACTTGATAATTTTTAGATAAATACAACATTAAAAAAAAATATTTCCATATTTAGACTAGATAGGTAATTAAAAAAATTATTTCTAAAGCTAAAATGGATTTTAATTTTTTCTGGCTTAATAAATATGATTTTAAAAAACAGAAAATTGTAACGGCAATCTATTAAAATAAAAAAAATCATGATTAATTAATAAAATGTCTCAAAAAAGTTTAGAAGACAAAGAATAAATTCATTTTTTTTTTATTTTCGATATAATATTAAATTCCCATTAATTAATCGAAAGTGTTAACATTTTAAATTATGTCTATTATTATTTAATATATTTTGGTTTGATTATTTTATGAGAATATTTATTTTAAATCATTTTATTAAAAAATAAAAAAAAAACTTATCAAGTGTCCGGTTTTTTTGCTGTTGAGTGTATATATAGGTATATCTACAAATGACTTGGAGAATTCTTGAAAATTGGTGAAAATTTTCTGGTTTATTCACAGACTTTCGGCTTCTAATTCTGAAAACGTTTTCATGTTATCCGATATAGTTCAAATCCATTCAGTCAGTCCATCGATAATACGTTAAGATCAATTATTTGTATTAAATTCATGTTTGTACTTCCTTCAATTCAATATAAACTTATTTATTTTAACATGAGAGTACCTTGTAATTTTACCTAATTTTTTATTATTAAAAAATGTTTCACCTTGAACCAACACATATCTCCTTAAAAGTTATTGTATCTCCGATCGTTTGAAATCGACTTCATATTTAAAAGGCAAAAACTCGTAAATAAAGGAGCAAATTTTAGCCAAGTTTGTCATTTCACCATGGGTGGTCCAACTCGAAAGGATTCTTCAGTTCATTAACTTGACCTCCAGAGCCTCAACAAGCAGACAATTCTACAAATGATTATACAAAGTTCTTGATCTATTTTATTATAGTGTAATTAACTCAGAGTCTCAAAAATCTTGAAATTACTTAATCAAACTTTATTTGGTTATATTGATTCTTATTAAATTAAAAAAAAATGTTTCTATCGATATTTTTTATTTAATAAATGATTATATAACTGAGAGTCTTTTCTTCCATAAAAGAGACGTCTTCGTAAGAATTTAATAATATAATAAATTGTATTTAAATGAAAACTGATCTTTGGTATGCAAATAAATATTTTAACATTTAATTTATTTTTTCTATATTTGAGATTAGTTTTGATTGTCTTTTGATATTTTCAGATTCATTTTCGCAATGTCCGACAGCAAAGCGATTACGGCGAGGAGCACCCAGGAAGGTGTTGCTTGTCAGCCCCGAGAAACCTGAATTGGCCCAGGAAGGGGGATACCCCTATGCCCTAAACTACGGGTACAGCAAGCTCAGTCGAACAGATCCTGACATCCATGTAGTGATAGGGGGTGGCGGAGGTGGTGGAGGCGGCGGAGGAATCTACATCCATGGTGATCTCGGGGCAGTTCTTCCCGGGAATAGTCCTTCCGGTGGGGGATCTTTTGGTGGCGGTGGAGGAGGTGGTTTCACTCCAAAATATTACACAGTTCATCGAGCACATGGAATCTACAGCGAAAGGCCTGAACCCACGGATTTAATCTATGGTCGACCTACTTTCAAAACGGTTGATTACAAAAATATTGATCCTTCTGACGTTTCTAGGATTAAATCATATCAAAGAGAATTTGCTTTAAGCCAAGAAAATCACCCAAGAGTGGTGACAGGTAATTTATTTTGTTTGATTTAAAAGACTAGCCTAATAAATATATTTGATGTGTCTTAAACACATCATGTTAATTTACCACACACTTTCGGGGGTAGTGGTAAAGTCATATATAGTGTGACAAGCCAACTTTTTTGTAGACCAAAAAAGTGATTTCGAAAAAATTCTACTACTTCCAATAAATAAATCATTAGCTGATTTTTACGTCATTTATAAATTATTTTCCCCCCATTTATCCAGTACTAATGAAACTATTGTATAAATCAGAGGTTCCCAAACTGTGGGCCGCGAAGCTTAATAATTAATTGAAGCAAGACATTTGGCCTAACTAGACAAACAACAAAGTGAGAAGCTGAAAATTTATTTTTTATTCATTTATATTAGACATATATAAACAGAAATATATGACAGTGACACCCTCGAAAAAATCTGAAATATATAAAACAAAGGGTCCCGCCTGTGTTCTGAATTTTTTTCATAGAAAAATAAACTATTAATTCCCATGATACTTTTATCGATTCTAATACAAGAGTATTTAGAGAGGCCAAATACATTTGTTTTGATATATGCACTTTTTCTTATCGCACATCCAAAGCAGTAAGACCACATCTCGAAATTTTTGAAAAATTGAGTTAGGTTTAGAATAAATAATGTTATGGATATTGCAGAAAGGCCATATATCTATTTTTAAAATTATCCCCTAGGGAGAATATAATTTCCTTAGATTTCTTAAGAAATATGATTATGACAATCATATTCTAAACACTGCTGTGTAAAACAAACCTTTTTTGACACGTGGCCCTACTGCATTGAATGTCCGTTATGGAAGGGCGCCATGGAAAAATTTTAATTGAAAAAAGGCGCCGCGACTCGGAAAAGTTTGGGAACCCCTGGTATAAATAATTTCAGATTTAATTACTTTGATTTGCTCCTTCCCCTTGATTGGACTTCATGAATTTGTGATAAAATGAATTTACTTAATTACTAAATACACTTTTACTTCCTCAAAGGCTCCACTCCTAACAATTTTATAAAATATTTTACACGCATGTGAATCACGCTTTAAATTACTTTTAATTTTTATGAGTCTTTATACAGTACTACCGGTTGGAATCATAGATTAATCTTATTATTGTTCTAATGTTTAGTTTTCTCATATTATAATTATAAGTCTAAATTATACGATATATAAAATAATTTATTATTTTAGATACTACGAATAAACGAGTGTATTACCCGGTAAGTCCAAACCACGAAAACATTGGAACAGGACATCCCGAATATTTAGACAAATCTGATTTTCATTCACATCCAGAAGAAATTGTAAAGAATGAATATGTAAAGAAGATAATTTTAGAAAGAGTCCCTTCTAGTTCTAATGATGGATATGGTGAAGCTCATCATCCAATTGTTCAGATACAAAGAGCTCACTCTCAACATTTGAATCCACCATTTCATTTGTATGACCCTGACCATCACGAAGAACATCCCAAAGAATTTCACATTTTAACAAACGATCCTAGAACCACACATTTTCAAACTAATTTGAATCAAGGATCGAATCACCCAGATGTATTTCCAATTGAAAAAGGTATACATTTATATACAAATCCTATTTCTTTTAATTGATTAATTTACATATTTTATTCAAAATGTAGCACCTAAAACACATTTAGTCATAACGCCAGGACATTTAATCCCAAGTACCAATGAAGATTTATTCGTCAATAGACAATACTCGAACGTGCACGATCACAATTTTGACCAAGGTAATAAATCATCTTTAGAATCAATAATTTTTAATTCACAAATTAATAAAAATTTCAATCTCATATTTAGGTGTTCATAAAGAAGAAAGTTATGGTAATCATTATATTTATCAAAAGGAATATTCTGATGATCCCAGCCATGTGAATTATCAAGTGCATGCTGACGAAAGAGAAAAATATCCCGTTATAAAATTAAATGGCGAGGGTTCATTAAAAGAAAGGCAGAGTCCATCAAATTTTGGCGTTCATGAGAATTCTGGATACATAAATATTGGTAGTGAAGAACAATCTCCGTCTCCAGTTTTAAAATCATCACATCTGCTTCAAGATATTTTGAGTCCAAGCAGGGATCATCTCAATTACGGCGTTAAATTAGTACGAGAGCCAAAGATTAAGAGTACGTCAGTAAACAATGATCAACAATCCAGAAATAAGAATTACGATTTGATTTCAAGGGAATTAAATGAAAACACTGATGTTTATGGATCTGGGCTTAAAAATGCCAACGATTCTAAAAATAAACAAGATTCTACTCAAAGTGGTCCTAAACAAACTTTGTATCCAAAAAATATTCATACATCCGTAAATTAATCCCATTAACGACAAGTGAATTAATATGTAAGATCAACAAAAGATCCATACAATTTTAATAAAATCTTTTATTGAGAAAGTTTTAAGATTGCTTATCAATACTTAAGGTAGAAATACCGCTTTGTCATTACTATTAAAATCTCTATTTTTTAAATATATTGCTTGTAAATATAATAATATAATTTTATGTATTAACTATTATTCTATTGTTTTTTTTAAATTCGCTTACTTACAAACTGAAATAATATAAAATATAATTTTCTGAATAAAATAATCCATAAAGCAACAAATCATTCATTTAAATATTCCCTTTTTTTTTTAATTATAAATATATAAAATATACCTTAGAAATCATAAATTCTTTTTTGTGATGCCCCCCTCCAACAGACATACCATCTAAAAAATCTTCGGAGCGTACCGTTTCTTAAAAAAAGTGTTAATTTTTTTTCTTAATTTTGATTAAAATAAACTACTTATCTCTTTGCCGAAATTAATATTAATGGAAAATATAAAACAGATTGTTTGAATTCTACATAGGTGTATTATAAATTAATTTATTTTATAATGATTTAGAATGTGTGGCTTCAGGCAGGGGCGTTTGAGGCCCGTGGTAAATTCATCGGATGGGGCTCTCCCTCAATGTAAAGAAGCTAAACAAACGTTGTAGTTTCATTTTTAATAAATCTCTATGTAAAATACGTACAAACGCTATTATAATTATTGTGTGTATTTTTCGTTGATTTTCTAGTAGCTTTTAATTTAAAGAACGTATTGGATTGAAATAATTTTTTTTTGTATTCAAAATTTTAATTAATTAAAATTATTAAAAAATTTTCGGGCCTTCTGTTCTGCAAAAGTGTTAATGACAACATCAAAGTTCAAATTTCGGGTCATGGAATGTTCGATGGATAGAATAGCTTAGTTGCGTAACTTTTCTTGTCCCATAGAATTTCTTAAATAAGATTTTATCAATTTTAATTTTAAAAATGATCGCTCGGCACCCGGAGTCACAGGAATGGTTACAAATAACAAAAATGCAGTGCACCCTTCAGGAAAGCAAAGAAGACATAAAATGATTCTTTACGATTAATAAATCAGCAAGTTCTCTTATAGAAGACGACTTTTCTATTTCGTGTATACAACTGGATCGAAAATTGAGAATTTCCTTGACAAACGAGATACTAATTTTGTAATAATAAATGTTAGGATATTCTCCGGTAGTTCGCGGCCCTTTCGGGCCGGGGGGGGAGCGTGGCATTTTGCCCGACATGCCACCCTATTGTTACGCCACTGGCTTCAGCAGAAAACACTCTGCCTAGAAATTCGGGGCCTAGAAACGAAGCTGAAAGAGAGTTAGCTATTTAATAAAATGCTGAAATTAAATATTATTTTGTAACAGATAAGTGATAATTGATAATAAATAAGTGTCCTCCTAATCTGCATAAGTACTATTTTACATTTTATTTTGTGATAATTTAAATTAATTAAATTATCACAAAATCAATCGAATATAGAATGAAACTTTTAGGAAAAAAAATCCATGCTAATAATAATAGAAATAAATCAATTTATTTGATTTCCGGAGAAGATAATGCACAGGATGATGGAAAAATTGATTCGTAAGAATAATGTGACCTTCAAAATGTGTCATTATTGGTTTTGGTGTAGAACGAATTTAATCATAGCTTGGCAAACACACCCGAAAGAGAATGTTAAGAAAAATAAAACCACTCGAGGAAAACCTTGCTTCTGAAATAGTTAAAGAATATGTTTCTAATTCCACGTTGCATGGATACCGGTATCTGAATGAGGAGGGGCGACATTGGCTAGAAAGGTATCTTAAAGCAAATCTAAACGTATTCCTAAGACAATTCAAATGTAGCAAGATCCGAAAATAGGCTATCTACTTTAGCCTTAAGTTATATCGCATAGGTCCATTAATGCTTCAATTAAATATCCTTCATTTAATAAATTATTATCAGGGCTTATAATTTCTAAAATAAAGAACTGAAAAGGAAAAAATTAGCTAAGTTTCATTTTTTAACCCTCTTCCACATTTTGGATGGTTGGTTTTTACGTTTCTAGTTCCATAGGAGGTCACAGATTATGTAGGTATACAAAATTTGATCGAGTTTGGTGCAAAGCACTAGAATTTTTATTTTTTGACCCCCTCCCCCTATTTTGGGAGGTTAGATTTTCCATTTTTAGTTCCAAAGAGTGATTTTTTAAACACCCCCCGCCCCCAGTTGGATAATATTTCAAAAAAAAAACGGTTCTAACATTTGTTTTAATAATTTATAAAAGACATCTACATATTTAAAATGAATTGACCAAAGCCACCCGATAATGAAAAATTCATTTTGGCTATCCAAGCATGCAATCGATCAGTTGATGGAAATTTTTTATATTGAATAAACTTTAAACCCCTATATCTGTAAACCATTAATCAAAAACCTTTTTTGTATTTTTTGACTCTCTTAGTCAATATAAGAGATTAAAGGTGAATTCTTGCTTAAATTTTATTTTGTAGGCATTTAGTTTTGAGAATTTCAAGCTACATATATTTTATTTTCAATACAAAAGAATAGAAAAAATTATATTTAAACATTTCAAAAATTATTACGGATTTTAAAGCAACCCTAGTAGCACAACGTTTCAATTAAATTGAAAGTTTTTGCCGAGAGTAGCAGAATTTTTATATATTGAAGGAGACAATACAAAGAGTGTGTCTTCTGCTGGAATTATAAATCGTTATAAATAAATAAAATTTATAATTCCAGCAGAAGACACACTATTTTATTGTCTCCTTCAACAATGTTTCAAACTATATAGTAACTATATGGGGGCTATATAGATTCTCAAAATCTATATAGGCACTATATAGTGTTGCTATATAGTTTGAAACATTGTACTACTAGGGAATGCATCGGTCTCACAGAGGCCCTAGGTTCCTTGTGTCTATATTACATTTTTTTCTTTATTCTCTAATTTAATTTTTCTATATACAGATTGTTTCAAAAATACTTTTACAAACATCGGGCATGGGTTCCATACACCAAAAGAAAGAAAAAGAGTTAAAATGAACGTATTTCCCATAATCTTTTGTTTTCTCGTTAGGATCTGTTCAACACATTGGTACACTCATAACACGTGAACACACAAAACTCATTCATTTATAAATGAAAAACCAGAAAATGTTCATATGAACTTATTTCCTTCTTTTGATGTAAGGAACTCATGCCCGAAGTTTGTAAAAGTATTTTTGAAACACCCTGTATATTAGGTACGAAACCCTTGTTATACGAGTTTGACTTGCACTTGGCCGTTTTTTATTTTTATTTATTTTATTTATTATCATTTATTTATTTATATTAAAACTGATAGTATTTTTTTCTCTACAAAATTTTTCCGTCGTCATTTTTAAAATGGTGCTCCCAAGTGGCCACTTGGTTTGTTTGGTCCTAAAACTGTCTCTGAATCGGTTTTGGTTTGATTAAAAAAAAGGTATTTCCACAAGCTTAAACGGATATACTTAAGTATTTTTCGAAACTTTTTTCTTGTTCTTTAAAATTTTATAGGAGAGTCGGGTTAGCCGAGCTGACTAACGCGCTGGCCCCGCTTCGGCATCGATGATGACGATGATGGAGCGGAAGGCCGGGGTTCGATCCTGGCTAGCATATAAAATTTCTACCGGCTAAAACTCGGCTCCCTCACTAAACCTACTAACACTTTACTGATGTGCTGTCTAAATGGGCTTTGTTCCCGGTGACAATAAATAAAAAAAATAAAAAAATTATAAATAATAGATTGTTTGTTTGTTTTTAGATGCATTTGGATAGTTGTGCATTTGATAGGCGCCTGGGGAGTGATTACGATCATACTTGATACTTGGGTACAGTATAGTGACACACCCACTGTTACAACAGTACATTCGACCAATTATCCCATTTGGAATGTCATATATCCTAGTATAGCAATTTGTGATAACAACAAGATTAGTCGCAGAGAGATCATCGCATTTACTAAAGAAATAATGTATGTATGAATTACAAATAATTATATTTCATAGAGAAAATCAAAGAGGGTGTATTTTGTGGCAAATAATCTAAGATGCTGTTGCTATCTGTCGCCCATGTCGAAAATCTAACCCAATGGCCAAAAATGCTTTCTGGGCCATTGGCAATCCATTGAGGCTATTAATCAATCTCATCTAAGAGCATATCAGATTTTTTTAATTTATTCTTCCAAAACTTTAGTGACTTAGTATTATATATGTATTTCTTCAATTGTTTAAGAATTATTATTCAGTGTGAATTAAAATAAAAACAATGAATTGATTTGTTATATAGGTACCTACTTATCTATTTAAATGTTTATAAAAGTGTTTATTTTAGCTATTAAAAATTTTGGCAAATTATAATTCGATAATTAAATATAAAAATAAAAAAACAAAAATTATTAGAATAAATTTTCTTTTCGGAGAGAGACGGATTGGTAGAAAGTTTAATTAATAAGTGATGGAAAGCCAGCCCAAGGATAGTGAGAAAAACTCTCTCGAATAAAATATATTATTATTATTGGATATTCATTCTTTTCATCACTCAAAAACCAACGTTTTAGAGGATTTTCCCTCCTTCTTCAGGATTTAAAAGGGGGGTCATTGTATTTTTCCCTCAATGAACCTTGAAGAAGGAGAGAAAATCTTCCGAAACGTTAGTTTTTGAGCAATGAAAAGAATGAATATCCACAAAAGAATTTTTCTCAATATCCTTGGGCTGCCTTTCCATAACTTATAAAAATAATAATAATATAAAGAAAAAAGTAATTCTTAATTAAATCCGATCCAGAAATAACGATGATTGGAATTGGAATCAAAAGGAATCTCAGGAAAACCTGATGAAAATGTTTACGTATCTTGGACGCCTCTACGATCACGAAGATGGAGATGAAGATGATATTGATAAACTAGCAACGCTACTGGAGAATAAAAATGTGTCAACGTTAGAAATGATGGTTAAGGTATAATGGATTCTCACATATAAAAATTGGTTTCTGTTTTTAATCTGCCTATTACTTTTGCAGATTATGCCTAAATGTGAAGATCTTTTACTACGTTGTTTTTGGAGGGGAGAAGAGAGATCATGTTCTCATATATTTCAGTTTCGTAAAACTATGGATGGTTTCTGTTGCACTTTTAATTTCCTGCGAGTTATCGACGAAAATGAAAAGTAAGTAGGTATAACAAAATATATATTTTAGTAATTTTTGTATATCGAACTGGCCCACACCTAAGCTCTGAGAGCACGAATCTCATCTTTCTTGTAAACTCCTATATCACAGTAATGGTATTTATCATAAGTCGTAGAGGAATTATATTTTATATTTGAGTTAGATGTCAGCTAAAAAGATTACATCAAAATTGATGACGAAATGGTTCAGCCGAAGTTCCATTTATTTTTACTTTACCATACAGGGTATGGTCAAGTATTGTAATCGTGCATGAAAAAAGTGGTTTTTTCCTTCTTTTTTTCGAAATATCTCAAAAACGGCTGCAACTATTTTTATTAAAAAAATTGAGCGAAACCATGGCATTTCGCTCTGCAAAAAATCTCTAATAAGTGAACATCGAACATCAATATTTTTCGAGATAATAATTGTTTTGTCAAAATGTCTGTTAGTCTGGTGGTTGTTAATTAGTTAGTCTGTGCGTTACCTAATTTTTGTGGACGAGCTAGCTCAAAAACTATTGTGAATATCGAAACCAAATTTAACACGTAGTTTTGGTCCATTGGGATTAAGAGCTGATTAGATTTTGGTGCATATCGACACAAAATTAAGGGGGTGGAGGGGGGGTTAAAAATTAAAAATCTAAGCCGTTTGAGAAAACTCAACCAAATTTTGTATACATGATCAGTGGGACACCAGAAGTCAAAAAATGCAAAAACTAACCCCTCATACATGATTATAAATAATTTTAGGGGCCAGGTTGTATGGTAAAGTCAAGTGGATGGCCACATCAGAACACGTCAGCTTATTTGAGTTTTAAATTACTGGTTGATTGCTTTGAAAGAGAAAAATTAGAAGGATAATTTTAAAGAAGTGGAAGTTCTAAGTAAAAGTAATGTGATGCACAGATCATTTTATTTCTATTTGCAGAGATGTACAAGATACCTCATAAAAAGTTTTTGGAATACAGGTTACAAGATACTTTAAGTAAAGTATTTGAGATATCAAATACAAGATAATAAATGTTATTTGAAATACTAGATACAAATAAGTATTTTCTAAATACTTTTTTAAAATAAAATACTTCTTGAAAGAAAACACTTGTATTCATCTTAACATAAGGTTTATTTAGCTTAATACATTAATTATGAACTGTGATCGCGTTAATGGCATAAATCTGAGAAAATATATTTTTAAGGTTGTAATTGAAACTTAAGTAAAACTAACTAGTTCTTCAAACATTTTATCACTCATTTTTCTTCGAGAGGTCTCATTATCATCACAGTAATTAAACATGTTAAAAAGCCAAGTATATTTTTTAATTATCTTATAGCTTATATATTTAAGAGTATTTTAAAACAAATTTGAGCATTCAAGTATTTCTGAGACTTTTTTGTGCTTTTTGTAAAACAAAAACCCGATTCTTAAATTTTTATTAAAATATTTTTAGTTTTTTTGAGGAATTAAGATAGGTTCATAAGATCATTTTTATCTGCTTTTAGGTATAACACACAAACTTTCTGCAAAATTTCATGGTATCTTTAATAGTTTACAAGGAAAACATTTTGAATGTTGTGAGTGAAACTAAAAAATTAATTAAAAAAAACTATAAATGATAGAGCAAAGAAAATTTACGGGTGTTATCAGGATAGAAATAGAATCATTTGTGCCAAGTTTCATCAAACTCTGAGGGGGTGGGTGTCATGACCGGGTGAACTAACATGGAATGACCTTTGTACCTTTTTGGCGCAATTTTTTCTTGTATATATCATTACAAAAATAAACACGTATTTTTAAGCCCCAAAAGATCATAAATTATCAGAAGGATTTTGTCTTTAAAATCTGAATACGTATACCGAGGGGTCAACCGCGACCTAATATGCTATACACCTACTTCCACTTGTACTTCCAAATATTTCCAAGTACTTCCAAATATTTCCAAGTACTTGCAAAATACTTCAAAGAGGTGTATCGCGGATCACCCCTCGACGTATACCATTATAATGAATTTATTTATTTATTTTTTCAGTCACATTAACAATTTTTTAAATATTAATTTGGAGAAGATTAATAATGGTTATGTCTCATCGATTCCTGGCTTTGAAATGGGCCTCTCTGTCATCACCGCTATAAATGCTAGTGATTATTTTTACCCGTTGGAACCAAACATCGGCTTGAAGGTATAATCTAATCCAAGTTAAGAAAAGTGAACCATATTTTAAGAATTAGTTTTTTTTCGAAAAATAATAGTTTATCATAATATCATTTGAATAACAATTATACTTGAATTACTATGATAATCTTCCGATACATTTAAGAAAAATCAATTAGTATCTGTATCATCATTATATAAGGACTCAGTTTGTATGTTTGACTCCCAAGAATTATTGGAATAATTTTGAAAAAGCCTTACTACTAGTGACTTTACAATCTCTTATTAAACAAAAAATACTAAAATATTTGTAAATTTCAATATTCTGGAAGAGGTAGAAAATAACTTTTAAAAGTGTAATGAAATACTAAACATATATCATTACCTACTATTAAAGTCTCCAAAAAAGAAAGAGTAAGGTGAAATGAGTTTCCAAAGAATCAAATTACAGGGTGGCGCAGATGGATCGGGTGGTTTTAAAATACTTGTCAAACTGTCAATTTTAAAGGTATTGGATTGAAATAAAGTGCAAAACGTGTAGTTACAATGGAAGTTTATTAACAAAAGATTAGTAAAGTTAGTTTTTAAAAATTACATCCATCAAATGCTCTCCTTCTCGAGCGACGTATTCTTGGAGTCGGTCCTTAACGTTCCGCATTGCCCGCTCAAGCACATCACCAGGAATTAATGTGATTTCGTTGTGAATTGCTGCCTTCAACTCCTGAATGGTCCGGGGTTTGTTCATGTACACCCTTGCTTTTAAATAGCCCCATAAGAAGAAGTCACATACCGTGAGGTCCGGTGAGCGAGGGGGCCAATGGAGATCTCCATTACGGGAAATCAAACGGCCAGGGAACAGAGCGCGTACAGCTTGCATTGATATCCTAGCGGTATGTGCAGTTGCCCCGTCTTGTTGGAACCACATATT
Organism: Forficula auricularia; assembly: GCA_024734495.1. Taxonomy (NCBI): domain Eukaryota; kingdom Metazoa; phylum Arthropoda; class Insecta; order Dermaptera; family Forficulidae; genus Forficula; species Forficula auricularia. Next base: position 1,953,845 of record JALMQS010000117.1, read on the forward strand.
GTCCATGTCGTAATTGTTCTCTTCAAGTTGTGGGAGAAGAAATTCTTCAATCATGTTCACATAACGCTGCGAATTAACAGTAACCGCCTGCTCCCTTTCATTTTCAAAAAAGTAAGGCCCAATTATCCCTACCTTAGAAACCCCACACCAAACCGTCACTTTGTCACTATGGAGAGGCCGTTGGTGTAGGTCTCTTGGGTTAGTGTCGGCCCAGTAACGGCAATTTTGCTTGTTGACGTAGCCGTTAATGTGAAAGTGAGCCTCGTCAGACATCATGATAATCAGGTTTTCATCTTCCAATAACTCCAACATCCGTTGGCTAGACTGAAGCCTTTGAAGATGGTCTGTTGGGAGAATCTTCTGGACCACCATGATTTTATAGGGGTGGAATTTCAGTTCTTTGTTAAGAATCCTTTGAAGGCTCCGACGTGACATTCCAAGAGCTTGTCTTGTTGATCGACGTGGGCTCTCACACGCTCCACGTTCTCAGGCGTTCTTATTGTTTGAGATCTAGACGTCCATTTTGGAGCACATGAACCAGTAGTGCGGAAATTATGCACCCAACTCAATATCGTATCTCGCTTAGGAACACTACCGCGAGGTGGGATGTTGAAACGCCGGCGAAAGCGTCACAGCAACAATTGACTCGTTATTGCGTATAAACCCTTCCACTGCGAAAACACGATGCTCAACGGACCACGTAGCCATCGCGACTGACTGCCAGTCTGCAACTGAAACTTCCCGTCCCCCCCACCACAGCACGAAGACCGCCGAACCCCTGGCTCCCCCACTCCAGACGTACAGTCCACTTCAAAACCACCCGATCCATCTGCGCCACCCTGTATTATTCTGAAATTCATTCGGAATTGATTTCTATGCTATCTATGTAGCTATAACATATCCATTTTTTTTTTTAATGCAATCGAATGCAGGAAGGGGTGCACCAGTAAAGATGCAGCTCCTATGGATCTCGAAAGACCCTTCATTACCGAAGAGAAGGGAACGTTGATTAAGTGAGAGGGTGTAGACGTAGGTGTCTATGCACTCCGGTTTTGAAGGTTTGAAGATTATAGGTGCTGGGAAAGATGGAGGCTGGGTGGACATTGGGTGTTCACTGGGTATTCCTGCTATATAACCTAAGGTTACATGCTATGTCACGTAAAAATAGCAGCTATATAACAGTTATTTCCCATTAACAATGCTATTTAACATTCTTACATACCATTTAACTACATAATAATGTTATGTATACGCTTTATCACGCTTCTTCTTAATACACGCATTTTAGCAATTGCTACTCTTTGAATAAAGAAAAACACTAAATACATTAAAATCATTGAAGGTACACAATTATAAATCATTAAATGTCATCACTTAATGAAATTTAACTCAACGTTATTTGATGTAAATTATTTTAGTTTAATTAGAATACTTTAAAGATATCAAATTTGTTGAATTACACTACTAAACAAAAATTTCTCCCTGTAAACCTAACAATGGATTCCAGTAGAGTTTTATACGCTGATTATTTATCATGCAATTTCCCGATTTTTTACACGTCAGAGATTTGAGATATTATCGGTCAAAACGATGAAAAATGCCATTTTGACCTATTTTCGGGTCCTATTAGATATTAAACAGCAATCAATATATTTCAAATCAAAATATTTTGAAGGAGACAATAAAAGAGTGTGTCTTCTGCTGGAATTATAAATTTTATTTATTTATAACGATATAAATATTTTGTTGACGTAATAGAAAACAGCAACCTCTTTGATTTTCAAATTTAACTTTGTTTTTAACTCAATTAGAACTCGAGTTATAACTAAAAAACTAATACTACGTGATTAAAAAAGGGATAATAAACATAGATAAAAACATAAAGTGTTAGTTTTTTAGATAAAACTCGAGATCTAATTGAGCTAAAAACAAGTAGTAATTTGAAAATCAAAGAGAAAGCAGTTTTCTATTACTTCAAACAAATATTTTGATTTCAAATATTGCTGTTTAATATTTAATGGAACTCGAAAATAGGTGAAAATGGCCTTTTTCGTCATTTTGACCGATAATATCTCAAAACTCTGAATTGTTCTAAAAAATCGGGAAATTGTATGATAATCAGCGTATAAAACTCTACTGGAATCCATTGTTAGGTTTATGGGGCAAATTTTTGTTTAATTTTTGTCGAGCAGTGTTATCATTTTCAACTAAAGCAATGTGAAACTCAGTAACCCTGATTTTTTTATATAATGATATTGATGCGAACAGATGATGTCCCAAAAAGTACACCCTTTCTTGGGACGGACCCTTGCAATCGTAAAAAAAGAGTAGAAATGTAAATTATATGTTTTCTATTATTAATACGAAGGAGCTAAAACATAAAAAAGATAATTTATATTAAATTATATGTATTAATATTTTACCAAGCAAGCAAAAATGAGCATTACTATTTCAATTTCAAAAGGTGTTGATATTCAATCCTCATGATTTTCCTGACAAATCTTCAGGCGGCTTGAATGAGGCTTATATTTCTGCGTGGACGAGAAGTTTTCATTGAACTTAGCACAAATACTCTTACTTTCCGATAACGATATTCGAATGTTTCCAGCGAAAAAAAAAGAGGATGCTGGTTTTCTCGACGAACTTTTCTGCCGATTGCAGTGCGAGCTCTACTCTTATAGTGATTGTATTATTAATTGTCGCCTTGATAGCATAGCTACTTTATGTCAATGCATTCCTTTTTATCTACCAGATAGAGGCACGAATACTGATTACGTATATTTAATTTAAAAAGGGAATGGATAGGAGTTTTGTGGGGATCCGAGACGCTGTCCTCCAAGAAAGGGGTATCCAACCCTTTTGGCTTACACAGGCCACATTTGAAGAAAAAAATTGTCTCGGACCGCGGATAAAATAGTATTATAATTCTATTGATATTTGTTATTCAAATAAGATAGTTAATAATGATAGAAATAAGAACTTTATTATTATTTTTAGCTCATAGTGAGCTTCTAATTTTACTTTTCGTAAATTTTATACTTGAAAATAGCTTCTCGTATATGTAAATATACATACCTACATACTTACAAAAAGTGATATTATGTATTAGTATTTGTTTATATTTTTCCTGGCTAGATAATTAATATAAAATTCTAATAAAGAGACAATATTCAATTTTTCTTTCAGATCGGTATCTAATTGTTGTTCTAGAACATTCAATCAGAAAGTTTGCAAGTAGAAAATTTATTTCTAATGAAAATGGAGTCGAAAATAGACCAAAATGATGATTATTTTTTCGGAAATCTTGAAATCTAGTTCCAGATTCAAAATTTAAAATTAGCACTTTTATTTTTCGAAAACTTCACAGTAGATTTTCAGATTTCTTATTTTAGAGAAAAAAATTATCAGGCCAAATTGTTGTGTGTTTTCCAGTATCTACATATAAATCTCAATGTTTTAAGAAATTTTATGACTTTATATTGGGCCACGGGTTGGACAGCCCTGGTTTAAATCGAATGGGATTAAAGAAGGATATGAGGAATGATAATTTATTTTTTAAAAGGGTCACGGATATAATAATCCCTGACTATCCATTATCTATTGACATGTAAGAACGTGCAAAGATCTAAAAGACAAGTCCTGACAAGTTTTAGTTCAGGAGAGAAATTATCAATTAATTGTGATTGTTCTAGAAAACCCCAATTTCTTGTCTCCTTGTATATACAATTATAAAATAATAACAGTTGACTTGGTTAGTGTTGTAGCATATAAATTATTGAAATAATAAATATTTTAGAAAATTAAAATATGAGAAGTAGCATTTAGTGAATTTTATTCTTGAAAAAAAGCTTCACGTATTGTTCAAATGTACATTCATATTTCGAAAAATGGAATAAATATATCTCTAGATATCAATCTCAATGTTAAGGAAGTTTATGATTTTATGGTGGGCCACACTCATTGCATGAATAAATAAACTGCAACGGATCGTTGCTAAACTTTATCAAATTCATTTGAAATATTAATATGTTTGTTCCTTTATTATTAATCAGATATCACTTGCAATTTGTAGTTCATATTGACATTAATTCAAAAATAATTCTCATTTAAGAGTCGAGGAATAACCATTCCACATTGGATTTTTGACATTTCGGTTATTATTGTAACCATTGCTGAAGACATAGAGGAATCGACTTAAAATCAAAAATAGCCATCGATTCTCATCTAATACTTGAGGAATAACAATTCTACATTAGGTTTTTGACGTTTCGATTATTATTGGTAACCATTGCTGAAGACATGGAGGAATCGACTTAAAATCAAAAATAACGATCGATTCTCATCTAATACTAGAGGAATAACCTTATTGCATTCAATTTTTGATGTTTTGACCATTAATGGCAACCTCTATTGAAAACGTGGAAGAATCGACTTAAAATCAAAAAGACTAAATTCTTTTATGGCAAACAACTCAAACTTGAGTTGTTTACCAAAAATGAATTTAGTCTTTTTGATTTTAAGTCGATTCTTCCACGTTTTCAATAGAGGTTGCCATTAATGGTCAAAACATCAAAAATGGAATGCAATAAGGTTATTCCTCTAGTATTAGATAAGAATCGATCGTTATTTTTGATTTTATGTCGATTCCTCCATGTCTTCAGCAATGGTTACCAATAATAATCGAAACGTCAAAAACCTAATGTAGAATTGTTATTCCTCAAGTATTAGATGAGAATCGATGTCTATTTTTTATTTTAAGTCGATTCCTCCATGTCTTCAGCAATGGTTACCAATAAAAACCGAAATGTCAAAAATCCAATATAGAATGGTTATTCCTCAAGTACTAGATGAGAATCAATAGCTATTTTTGGTTTAAAGTCGATTTCTCTATGTCTTCAGCAATGGTTACTAATAAAAACCGAAACGTCAAAAATCCAATATAGAATGATTATTCCTCAAGTACTAGATGAGAATCAATCGCTATTTTTGGTTTAAAGTCGATTTCTCTATGTCTTCAGCAATGGTTACTAATAAAAACCGAAACGTCAAAAATCCAATATAGAATGATTATTCCTCAAGTACTAGATGAGAATCAATCGCTATTTTTGGTTTAAAGTCGATTTCTCTATGTCTTCAGCAATGGTTACTAATAAAAACCGAAACGTCAAAAATCCAATATAGAATGATTATTTCTCAAGTACTAGATGAGAATCAATCGCTATTTTTGGTTTAAAATCGATTTCTCTGTCTTCAGCAAAGGTAACGGATAAGAAAACAACGCAGTTGCTATGGTTACTCATAAAAATTACTCCCAAATTTTTAGCATTTCACAGAGAGAAGCCTATCCATTCTTACTTAAGCAAGGCTAAATGAGCTATATTAAAACTTTCAAATGAATAAATTTTAAAGAATTTAAAAAATTAAAAAAAGTACCTCTAGAGTAAAGTACTTTAAAATATAATTTTACTAAAAACTTTATTTAACCTTTTTTGTGGTCCCCAAGGTACTTAATTAGGATATTAAATTTCATCAAAATTGGTTAAGTCATTTTCAAGATATTTAGAAAAAACTAAAAAAGTACTGAAATAAAGTACTAATGTTTGTGGGCCGATATGTACCAAAAACTAATCAGCGCTTCATTTTGTTAAACTAATGGTAGGTTTTCAATTTTATTTCAATCGGTGCAACGGTGTGGAAAAAATCGTGGGCCAAAAAAACGATAACATACATCCATCCATACATCCGCACGCACTAAATGAAAAAATCGCACTTTTTGGCCTCTCGACGAGACCCCTTGTAATTTTTGGCAAAACCGTCACGTGCTAAAATTCAACCTAATTGAATACTACAATTTGTGACTTTAATTGAGTCCATGGGTTCCGTAGTCTTTACCTGAGGACCCTTTGAAGCCACGCTTGCCCCGAGAGCGATTACAATACTTTACCCATGCTTTGCATTGGATAAAGTAAAAAAATAGA
>JALMQS010000117.1:1959922-1976223 GCA_024734495.1 Forficula auricularia
GCTCTAAAAAATCGGGAAATTTTTTTTTTTTTTTTTTTTTTTTTTTTTTTTTTTTAATGCAATCGAATGCAAGAAGGGGTGCACCAGTAAAGGTGTAGCCCCTATGGATCTCGAAAGACCCTGCATTACCGAAGAGAAGGGAAAGTTGATTAAGTGAGAGGGTGTAGACGTAGGTGTCTATGCACCCTGGTTTTGAAGGTTTGAAGATCATAGGTGCTGGGAAAGATAGAGGCTGGGAGAGAGTTCCAGTTCCTTGAAGTCATGGGGATATATGTATTCGCGAATGAAGTGGTCCGGCACTTTTCCAATTTGACCGCAAAAGAGTGTTGGGAGTCGGCAAAACGTGTGCTGCGTGCAAAGTATGCTTTGGGGGGAATTATTGATTTTATCTCATCAGAGCACCTGCCGTGATAGTATCTATAGAAAAGGGAAAGGGCAGAGACATCTCTTCGATGAGCCAACGAGTCGAGGGAGTCGGTGAGGGTAGAATCGTCAATTAGCCTGACGGCTCGTTTCTGAATTGCATCAAGGGTAGCAAGAGAATATTTTGAGGCTCCTCTCCACAGATGAGAGCAGTATTCGAGATAGGGGCGGATTTGGGCCTTGTAGATGGTGAGAAGTTGTGGGGGTTTGTAAAATCGCTTGGACCTGAATAAGAAGCCAATCTTCCTTGCTGCAGATTTCGCCACAGAGGAGATGTGTTCATTCCAAGACAGGTCAGATGCGACAGAGACGCCCAACATGGATAGGCTGTCACACATTTTCAGGGTATTCGAATCGAAGTGAATATCAGGGAAATCTCTATTTTCGCGCCTAGAAATTAGACAACATTGAGTCTTATTTGAATTAAAGTTAACTAAATTTTGAGAGCCCCATTTATTCAGTTTGTCTAGGTCGAGAGTAATTGAGGAGGCAATATTGATTCGATTATTCGGGAGAGAGGGTTTGCCGTGTAGAGTGCTATCGTCGGCGTAACAATGAGTGGGGTTTGCCGTTTGATCAATAAGGTCGTTTATATAAATAAGGAAGAGTGTGGAGGAGATTACAGAGCCTTGGGGAACACCAGAGTTTGTAGAGAACGATTCAGATGATGTTCCATCCACCACAACTTTTATACTTCGGTTTGTCAGAAAGCTTTCTATCCATTTGCGAAGTGTTGGTGTGAATCCAAAGGCTGGCAGTTTGGCAAGAAGATTTTTGTGCCAAACCTGGTCAAAAGCTTTGGAGATATCAAGGGCTACAGCGAGGGTTTCTTTTCCGGCCTCTAGAGTATTGTTGAAGGTGTGGGTGACATAGGTTAAGATGTCGCCTGTGGAACGATTTTGTCTGAATCCATATTGCCTATCGTGAATTAATTTATTGTTTTCTAAGTGATGAAGGACGTGTTGGTTTATGACTAATTCCATTAATTTGGAAAGAACAGAGGTGATCGAGATAGGCCTGTAATTAGAGATTTGAGATGTGTCTCCTTTTAGGAATAGGTGTGACTCTGGCTATTTTCCAGCTTTTTGGGGAATATGCCCGACTCGTAAGAGAGTTGGAATAGCTTGGATAAGATAGGGGCAAGTTCAGGGGCGCATTTTTTAATGAGAATTGGTGGGATGTTATCCGGGCCTGCGGCGGATTTGGAATTTAATTTATTAATGGCTTTTATGATTATTTGGGGCCTGAAAATTATTTTGTTCATGAGGTTGGTTTGGGGGGTATAAGTGGGCGGGTTAAGCCCTTTGTCATCTAAAGTGGAGTTAGTTGCGAAATAGGATGCTAGTGATTCGGCTTTTTCAGCGGGGGTCGTGGCTACTGAACCATTTGGGTGAAAGAGGGGCGGAAGTGAGGGGGACGCGAAATTTCTATTTATTGCCTTGTTGTATGATAATTGAAATTGTATGATAATCAGCGTATAAAACTCTACTGAATCCATTGTTAGGTTTATGGGGCAAATTTTTGTTTAATTTTTGTCGAGCAGTGTTATCATTTTCAACTAAAGCAATGTGAAACTCAGTAACCCTGATTTTTTTTATATAATGATATTGATGCGAACAGATGATGTCCCAAAAAGTACACCCTTTCTTGGGTGGACCCTTGCATCGTAAAAAAGAGTAGAAATGTAAATTATATGTTTTCTATTATTAATACGAAGGAGCTAAACATAAAAAAGATAATTTATATTAAATTATATGTATTAATATTTTTACCAAGCAAGAAAAATGACATTACTATTTCAATTTCAGGTGTTGATATTCAATCCTCATGATTTTCCTGACAAATCTTCAGGCGGCTTGAATGAGGCTTATATTTCTGCGGGACGAGAAGTTTTCATTGAACTTAGCACAAATACTTTACTTTCCGATAACGATATTCGAATGTTTCCAGCGAAAAAAAGAGGATGCTGGTTTTCTGACGAACTTTCTGCCGATTGCAGCGAGTTCTACTCTTATAGTGATTGTATTATTAATTGTCGCCTTGATAGCATAGCTACTTTATGTCAATGCATTCCTTTTTATCTACCAGATAGAGGTAAGAATACTGATTACGTATATTTAATTTAAAAAGGGAATGGATAGGAGTTTTGTGGGGATCCGAGACGCTGTCCTCCAAGAAAGGGGTATCCACCCTTTTGGCTTACACAGGCCACATTTGAAGAAAAAAATTGTCTCGGACCGCGGATAAAATAGTATTATAATTCTATTGATATTTGTTATTCAAATAAGATAGTTAATAAGATAGAAATAAGAACTTTATTATTATTTTTAGCACATAGTGAGCTTCTAATTTTACTTCCGTAAATTTGATACTTGAAAAGAGCTTCTCGCATATGTAAAATATAGGGTGTTTTTTTTAGAGGTATAGAACTTCGAATTGAAATAAAACACAAGAAAATCGTTTTAATGTCCATCAATTTGGCTTTATTGGAAGGATAATTTTATGCCATTAATGTTTAAATATGATTTCGGGCATGTGGCCGCCGCGGCTGGCTCGAATAAATCCAATTCTACAGGTCCAATTTTCAACCACTTTTTCGAGCATATGGGGCCGTATGTTGGCAATAACGCCACGAATGTTGGCTACGTCAACAAGCAAAATTGCCGCATTTGGAGTGAAGAGAATCCACATGAGACCCTTGAGACGCCATTACATCCACAAAAACTGACTGTTTGGTGTGCTCTATGGGCTGGTGGAGTCATTGGGCCATACTTCTTCCGAAATAATGCTGGAGAGTCAGTTACCGTTAATGGAGACCGGTATAGAGCCATGATAACCGACTATTTTGTTCCCGAATTGGATGGCATGAATGTGGATGAGTTGTGGTTCCAACAAGACGGCGCTACATGCCACACAGCGCACGTCACATTCGATGAGCGCATAATTTCGCGGAATGGACCTGTCAATTGGCCACCAAGATCGTGTGATTTGACACCATTGGATTATTTTCTTTGGGGATATGTGAAGTCGCTCGTCTACGCCAACAAACCAGAAACGTTAGGGGACTTGAAGCCAACATTCGTGGCGTTATTGCCAACATACGGCCCCATATGCTCGAAAAAGTGGTTGAAAATTGGACCTGTAGAATTGGATTTATTCGAGCCAGCCGCGGCGGCCACATGCCCGAAATCATATTTAAACATTAATGGCATAAAATTATCCTTCCAATAAAGCCAAATTGATGGACATTAAAACGATTTTCTTGTGTTTTATTTCAATTCGAAGTTCTATACCTCTAAAAAAACACCTCGATACATACCTACATACTTACAAAAAGTGATATTATGTATTAGTATTTGTTTATATTTTTTCCTGGCTAGATAATTAATATAAAATTCTAATGAAGAGATAATATTCAATTTTTCTTGAAGATCGGTATCAAATTGTTGTTCTAGAACATTCAATCAGAAAGTTTGCAAGTAGAAAATTTATTTCTAATGAAAATGGAGTCGAAAATAGACAAAAATAATGATTATTTTTTCGGAAATCTTGAAATCTAGTAACAGATTCAAAATTTAAAATTAGCACTTTTATTTTTCGAAAACTTCACAGTAGATTTTCAGATTTCTTATTTTAGAGAACAAAATTATCAGGCCAAATTGTTGTGTGTTTTCTAGTATCTACATATAAATCTCAATGTTTTAAGCAAATTTATGACTTTATATTGGGCCACGGGTTAGATAGCCCTGGTTTAAATCGAATGGGATTAAAGAAGGATTTGAGGAATGATAATTTATTTTTTTAAAGGGTCACGGATAAAATAATCCCTTACTATCTATTATCTATTGAGATGTGAGAATGTGCAAAGATCTAAAAGTCAATGTCCTGACAAGCTTTAGTCCAGGAGAGAAATTATCACTTAATTGTGATTGTTCTAGAAAACCCCAATTTCTTGTCTCCTTGTATATACAATTATAAAATAATAACAGTTGACTTGGTTAGTGTTGTAGCATATAAATTATTGAAATAATAAATATTTTAGAAAATTAAAATATGAGAAGTAGCATTTAGTGAATTTTATTCTTGAAAAAAGCTTCACGTATTGTTCAAATGTACATTCATATTTCGAAAAATGGAATAAATATATCTCTAGATATCAATCTCAATGTTAAGGAAGTTTATGATTTTATGGTGGGCCACACTCATTGCATGAATAAAAAAATAGGGGCAAAGGGTAAAGAATTATCTACAGGTAAGCGAAAGGATTGTTATGATTACAGTGGATTCGAAACCGAAAGATACTGTGATAATCCAGGTATACATGCCTACTACATCATATGAGGACCAAGATATAGAAGAAATGTACGAACAAATTGAAAACCTGATGAAGCGCGTTAAAGGGGATGAAAATTTAATAATTATGGGGGATTGGAATGCAAGAGTAGGAAAAGGCAAAGAAGGAAAAGTGGTGGGCGAACACGGTCTAGGAAATAGGAATGAAAGGGGCGAAAGATTAATTGAATTTTGCAGTAAGCACAGTCTAGTAGTAGCAAACACACTCTTCCAACACCATCCAAGAAGGATCTACACGTGGAAAATGCCGTTAGACAAGGGGAGATTTCAAATAGATTACATATTAGTCAGACAAAGATTCAGAAATCAATTAAAGGACTGCAAAAGTTATCCTGGGGCTGATATATCTAGTGATCACAATCTAATTGCGATGAAATGCCAACTAAAATTTAAAAAACTAATAAAAAAGGGGCGGTCGCGAAAAAACTGGGATATATCTAAATTAAAAAATAAGGAAACCCAAAAACTCTTCGAAAACGTAATGAATAAGAAACTGGAAGAAAAAACACCCACAAATAATAAAGAAGATGAAATCGAACAAGAATGGAATGACATGAAATCAAGCCTGACCGAAACAGCCAACGAAGTCCTTCAATCAAAGAAAAACGAAATTAAAAAGCCATGGGTAACAGACGAAATACTGCAACTGATTGACGAACGAAGAAAATTTAAGAACAGAAAAGACGAAGAAGGGAAAGAAACATATAAAAAATTAAGATGGAAAGTTATAAGAGAATGTAGAAAAGCAAAAGAAAAAATGATTCAAGAAAAATGTAAAGAAGTCAACGAAAATCTAGTATTGGGAAAAGTTGATGTAGCCTATAGGGCAATAAAAAGAAATTTTCAAGAAGACAAGCCAAAAAGCAAGAACATAAGAGATAAAGGAGGCCACATTATTCTAAACGAAAACGAACAGGCAAATAGATGGAAGGAACACCTAGAAGAACTCTATGGAGAAGAAAAAACAATGAACCCAATAGAAGAAGAAGAATCTGTGGACGAAAACGAATTAGGAGACCCCATACTCAGGTCAGAATTCGAGACAGCTTTGAAGGAACTAAAAAATAATAGAGCACCCGGAATAGACAATATACAAGCTGAAATCCTAAAGAACTCTGGAGAAAAGGCACGTGACAAACTTTTTGAACTAATTAGCAAAATCTATAAATTGGGAATCATCCCAAAAGATTTCGAAAAAAACAAAATAGTCACACTTCCCAAAAAGACAGGCGCGGATAAATGTGAAAATTTCAGGACCATTAGCCTAACCTCACATGCCTCCAAAATCCTAACCAAAATAATCCAAAGAAGAATAGAACAAAGAGTTGAAGAAAATCTGGGGGAAGACCAGTTCGGCTTTAGAAGAAACAGAGGCACCCGAGAAGCAATTCTCTCTCTTAGACTAATAATAGAAAGGGCTTTTATCAGGGAAGAATCTGTCTACATCGGATTCATAGACCTAGAAAAAGCATTCGATAACGTCAATTGGGAAATTATGTTTAAAATATTAAAACAGGCGGGAATAAAATTCAGAGAGAGAAGACTAATCTACAATCTATATCAAAACCAGACGGCAATTATAAATATTGGTGATGAACAAAGAGAAGCCAAAATAAAAAAAGGTGTAAGACAAGGATGTGTGCTGTCACCCATGATTTTCAACTTATACATAGAAGAAGCGATTAAAGAATTCAAAGACAAAATTGATACAGGTATAGAAATCCAAGGTCAAAAGATCGCTATGTTAAGATTTGCCGATGACATTGCCCTTCTAGGAAGCAATAAAAAAGAATTAGAGGACGCCTTGAATGGAATTAACCAAATCCTAATAGAAGAAATCAAAATGAAAATAAACAAGAATAAAACCAAGGTCCTAGTATGTACAAAAAAAGAACAAACGAGACAGGAATGCATCAAAATTAACCAAGAAAACCTAGAAGGAGTTAAGGAATTCCGCTACCTAGGAAGTAAAATAACATGGGATGGGAGGAGCAAAAACGAAATTAAATCAAGAATTGCCCAAGCAAAAATGGGGTTTAATTCAAAACAAAAGCTACTATGCTCCTCCTCAATCAGCTTAGCAAACAGGAAGTTGCTATTGAAGACATATGTATGGAGCATAGCCATGTACGGGTGTGAAACCTGGACAATTGGAAAAGCGGAGAGAAAGAGATTGGAGGCTTTCGAAATGTGGTGCTACAGAAGAATGATGAATATCAAATGGATGGATAAAATTACAAATGAAGAAGTTCTTGGAAGAATCGGAGAAAGAAGAACCTTGTGGAAGAGTCTGAAGAAGAGAAGAGGTCAGATGATGGGGCACACACTGAGACATGGGGGACTGCTTAGGGATATCTTGGAGGGGGAGGTGGGAAAGAAAAGGGGAAGGGAAGACCCAGATTAGAATATTTCAACCAAATAATTGGGGATATGGGATGCCAGACATTTAGAGAGGTTAAACAGCTGGCGGAGGACAGAGTCGAGTGGAGACGGATTGTTGCATCAAACCAGTCTTAGGACTGTATACTCAATGATGATGATGATGACACTCATTGCAGTGCTTGGCCGCATGCGGGCCGCGGTCCACGTGTTGGACAGTCCTGCTCCAAGACAATCTGCCCGGAGTGTTAAGGCGTGCCTTCGACAGTAACAGCTTGTAGGTACATTATAATATTAGATATTTCTATTTTTTTTCTTTTCAGAAGGTGTAAAAGTGTGCGATTTAAGGGATAATATATGTCTGTCCAAATATAAAGGTATAAAATTTAATATATTAACTAAATATTTCTAAAATGGAATGGTGGCTTGACGGAAAAAATTTCTTTTTAGAGAAATGGTTCACTAAAAACCATTAGCTTCACAATTATATGGACTAGAAAGAGAAATGGAGGAGTCGATTGACTGTCCTCAATGCCTGCCTACTTGTTTCGATACATCTTATTTTATTGATACCTCAAACGCTCCTCTTATTTTCGACCCAATTAACAAGTCTTATAAGTAGGTTAATGGAAACTCGTGTTCTTATCTTTATCAATCAATAATTTTTATTAAATACACTTATCTTTTTTTAAATTTCAGACCTCTGAAAGGCAAAGACACTTTGACAAACTATGGAGTTGTTCACATATACTTTGATAATGAATACACGATAAGTTATATGGCATTCAGTTTTTTATTATTGGTACGAGCTTTTAAGTAAGTATTAGTATGAAAATATTTATGGAAATGTATAGGTTTTTTTGATATACCTATCAACACTTAAAAATAGTTCCATAAATAGATAAAGAGAAAAATTAGTGTTTTAATATAAATTTAAATGAATTTTTTATGGTATAATACAAAATTAAAAAAAAAGCGGCGTTGTCGGGAATATCTCATTCATATCCATAAATAATCTGTGCTCCGTGAAACTAAAGACTAGTCTAGAATGGATAGAATATAATTTTATTTGCACTTCGAGTCGGAGGTCACTGGTTTTAGATTAAGACATTTCACGTCCTCCGGTCAAATTATGTAGCTACATAGGCTTATAAATTACGCGTATAAAATTTCTCAACTATTTCAAAAAGAGTCTCGGTATTGCTTAATTTTACACCTGACACCGCTCTTGAATTTCTAATTAAATTTATATTACACAACACATAGATATAATAAACTAATACCCACACTACGTATTAGTAGAAATATTGTATCCATGAAAAATATTAATGTCAACATTTATGATTTTGAATAATTTATTTGATACTAGCTGCAAGGCCCGCCTTCGGCGGCCCTCTTTCTAGCCAGGAAGCACACCCCCTGGACCCTCAACCCTCGGTTGAGTTTGCTCCAAGGGCAAGAATTTATATTTTTTTCACCCTCCCCCTTTTTGGGTGGGTTTTTGGGGAAACTTTTTAAACAAAAGTTGTCAGAAATCACATCCCCTACAACTTTGTTAATAATAAAATTTGCCTTAGGGTCAATAGTTTAGGAGTTATTTGATAATTTTCATTCGTGCGCCCCCCAAACCCCCTTCTGGTGTCAAGATATCAAAACGTTATATAACTTAAAACGTAAGTTAGAAGACATCTGATGTAAATATGAAATTTCATAATAATCCCTTCTGCCGTTTTTAAGTGAATCGTGAGCAACTTTTCGGAAACCACTGAAACAGACAGACAGACAGACAGACAGGAATTTTGTTGAGGGTGTTTTCGTTCATAACTTTGCTTGAAACGTGTGCAACCAAAATTTGGCGTGATTTGGAGCAATGTACAGAAAAAACCTTAATTTTATATAAATAGATATCATGTCTTCTTCTTCTTCCGGGTTTCCACGTCTGGCGACGCTTCTCATTTCCCAATTTCCACGTTTCACGGTCCCAGACATCCAGAATCTCGAGATTTCTGGAACTCATAGCCTCGTTCACCTCGTCCATCCAGGAGCGCCTAGGTCGACCTCTTTTTCGTCTTTCGGGGGGGGGGGGATCCATTTTAGAGCTTTTTTTGGGATTCGTTTTTCATCCATTATTTTTAAGTGTCCAAACAAAGCTAATTGTTTTTTTTTGGATTTTGTTAATAAGATCCCCATCCATGTTCATTCGTTTTCTTATTTCTTCGTTTCGAACTCTATCAGTTCTCGTCAACCCACAACTTCTTCTTAGGTAATCCATTTCAGTGGCTAAAAGTCGGCCTCGGTTTCTAACTCCGATATCCCATACCTCTGCCCCATAGGTAGTAACACTACGAACGAGGCTGGTATAAATTTTCATTTTTGTGGATCTCCTAATCGTTTTGTCCCATAAAACTGAGAGCAAGGCCCTTGTTATTTTTCTACCCTTTATAATCCTTTCGTTTACTTTCCATGCGGCTATTTCCATTTATATTAAATATTACGCCCAAATATTTATATTTTTCAACCCCCGATAACTTCTTCCCTTCCTCCAATATTAGGTTCGATATCATATTATTTCCTACAGACAAATATTCAGATTTTTTATAATTTATTTTTAAGCCCTCCTGGTTAAAAGCCTCATTTAGTTTCCTCGCCATGTAGTCAAGATCCATTTCATCATTTGCAATAACCAGCTGGTCGTCCGCAAAAAATAGTGTAGAAATCATACTTTCTCCGATTTCTATTCCCATATATCATGTCAAAAACAGCTAAAATTTTGATGAATTTTTCTTCCGAATTTCAGCCTTAGTGAAAACGATATTTCAAAAAATATTATTTTTATTAAAATTTCAAAAGTATAGTAGTTCTGATTCCAAGTAAAATTTAATCAGCTTCTAGTCTTACTATAAAACAACTTAAATTTTTCTAAAGCTCATTAGAAAGATTCAGCCCCGTCTATAGGGTTATGCATTCAAATAGAACGCTCAGAATTGCGGATTGATCATCAGGGGATGGATAATAAAACCTTACTTTTAGAGCGTTAAGGTTGTTAGTTCTTTCATAAATGCAAAAATTCAAGAAGTCTTCAAAACT
Source organism: Forficula auricularia (assembly GCA_024734495.1). NCBI lineage: Eukaryota > Metazoa > Arthropoda > Insecta > Dermaptera > Forficulidae > Forficula > Forficula auricularia. Next base: position 1,970,165 of record JALMQS010000117.1, read on the forward strand.
TGGAATATAAGTCATTAAAAGCATAATAAACACACTGTTAAAATTTGAAGTCGATTTACCCGACCAAACATGAAATAATTCCAATTAAAATTGAAATTTTTTACATATGGTAGATTGGGAAAGTGTGGGAAAATGATCATTATTTTATTTTTTTCATTTCAGGACTTTCACGAACTTGGTGTTAAAACTAATATTTGTTAGAATAATATATTCGGAGTAACTTAAAAAAAAATTGAAATATTTACCTTGTACTTTTGATAAAAAAAAAAAAAACATATTTAGGCTATTATTTTTAGTGGGAAGGATATAATATCAATGGCTTGGAAACGATCCATTCATAAAGAGAATATAGTAGTGTAAAAAATACAGTCAAGTTAAAAAAACAAACCCTAAAATTTTTGCACCGTTCATATTTATAGAGTGGTCACAAGGCTAAAACTGTTTGTGTGGATTGTCGCGAAAGAACATCCTTAATAAATTTTAAATTAAATCTCAAATTATTTTATTTTAATTTTCACTTATATATATATATATAGGAATAAATAAATAAAATAGATTGAAACCACCTAATGAGAATATGTGTCTAATTTAGTATTTATGGATTTTGAAGATGAATGCTCATAAAATTTGATCGTTCAAACAACATTCTTTCAGAGACATTGCTCGACAATAAATTCCCATTAATAATTATAAAAAAAGTAGAAAAAAGGACGATAAAGAATTTTTAAATTCATTGTCTCGTAAAAAAATTAAGCTAGATATGTGATCAAGCTCTCATTTTTATGGACTTTCATTTAATGAGCAACAAATCTCGAATTTTAATCTATTTGTCGAAAAAATTTTAAAATAGAAATTATTTTTGTTTTTTAGAAAAAACTTTTACTCTATTATCTATTCTTCAATTTATTAAATATAATTCCATATTTTAGGTGATTTTGGAGCGATATGTGGACTTTTTGTTGGTCTTAGTCTAATATCAATTGTCGAAGTTTTCTACTACTTCATTATTCGACTTATATTAAAAGTATACATTAGAAAATGTAAGAAGAGAAATAATATGAGAAATAAAAATCGACCAATCCAAATACTTAAGTCATTCAAAACAATGGCAAGAATTTTTACAGAATGAATTACAGGTGTAATCAATGGTAGACAACATTATAATATATGATTTTTTTCTCGATATAATCTCACATAAGGAAGAGGCGAATCGATTTTCAGAAAATGATCGATGTAATAAAAATCTTCAATGTTCTCTGCTCATTTGTTAAAAAAAGAAAAGACAAATAATCATACAAATTAACCTTATTTATAATTTAATTTTGGTTATAAGTTAATATTTTTTTCAAATTTTATTTTCGACTTGATTTATTGTGTATTAATTGACAAAAAAAATCCCTATCCAAATACTGAACATTTTAACTTTGAAAATGTTTTCTTGATATGGGTTAGTTAACCTCTGTGTCGAATTTTTGTTTTGATTTTAGTGTTAACTCCCTATTAATATAATCATTTAGCACTTAGTTATACATCCGAGATTCCTAAACATTTTTGTCTCGTAGATCCCTTGCCACGTTTTTCTGTTTTAGGTAGACCCCCTGCTTAAGAAAATAAAGTTTTACTTTTAAAGAAATTTTAATTTATTCTAATAGTATATTATACGTGTAGAGCTCGAATATAATATTTATTTTTATATCTCTCTAAAAATTAAATTTATAAACCTCTCCAAAAATGGTGAAGTGATACAAAGTGTCCCCCCTTACCTCTCATTTTCAAATTTTTTTAAGAAAATATAGTTTTACTTTTAAAGAAATTTTAATTTATTCTAATATTATATTATATACAGAGCTCGAATATAATATTTATTTTTATATCTCTCTTAAAAATTAAATTTATGAACCTCTCCAAAAATGGTGAAGTGATACAAAGGGTTATTTACCCTCTCATTTTCAAATTTTTTTATGAAAATAAAGTTTTATTTTTAAAGAAATTTTAATTTAAAATTATATTATATACAAAGCTTGAATATAATATTTTTTTTATTTCTCTCCTAAAAATTAACTTTCTTAACCCTTCCAAAAATTGATGTGGCCCATATCCACATGACTTTACTATGTATATACCTTCCCCTCTTTTATTTTTAATATTTAATAAAATCAGTTATATTCATTTACGAGTCCCCCCCCCCCTCTTAGTTATTTGTTTGATTTCAACCAAATCTAATCAGCTCTTAGTCTCAATTTAAAGAATCTTTGTGTGAAATTTCGTTTTTATATTCACACTAGTTTTTGAGCTAGAGCGCACAGAATGTTTGGAAATGTCCCAACTATAACGTACTAACAGACATTTTGACAAAATCGATATCTCCTAAAATATAATTTTTTCGATATTCACTCATTAGGTCTTTTTTGTAGAGCAAAACGCCCTGGGTTCGCCCATTTTTTTTTTAAATAAAATAGTTTAAGCGGGTTTTGAGATATTTCGAATAGACTAAGAAAAAAAACTCGCTTTTTTCATCCACGGTTACAATACTTGACCATATTCTGTATGGTTAATTAAACAGGAGGAAAAAATATATATGTTATTTACTTATTTTATATAAAGATTCTCAACTTCAAGTTTTATTTAGTATTTTTAGAAAACCAGGCAACATGCGCAAAGAGTTATCTGTATATTGAAGTAATTGCAGTTGGGGGGCGGTGGATGTCGTCCGCACAGGGCGGCACATATTTTGGGGCGGCATTTTTTATATTTAGTTATAGTTGTAAAAAACCACTTGTTCATTTCATAAGTTTACTAATCGATTTCCACTATCAGTGTCGCTAGTTGCGAAAGTTCCAAATTGAAGTTGATAAAAAATTATTTTCGTTCCACAGTGAGTGATATAAGACTAAAAAATCTTGCAATATTGTCCATAGAACAAGAAATTACAAATAATATAAATTTTGAAAGCATTATACACGATTTTTCTAACATGAAAGTTAAAAGAGTAAATATATAAATTTGTTTACATACATATATATGTGTACAATTTGTTTCTTTATTCAAAAGAAATGAAATTATTCATTTATAAATATAAAATAATGGTAATTTTTTTTGTAAATTAGGTATATGTTTTGTCTCATAGGTGGGGAACGTGCGGCCTCCGTAAGTTTCTTGTGGCATTTAAAAAAGTATCTTGTATTTTTATAAAAATTGCATTTATAGGTATATCAACTTATTCGGCCTCCTTAATTACTGCCTAATTTAAATATGGCATCCAATGGTAAAAAAGATCCCCACCTATAATTTGTCACAATTACAATTATTTATTTATGTTTATTAATTTATAAATAGCACATTTGATTGACTTAGAAAAGGCAGCAAATTAGAGACCGCTCCGGGCGGCAAAAGTTCTAGGTACGCCACTGAGTAATTGAACAACAAAAAAGTTCGGAAAAAGGATATGAATCGGTCCTACGGGCTCTGTATCAAAATTTGTCGGGGCGGGCCCTTCTACTCGATGTGGATAACATTTTACAAATATTTGCTTACACACGTCGGGGCCCCTGTAGCCCGGGGGCCCCGTATCATTGATACGGCCGATTCGGCGATAGCTACACCCTTGTTATTCCTCATATTTATAATTATAGATTTTGTGTAACCGGACAGGAATTTTAGAAAAAAAAAAATTATAAAAAAAAATAAAACCGACTACAAAAAAAATTAAATTCACTCAAATAAAATAACTTAATAATAACTAATAACTTAAAAATAAAGTAAAAGTTAGATCTGTGTCGTAGGACACCGGATAGGAACGAAGTTCCTTATTACCAAAAATATTAATTTTAAGTTCTATTCTGAGGTATAAAGAAAAATAATTATTCGGGTATACATTTTTTATTATGATTTTTTTATCGATAAAAAGCAAAGAAACTACTTTATAAAATTATCTTAACACCTTTATTTTATTTACAATGATTTATAAAAATATATAATATATAATAATAATAATATACAAAAAGAAACAGGTATTTATATGAATAACAATAATTAAGCCTAATTATGTTCTATCATAGAAACTAGAAGCTTCTATGGTAACTAAAATAAGATATATATATTTGTGATTCGATTTTTGCCAAATATATCTCGAGCAAACAGCATCGATGGTAGTATTGTCTCTCGTAGTGGATTCATCTTCATTATTGTTCATATTTAAATCAAATGTATTTTTCAGAAAAGTTTTAAATGACTCTGATTGCTTATCTTTGAAGTTAATATTGAAGTCACCTGCCAAAATTAGTGGAAGTTGGTCATAATTGGCATCACATACTCTTCGAAGTAATGCTGTAGATGCTGCAGAAGTACCTAACAGTGATCGATGTATGAATCCTTGAAAGCGTCTCATTAACTTCTGTTTCTGTGCAATGTAAACATGACTACCGTTACGCGATTTCAACGCCGTTTTCCATCTTGCAAATAGCAGAACAAATATCTCCAACAGGTGAATGTCTAAAACCAAAGTCATTAGCATTTCTCATTATTATGTCCATATTTGGTGAAACGAATATTACCGAGTGTCGTCATTCGATTGGTAAATCGCAACTCCACCTCGATCGAACATTACCCTCTTTTATAATGGACGATACAATTAGAATTCGGTATTTCATATGGCTGATCATTGTCCATATTTGTCTCAGATAGTAATAAAATGTTTGTTTTTGGAGTAACTGAATCAGTTAAATCCAAGCGATCCCGACCACAGCACAAGCCAGAGGCCCCGCCTCCAGAGTGACGACCTGAGCGGATGCGCGCGCATGAGCATTGGCACGCTTTTTTTTAACGTTACGGACGTTTTTCACCTGCCGGCTAGGGTACCACTCCGAGGCGTCCCATAAGGGACTTCGTTCCAAAATACACAAAAAGGTACAAAATAATTATTCTATTTAGTTACAACTAAACGACGCGAAATATTAACATGAAATTACTTTTTAAGTCGGTGCCAAACAAACTATACCTATAAGCGAGCGTACCCGCCAAACGTACTAAGTAAGATCCGTCGAGTGCGATTCATAAAATGTATATGTTTGGCACCGACTTCAAAAGTAATTTCATGTTAATATTTCGTCGTTTATTTGTAACTAAATAAGATAATTATTTTATACTCTTTAGTGTATTTTATTTTATTTTTAAGTTATTGTTATTATTATTTTATTTGTTGCATTTTTTTTTTGAAGTCGGTTTTATTTTTTTTATAAAAATTATTTTTATTTTTCTCTTTTTAGTGATGTTATTAATAGTGACTTAATTTAATACCTTGCCTGCATCTCGTAAGAGAAAGCGTCGGGCGAATGAATCAGAAAATGATAATAAAATGCAATTCATAAATATAGAAATTCTCTCGAAACGTTTGTGTTTTAAATGAAGGTTTTAAGATTTTTTTTATAAAAGATTTTATTTATTATAATTTCGATTATTTGGTCATAAGTCATAAGAATTGGAGATTTACGTTATTTCGTCATTGATCATATCTTCAGAACTTGACCAAATTAATATGGTATCACCCCTAAGGCTACTCTCTGGTTCAAAGTATCAGAGCACATGCCATGGATCTTACAGATTCTATAATCAGCAATAGTAATATTTTACTCTTATCTGAATCAAGAATGTTGAACAATGAAACGATAAGTGTCCCGAATTTTAATTGTGTAGCTCAGTTCCAAAGACAGAATTATAGGTCTGGAGGAGTTGCTATTTTACAACATCAAAACGATAATACAAACTTCATTACACGTAATATGTCTTTACAATTCAGAAGGAACGAACTGAATGAAGTTCATGCAGAATTTTCAGATATTGGAGAGATATGTTCTTCTCATTTAGCAATGCAAGATGGACAAACTCTAGTTCTGATAGCAATTTATATATCTCCTGGACATAGCGTTAAAGATATAATAAATTTCATTGCAAAATAATGTAATACTTAATCAAAAAGCGTGGGGCACTTTGTCGAAATTAATTAAAAGTACATGTTTCTGCGCCCCACACTTTTTGATTAAGTATTACATTATTTTGTACTT
>JALMQS010000117.1:1976323-2063486 GCA_024734495.1 Forficula auricularia
GAAGCAACATTATAGCGACCCAATTGGAGCCTTGAAATCAAGCGTTAAGCATTGATTTTCTTAAAATTTTTAAAATTTGTATCCGGGTACCAGGAGCGAACAGCAGTGTACTTTCCTTACAGCCAATTTAATTTTCATTGACTTTTTATGAACAAAAATTTTGTCAATCTCAAGAGTAGGTGAAATGAAAGAAATCAGCAAGCAACAGTAGAATCGAGTTTCATTTCAAGAATCATCGTTACTTTTCATATGGATTTTTAATCAATTTTTCCTACCCGAGAATAGATCAATGAATATACTTTTTTAATCTCTATAAGTTGAGCTGGCGTTGAAGCAACATTATAGCGACCCAATTGGAGCCTTGAAATCAAGCGTTAAGCATTGATTTTTTTAAAATTTTTAAAATTTGTATCCGGGTACCAGGAGCGAACAGCAGTGTACTTTCCTTACCGCCAATTTAATTTTCATTGACTTTTTATGAACAAAAATTTTGTCAATCTCAAGAGTAGGTGAAATGAAAGAAATCAGCAAGCAACAGTAGAATCGAGTTTCATTTCAAGAATCATCGTTACTTTTCATATGGATTTTTAAACAATTTTTCCTACCCGAGAATAGATCAATGAATATATTTTTTTAATCTGTATAAGTTGAGCTGGCGTTGAAGCAGCATTATAGCGACCCAATTGGAGCCTTGAAATCAAGCGTTAAGCATTGATTTTTTTAAAATTTTTAAAATTTGTATCCGGGTACCAGGAGCGAACAGCAGTGTACTTTCCTTCCAGCCAATTTAATTTTCATTGACTTTTTATGAACAAAAATTTTGTCAATCTCAAGAGTAGGTGAAATGAAAGAAATCAGCAAGCAACAGTAGAATCGAGTTTCATTTCAAGAATCATCGTTACTTTTCATATGGATTTTTAAACAATTTTTCCTACCCGAGAATAGATCAATGAATATATTTTTAATCTGTATAAGTTGAGCTGGCGTTGAAGCAACATTATAGCGACCCAATTGGAGCCTTGAAATCAAGCGTTAAGCATTGATTTTCTTAAAATTTTTAAAATTTGTATCCGGGTACCAGGAGCGAACAGCAGTGTACTTTCCTTACCGCCAATTTAATTTTCATTGACTTTTTATGAACAAAAATTTTGCGACCCAATTGGAGCCTTGAAATCATGCGTTAAGCATTGATTTTTTTAAAATTTTAAAATTTGTATCCGGGTACCAGGAGCGAACAGCAGTGTACTTTCCTTACCGCCAATTTAATTTTCATTGACTTTTTATGAACAAAAATTTTGTCAATCTCAAGAGTAGGTGAAATGAAAGAAATCAGCAACCAACAGTAGAATCGAGTTTCATTTCAAGAATCATCGTTACTTTTCATATGGATTTTTAAACAATTTTTCCTACCCGAGAATAGATCTATGAATATATTTTTTTAATCTGTATAAGTTGAGCTGGCGTTGAAGCAACATTATAGCGACCCAATTGGAGCCTTGAAATTAAGCGTTAAGCATTGATTTTCTTAAAATTTTTAAAATTTGTATCCGGGTACCAGGAGCGAACAGCAGTGTACTTTCCTTCCAGCCAATTTAATTTTCATTGACTTTTTATAAACAAAAATTTTGTCAATCTCAAGAGTAGGTGAAATGAAAGAAATCAGCAAGCAACAGTAGAATCGAGTTTCATTTCAAGAATCATCGTTACTTTTCATATGGATTTTTAAACAATTTTTTCCTACCCGAGAATAGATCAATGAATATACTTTTTTAATCTGTATAAGTTGAGCTGGCGTTGAAGCAACATTATAGCGACCCAATTGGAGCCTTGAAATCAAGCGTTAAGCATTGATTTTCTTAAAATTTTTAAAATTTGTATCCGGGTACCAGGAAGATCTATGAATATATTTTTTTAATCTGTATAAGTTGAGCTGGCGTTGAAGCAACATTATAGCGACCCAATTGGAGCCTTGAAATTAAGCGTTAAGCATTGATTTTCTTAAAATTTTTAAAATTTGTATCCGGGTACCAGGAGCGAACAGCAGTGTACTTTCCTTCCAGCCAATTTAATTTTCATTGACTTTTTATGAACAAAAATTTTGTCAATCTCAAGAGTAGGTGAAATGAAAGAAATCAGCAAGCAACAGTAGAATCGAGTTTCATTTCAGAATCATCGTTACTTTTCATATGGATTTTTAAACAATTTTTCCTACCCGAGAATAGATCAATGAATATATTTTTTTAATCTGTATAAGTTGAGCTGGCGTTGAAGCAACATTATAGCGACCCAATTGGAGCCTTGAAATCAAGCGTTAAGCATTGATTTTTTAAAATTTTTAAAATTTGTATCCGGGTACCAGGAGCGAACAGCAGTGTACTTTCCTTACCGCCAATTTAATTTTCATTGACTTTTTATGAACAAAAATTTTGTCAATCTCAAGAGTAGGTGAAATGAAAGAAATCAGCAAGCAACAGTAGAATCGAGTTTCATTTCAAGAATCATCGTTACTTTTCATATGGATTTTTAAACAATTTTTCCTACCCGAGAATGCCAATTTAATTTTCATTGACTTTTTATGAACAAAAAATTTTGTCAATCTCAAGAGTAGGTGAAATGAAAGAAATCAGCAAGCAACAGTAGAATCGAGTTTCATTTCAGAATCATCGTTACTTTTCATATGGATTTTTAAACAATTTTTCCTACCCGAGAATAGATCAATGAATATATTTTTTTAATCTGTATAAGTTGAGCTGGCGTTGAAGCAACATTATAGCGACCCAATTGGAGCCTTGAAATCAAGCGTTAAGCATTGATTTTTTTAAAATTTTTAAAATTTGTATCCGGGTACCAGGAGCGAACAGCAGTGTACTTTCCTTACCGCCAATTTAATTTTCATTGACTTTTTATGAACAAAAATTTTGTCAATCTCAAGAGTAGGTGAAATGAAAGAAATCAGCAAGCAACAGTAGAATCGAGTTTCATTTCAAGAATCATCGTTACTTTTCATATGGATTTTTTAAACAATTTTTCCTACCCGAGAATAGATCAATGAATATACTTTTTTTAATCTGTATAAGTTGAGCTGGCGTTGAAGCAACATTATAGCGACCCAATTGGAGCCTTGAAATCAAGCGTTAAGCATTGATTTTCTTAAAATTTTTAAAATTTGTATCCGGGTACCAGGAGCGAACAGCAGTGTACTTTCCTTCCAGCCAATTTAATTTTCATTGACTTTTTATGAACAAAAATTTTGTCAATCTCAAGAGTAGGTGAAATGAAAGAAATCAGCAAGCAACAGTAGAATCGAGTTTCATTTCAAGAATCATCGTTACTTTTCATATGGATTTTTAAACAATTTTTCCTACCCGAGAATAGATCAATGAATATACTTTTTTAATCTGTATAAGTTGAGCTGGCGTTGAAGATTGACTTTTTATGAACAAAAATTTTGTCAATCTCAAGAGTAGGTGAAATGAAAGAAATCAGCAAGCAACAGTAGAATCGAGTTTCATTTCAAGAATCATCGTTACTTTTCATATGGATTTTTAAACAATTTTTCCTACCCGAGAATAGATCAATGAATATATTTTTTAATCTGTATAAGTTGAGCTGGCGTTGAAGCAACATTATAGCGACCCAATTGGAGCCTTGAAATCAAGCGTTAAGCATTGATTTTTTTAAAATTTTTAAAATTTGTATCCGGGTACCAGGAGCGAACAGCAGTGTACTTTCCTTACCGCCAATTTAATTTTCATTGACTTTTTATGAACAAAAATTTTGTCAATCTCAAGAGTAGGTGAAATGAAAGAAATCAGCAACCAACAGTAGAATCGAGTTTCATTTCAAGAATCATCGTTACTTTTCATATGGATTTTTAAACAATTTTTCCTACCCGAGAATAGATCTATGAATATATTTTTTTAATCTGTATAAGTTGAGCTGGCGTTGAAGCAACATTATAGCGACCCAATTGGAGCCTTGAAATTAAGCGTTAAGCATTGATTTTCTTAAAATTTTTAAAATTTGTATCCGGGTACCAGGAGCGAACAGCAGTGTACTTTCCTTCCAGCCAATTTAATTTTCATTGACTTTTTATAAACAAAAATTTTGTCAATCTCAAGAGTAGGTGAAATGAAAGAAATCAGCAAGCAACAGTAGAATCGAGTTTCATTTCAAGAATCATCGTTACTTTTCATATGGATTTTTAAACAATTTTTCCTACCCGAGAATAGATCAATGAATATATTTTTTTAATCTGTATAAGTTGAGCTGGCGTTGAAGCAACATTATAGCGACCCAATTGGAGCCTTGAAATCAAGCGTTAAGCATTGATTTTCTTAAAATTTTTAAAATTTGTATCCGGGTACCAGGAGCGAACAGCAGTGTACTTTCCTTCCAGCCAATTTAATTTTCATTGACTTTTTATGAACAAAAATTTTGTCAATCTCAAGAGTAGGTGAAATGAAAGAAATCAACAAGACCCGAGAATAGATCAATGAATATACTTTTTTAATCTGTATAAGTTGAGCTGGCGTTGAAGCAACATTATAGCGACCCAATTGGAGCCTTGAAATCGACGGTAAGCATTAGATTTTCTTAAAGCCTTTTAAGAACTGTATCCGGGTACCAGGAGCGAACAGCAGTGTACTCTCCTTTACCGCCAATTTCAATTTTCATTGACTTTTTATGAACAAAAAATTTTGTCAATCTCAAGAGTAGGTGAAATGAAAGAAATCAGCAAGCAACAGTAGAATCGAGTTTCATTTCAAGAATCATCGTTACTTTTCATATGGATTTTTAATCAATTTTTCCTACCCGAGAATAGATCAATGAATATACTTTTTTAATCTCTATAAGTTGAGCTGGCGTTGAAGCAACATTATAGCGACCCAATTGGAGCCTTGAAATCAAGCGTTAAGCATTGATTTTTTTAAAATTTTTAAAATTTGTATCCGGGTACCAGGAGCGAACAGCAGTGTACTTTCCTTACCGCCAATTTAATTTTCATTGACTTTTTATGAACAAAAATTTTGTCAATCTCAAGAGTAGGTGAAATGAAAGAAATCAGCAAGCAACAGTAGAATCGAGTTTCATTTCAAGAATCATCGTTACTTTTCATATGGATTTTTAAACAATTTTTCCTACCCGAGAATAGATCAATGAATATATTTTTTAATCTGTATAAGTTGAGCTGGCGTTGAAGCAACATTATAGCGACCCAATTGGAGCCTTGAAATCAAGCGTTAAGCATTGATTTTTAAAATTTTTAAAATTTGTATCCGGGTACCAGGAGCGAACAGCAGTATATACTTTCCTTCCAGCCAATTTAATTTTCATTGACTTTTTATGAACAAAAATTTTGTCAATCTCAAGAGTAGGTGAAATGAAAGAAATCAGCAAGCAACAGTAGAATCGAGTTTCATTTCAAGAATCATCGTTACTTTTCATATGGATTTTTTAAACAATTTTTCCTACCCGAGAATAGATCAATGAATATATTTTTTAATCTGTATAAGTTGAGCTGGCGTTGAAGCAACATTATAGCGACCCAATTGGAGCCTTGAAATCAAGCGTTAAGCATTGATTTTCTTAAAATTTTTAAAATTTGTATCCGGGTACCAGGAGCGAACAGCAGTGTACTTTCCTTCCAGCCAATTTAATTTTCATTGACTTTTTATGAACAAAAATTTTGTCAATCTCAAGAGTAGGTGAAATGAAAGAAATCAGCAAGCAACAGTAGAATCGAGTTTCATTTCAAGAATCATCGTTACTTTTCATATGGATTTTTAAACAATTTTTCCTACCCGAGAATAGATCAATGAATATACTTTTTTTAATCTGTATAAGTTGAGCTGGCGTTGAAGCAACATTATAGCGACCCAATTGGAGCCTTGAAATCAAGCGTTAAGCATTGATTTTCTTAAAATTTTTAAAATTTGTATCCGGGTACCAGGAGCGAACAGCAGTGTACTTTCCTTACCGCCAATTTAATTTTCATTGACTTTTTATGAACAAAAAATTTTGTCAATCTCAAGAGTAGGTGAAATGAAAGAAATCAGCAAGCAACAGTAGAATCGAGTTTCATTTCAAGAATCATCGTTACTTTTCATATGGATTTTTAAACAATTTTTCCTACCCGAGAATAGATCAATGAATATACTTTTTTAATCTGTATAAGTTGAGCTGGCGTTGAAGCAACATTATAGCGACCCAATTGGAGCCTTGAAATCAAGCGTTAAGCATTGATTTTCTTAAAATTTTAAAATTTGTATCCGGGTACCAGGAGCGAACAGCAGTGTACTTTTCCTTCCAGCCAACATTTAATTTTCGTTGACTTTTTATGAAGACTAAAAATTTTTGTCAATCTCAAGAGTAAGAGTGAAATGAAAGGAAATCAGCAAGCAACAGTAGAATCGAGTTTCATTTCAAGAATCATCGTTACTTTTCATATGGATTTTTAAACAATTTTTCCTACCCGAGAATAGATCAATGAATATACTTTTTTAATCTGTATAAGTTGAGCTGGCGTTGAAGCAACATTATAGCGACCCAATTGGAGCCTTGAAATCAAGCGTTAAGCATTGATTTTCTTAAAATTTTTAAAATTTGTATCCGGGTACCAGGAGCGAACAGCAGTGTACTTTCCTTCCCGCCAATTTAATTTTTCATTGACTTTTTATGAACAAAAATTTTGTCAATCTCAAGAGTAGGTGAAATGAAAGAAATCAGCAAGCAACAGTAGAATCGAGTTTCATTTCAAGAATCATCGTTACTTTTCATATGGATTTTTAAACAATTTTTCCTACCCGAGAATAGATCAATGAATATACTTTTTTAATCTGTATAAGTTGAGCTGGCGTTGAAGCAACATTATAGCGACCCAATTGGAGCCTTGAAATCAAGCGTTAAGCATTGATTTTCTTAAAATTTTTAAAATTTGTATCCGGGTACCAGGAGCGAACAGCAGTGTACTTTCCTTACAGCCAATTTAATTTTCATTGACTTTTTATGAACAAAAATTTTGTCAATCTCAAGAGTAGGTGAAATGAAAGAAATCAGCAAGCAACAGTAGAATCGAGTTTCATTTCAAGAATCATCGTTACTTTTCATATGGATTTTTAATCAATTTTTCCTACCCGAGAATAGATCAATGAATATACTTTTTTAATCTCTATAAGTTGAGCTGGCGTTGAAGCAACATTATAGCGACCCAATTGGAGCCTTGAAATCAAGCGTTAAGCATTGATTTTTTTAAAATTTTTAAAATTTGTATCCGGGTACCAGGAGCGAACAGCAGTGTACTTTCCTTACCGCCAATTTAATTTTCATTGACTTTTTATGAACAAAAATTTTGTCAATCTCAAGAGTAGGTGAAATGAAAGAAATCAGCAAGCAACAGTAGAATCGAGTTTCATTTCAAGAATCATCGTTACTTTTCATATGGATTTTTAAACAATTTTTCCTACCCGAGAATAGATCAATGAATATATTTTTTAATCTGTATAAGTTGAGCTGGCGTTGAAGCAACATTATAGCGACCCAATTGGAGCCTTGAAATCAAGCGTTAAGCATTGATTTTTTTAAAATTTTTAAAATTTGTATCCGGGTACCAGGAGCGAACAGCAGTGTACTTTCCTTACCGCCAATTTAATTTTCATTGACTTTTTATGAACAAAAATTTTGTCAATCTCAAGAGTAGGTGAAATGAAAGAAATCAGCAAGCAACAGTAGAATCGAGTTTCATTTCAAGAATCATCGTTACTTTTCATATGGATTTTTAAACAATTTTTCCTACCCGAGAATAGATCAATGAATATATTTTTTTAATCTGTATAAGTTGAGCTGGCGTTGAAGCAACATTATAGCGACCCAATTGGAGCCTTGAAATCAAGCGTTAAGCATTGATTTTCTTAAAATTTTTAAAATTTGTATCCGGGTACCAGGAGCGAACAGCAGTGTACTTTCCTTCCAGCCAATTTAATTTTCATTGACTTTTATTGAACAAAAATTTTGTCAATCTCAAGAGTAGGTGAAATGAAAGAAATCAGCAAGCAACAGTAGAATCGAGTTTCATTTCAAGAATCATCGTTACTTTTCATATGGATTTTTAAACAATTTTTCCTACCCGAGAATAGATCAATGAATATATTTTTTTAATCTGTATAAGTTGAGCTGGCGTTGAAGCAACATTATAGCGACCCAATTGGAGCCTTGAAATCAAGCGTTAAGCATTGATTTTTTTAAAATTTTTAAAATTTGTATCCGGGTACCAGGAGCGAACAGCAGTGTACTTTCCTTACCGCCAATTTAATTTTCATTGACTTTTTATGAACAAAAATTTTGTCAATCTCAAGAGTAGGTGAAATGAAAGAAATCAGCAAGCAACAGTAGAATCGAGTTTCATTTCAAGAATCATCGTTACTTTTCATATGGATTTTTAAACAATTTTTCCTACCCGAGAATAGATCAATGAATATATTTTTTTAATCTGTATAAGTTGAGCTGGCGTTGAAGCAACATTATAGCGACCCAATTGGAGCCTTGAAATCAAGCGTTAAAGCATTGATTTTTTAAAATTTTAAAATTGTATCCAGCAGGAGCGAACAGCAGTGTACTTTCTTACCGCCAATTTAATTTTCATTGACTTTTTATGAACAAAAATTTTTGTCAATCGTGGAAATTGAAATGAAAGAAATCAGCAAGCAACGATAGAATCGAGTTTCATTTTCAAGAATCATCGTTACTTTTCATATGGATTTTTAAACAATTTTTTCCTACCCGAGAACGATCAATGAATACTTTTAATCTGTATAAGTTGAGCTGGCGTTGAAGCAACGATATAGCGACCCAATTGGAGCCTTGAAATCAAGCGTTAAACATTGATTTTCTTAAAATTTTTAAAATTTGTATCCGGGTGCTGGAGCGAACGGCAGTGTACTCCTTTAGCCAATTTAATTTTCATTGACTTTATGAACAAGGGCTGGCCAATCTCAAGAGTAGATTGAAATGAAGAAATCAGCAAACAGCAGTAGAATCGAGTTTCATTTCAAGAATCATCGTATTTCATATGGTTTAAACGAATTTTTCCTACCGAGAATAAAGATCAATGAATATACTTTTTAATCTGTATAAGTTGAGCTGGCGTTGAAGCAACATTAAAGCGACCCAATTGGAGCCTTGAAATCATGCGTTAAGCATTGATTTTTTTAAAATTTTAAAATTTGTATCCGGGTACCAGGAGCGAACAGCAGTGTACTTTCCTTACCGCCAATTTAATTTTCATTGACTTTTTATGAACAAAAATTTTGTCAATCTCAAGAGTAGGTGAAATGAAAGAAATCAGCAACCAACAGTAGAATCGAGTTTCATTTCAAGAATCATCGTTACTTTTCATATGGATTTTTAAACAATTTTTCCTACCCGAGAATAGATCTATGAATATATTTTTTTAATCTGTATAAGTTGAGCTGGCGTTGAAGCAACATTATAGCGACCCAATTGGAGCCTTGAAATTAAGCGTTAAGCATTGATTTTCTTAAAATTTTTAAAATTTGTATCCGGGTACCAGGAGCGAACAGCAGTGTACTTTCCTTCCAGCCAATTTAATTTTCATTGACTTTTTATAAACAAAAATTTTGTCAATCTCAAGAGTAGGTGAAATGAAAGAAATCAGCAAGCAACAGTAGAATCGAGTTTCATTTCAAGAATCATCGTTACTTTTCATATGGATTTTTAAACAATTTTTCCTACCCGAGAATAGATCAATGAATATACTTTTTTAATCTGTATAAGTTGAGCTGGCGTTGAAGCAACATTATAGCGACCCAATTGGAGCCTTGAAATCAAGCGTTAAGCATTGATTTTCTTAAAATTTTTAAAAATTGTATCCGGGTACCAGGAGCGAACAGCAGTGTAGTTTTTCATTTTTAGACTTCTGGGGGTCCACTGATGATGTATACAAAACTTGGTTGAGTTTGCCTCAAATGGCCTAGATTTTTAATTTTTATCCCCCCTCCACCCCCACACCCTTAATTTTGGGTCGATATACACCAAAACCTAATCAGCTCTTATTCTCAATGGACCAAAACTACGTGTGAAATTTGGTTTCGATATTCACACTAGTTTTTGAGCTAGATCTTCCACAACATTTGGTAACGCACAGACAACCAGACAGACATCCAGACTAACAGACATTTTGACAAAACAATTATTATCTGGAAAAGTATAATTTTTTCGAAATTTACTTATTAGAGCTTTTTTGTAGAGCGAAATGTCATGGTTTTGCTCAATTTTTTTAATCAAAATAGTTTCAGCCGTTTTTGAGATATTTCGAAATAAAAAAGAAGCAAACAAAAATACAACACTTTTTTCATGCACGATTGCAATACTTACTGTATGGTAAATTAAAAAATGTTTTTTTTTTGCTTCTTTTTTTCGAAATATCTCAAAAACGACTCAAACTGTTTTGATTAAAGAAATTGAGCGCAACTATGGCATTTCATTCTACAAAAAAGCCCTTATAAGTGTTCATCGAAAAAATTATATTTTTCGAGATAATAATTGTTTTGTCAAAATGTCTGTTAGTCAGTCTGTGCGTTACCAAATTTTTGTGGACAAGCTAGCTCAAAAACTAGTGTGAAAATCGAAACCAAATTCCGCACGTAGTTTTGGTCCATTGAGATTAAGAGCTGAATATATTTTGGTGTATATCGACCCAAAATTAAGGGGGTTGGGGGTGGAGGGGGGATAAAAATTAAAAATCTAGGCCAGTTGAGCAAACTCAATCAAATTGGATAATTTTGACAAAAAAAACCCTTCTGGAAACCTATATATTTCTTTTCATATTCAAAATCTACAAAAAAAACTGAGCAACCTTAGAGCTATTTTTTTATCCAACATCAAATAAACAAAATATTAAATCAATTAAATCTCAAAAAATCCTAATAATTATTTTTAACAATTATTCAACTTAATTATCAAATAATAATGATCAAATATTTAATTATTAAATAAATAATTTAATAATAATTAATTTAAAAAATTTTCCACACTGTTCTGTATATATAGATGGCAGTGCTCCCGCTAAAAACAATCTAAGCCATTGGACCACACTCAACCAAATTCAGATTGTGTACTTAATCTGAGGGCCCACAGAAGACTAAAAATGCAAAAAAACTAACCATCCAAAATGAGGGGGGGGTCAAAAAATTAAAATTTAGGCAATTGGACAAAACACAACCAAATTGTATATACATATTCTGTGGGCGAGGTGGGTGAGAGGAGAGGGTTCAGGGGTGGGAGAGGGGGTCCATGGGATACGAAGTTTTTTATAGTACTTGGAAAAGCATTTCATTTAATAATTTAATTTTTTAATTTTATTTAAATTTATTAGAATCTAAAGCCCATTTTATCGTTTCGAGTTACAATTAAATGTATCATAAGATTCATAAGCATAAAAGAGTTCTCCACAAACGCTGGTGTTCCCCAAGGCTCTGTAATCTCATCCAGACTTCATAATTTATATAAACGACCTTATCGATCAAACGTCAAACCCCACTCATTGTTACGCCGACGATAGCACTCTGGACAGCAAACCCTCACTCCCGAATAATCGAATCAATGTTGCCTCCTCAATCACTCTCGACCTAGACAAACTGAATAAATGGGGCTCTCAAAATTTAGTTAACTTTAATGCAAACAAGACTCAATGTTGTCTAATTTCTAGGCGCGAAAATAAAAATTTCCCTGATATTCACTTCGATTCGAATACCCTGAAAATGTGTGACAGCCTATCCATGTTGGGCGTCTCTGTCGCATCTGACCTGTCTTGGAATGAACACATCTCCTCTGTGGCGAAATCTTCAGCAAGGAAGATTGGCTACTTATTCAGGTCCAAACGATTTTACAAACCCCCACACCTTCTCACCATCTACAAGGCCCAAATCCGCCCCTGTCTCGAATACGGCTCTCATCTATGGAGAGGAGCCTCTAAATATTCTCTTGCTACCCAGGATGCAATTCAGAAACGAGCCGTCAGGCTAATTGACGATTCTACCCTCACCGACTCCCTCGACTCGCTGGCTCATCGAAGAAATGTCTCTGCCCTTTCCCTTTTCTATAGATACTATCACGGCAGGTGCTCTGATGAGATAAAATCAATAATTCCCCCCAAAGCATGCTTTGCACGTAGCACGCGTTTTGCCGACTCCCAACACTCTTTCGCGGTCAAATTAGAAAAGTGCCGGACCACTTCATTCGCCAATACGTATATCCCCATGACTTCAAGGAACTGGAACTCTCTTCCAGCCTCCATCTTTCCCAGCACTTATAATCTTCAAACCTTCAAAACCCGAGTGCATAGACACCTACGTCTACACCTCTCACTTAATCAACTTTCCCTTCTCTTCAGTAATGCAAGGGTCTTTCGAGATCCATAGGGGCTGCATCTTTACTGGTGCACCCCTTCTTGCATTCGATTGCATTAAAAAAAAAAAAAAAAAAAAAAAGAGTATACATTAATGATACTTACAAATGTTTGTTGCGTTGCTGGCTGAACCTTAAACAAAAATAAAAAAAAAAATGATAAAGTATAAATGAAACGCAAAATATGTTATTATAAAATGATTATTTATTAATCTTTATTTAACTAATGATGAATTGAATCGACTTACATGTTGAGGGGGATGCTGCGGCCTTACAGGTGGTTTCTGAAATTAGTTCAAGCAAATTCGAGCAGTTAGTTAAAAAAAAAGAAGAAAATATTTCAGGTTTAGATGTTGTGTCGTTCATCTTTAATATTGTTAATAATGATTATCTTAGAGTGGACAGAAATGATTGTTGGTTTCATTTCTGGTGATTCTCTAGGCCTGTTTTTTTAGGACAGAGAATTTTCTATTCGCAAAATTTGAGAGAGAGAAAGCCAAACTTTTTTACGTTCCAAGTGAATTTTTTAATATCATCAACACTCTGTAAACACTATATAAAAATTAGAGATACTCTTTTTACAAAAATAAATAAATAAATAAATAAAAATAAAAAACAAACGAATTGCTTATGTAATCATTTAATTTTAATTTCAAATTAAAATAGAGTTAATTTTGAGTCAATTTTAGGCTTATTAAAGAAAATTATTAATTAGCAGAGGAAAAGATATAGTCGTAAGATGAATATATAAATATATGGCACAGAGTGAATTGATTCCAATGAGAATAATAAAGCACTTATTTTCAACTTCCTTAATTATAAGAAGATTCTAAAATAATAATAAAAACACAGGAGCTTGGAAACTTTTGAATAGGTAGTTAGATAATTTTTTGAAGTGAAACTTATCTTTTTGATTTTTTTTTTGTTACAATAAAGGGGAAATGACTCAATACACTGAAAAAACAATTTCTTTATACTAAACTAGCTGCAAGGCACTCGGCGGCCCTCTTGCTGGCCAGGGAGCACACCCCCTGGACCCCCAACCCACGAACCTCACCCTCATAGCCTACTACCACCCACCACATCTCCCGAACCCCCACCTAGCACCTCCCACCCCCACCCCCAACCACCGCACCTACCCCCTCACCCCAACTCCCGCACACCCCACTACGCCCCTGGACCCTCACCTGAACCCCCAACACCCCCTGGACCCCCAACCCACGAACCCCACCCCTCATAGCTTACTACCACCCACCACATCTCCCGAACCCCCACCTAGCACCTCCCCCCACCCCCAACCACCGCACCTACCCCTCACCCCAACTCCCGCACACCCCACTACGCCCCTGGACCCTCACCTGAACCCCCCAACACCCCCTGAACCCCCAACACCCCCTGGACCCCCAACCCACGAACCCCACCCTCATAGCCTACTACCATCCACCACATACCCCGAACCCCCACCAAGCACCTCCCAACCCCGCCCCAACCACCCGCACCTACCCCTCACCCCAACTCCCGCACACCCCACTACGCCCCTGGACCCTCACCTGAACCCCCACTCCACCCCGCACTTCCCCAATAAGCCTCTGGATCCTCACTTGAACCCTCATTCCTCACTGCGCCCCCCCCCCCACCCACGACCCCTCTGGACCCTCACCTGAGCCCCCCATTACGCCTCTGGACCCTCACCTAAACTCTCACCACTCCACCCTGAACCCCCGGACCCCACCCCGTGCCCTCCACTCACCGCACCCAGCACCCAGTTTTTTTATTTCTAGTCTTCTAGTGACCCACAGATTATGTATACAAAATTTGGTTGAGTTTGATCCAAGAGCAAGAATTTTCATTTTTTGTTTACATTATTAATGGTCAAGTATTGTAATCGTGCATGAAAAAAGTGGTTTTTTTCTTCTTTTGTTCGAAATATCTCAAAAGCGGCTGAAAATATTTTGATTAAAAAAATTGAGCGAAACCATGGCATTTCGCTCTACAAAAAAGCCCTCATAAATGAACATCGAAAAAATTATATCTTTCTAAATAATAATTGTTTTGTCAAAATGTATGTTAGTTAGTCTGTCTGGTTGGGTGTTCGTTAGTGCGTTACCAAATTTTTGTGGACGAGCTAGCTCAAAAACTAATGTGAATATCGAAACCAAATATCACAGGTAGTTTGGTCCATTGAGATTAAGAGCTGATTAGATTTTGGTGAATATCGATCCAAAATTAAGGGGGTGGAGGGGGGGTTAAAAATTAAAAATCTAGGCCATTTGAGCAAAAAACTCAATAAAATATTCTTTACATAATCAGTGGGCCTCAGGAGTCAAAAATGCAAAAACTAACTGTCCTAAATAATGGGCGGGGGGGGGGGGGGTCAAAAAATGAAAATCTTGGCCCTTGTACCAAACTCAACCAAATTTTATATACATAATCAGTGGGACCCCAGTAGTCTAAAAATGGAAAAACTAACCCCCCTCCCCTACATGATTATAAATAATTTTATTAAATATTAAATATAAGTGAGGGGTCAGGTTGTATGGTAAAGTCAAGTGGATGGCCACATCAGAACACGTCAGCTTATTTTTTATAAAATTTGAAAGTGAAAATATAAATTAACTAGGATGTATTATTATTATTATTAACAGATTAAAGATCAATAACGAAACATGAAACGCACATCTAGCTGCGTCTTTGGCAAGGGATTGGAAAAAATTTACAAATCCTATAATTTATAATGAGAAAAACAAGGAATATTCTAAAATTGTCTCCGTTGGATAACACAGACCAACTAAATCGCAAACGAGTTCAATCGTTAAAATATAATATTATTACTATAATATATTAAAAGTGAGAAAACTTATATTGAATGGAATAATGCGGCGTGCGCTTAAGTATTTTTAGAAAATGTACTTATGAAATATTAGAAGAGGAGAAACACAACTATTATTAAAGTGGTTTCATGTAACTTTTTTTTTGATTATATAATCGATTTTCAAAAAATAAATACCTATTTCAGATTCAGATTTTTAGAACAATACTAGCTATTCCCCGTACTTTCGCTCCGGGTAACACCTAGGCCCTGCGCTGTTCTTATCTTGGTCAAAATCTATATAATAAAAATGAATTTCTGTTTCTTTGTAAGCGCAGATCTTTCAAATGCCTGGACCGATTTGGCTAATTTTTTTTTAAATGTTCGTAATAGTCCAATTCAGGTTAATACGTAAAAAAAAATTAGAAAAGTTTCCCGGAAAATTGGAAAATTCAGGAAAAATTAAAAAAAAAATCAGGTTAGCCAACATAGCTTGCCAAACAATAAACGAACTAAACTAGCAAAAAAAAATGTTGGCGGTCCTGTTTGTAACATTTTTGAGTGTCATTCAATCTTAATAGTTCTAACCACATTATCGCTGAAGAAAAATTTAATACTGCAACACAGATTTAAAAAAACTATCTATTTTTGTAAAGTACATTTAAAACCAAAAATTTAAAAAAAAATCGTCATGATAACTAAATTTTTGAAAAAGTTATGGTTATTTAAAAAAAAGCTATTTTTTTCAAAAATTCCTAACTTCTTTTGGGTTGGATGAAACAATTTGAAAAAAATTCTGAAAACCGTCTTTAATAGGGTAGAAAAAATAAAAAAGTTTCAGCCAAGCTTTTGATTATATATATATAGATGAAAAATATTTAATTTAAAATAAAATATGTTATTTAAAAATCATTTTTCTTAAAAATACCCTTGGGAATCTCACCTCATCTTTTTTCTATTGTATTTAAGACCCTCAGCCATTTCAAAAGAACTAAGCCTTTTGGCTTTTGTATTCGAGCTCATTCATTCATTTCAATATTATTTATTTATTTCAAAGTTAATTATAAATGATTATTGAAACTATACTAACTAAACTAACTGAAAGGAATTAATTAGCTTTTGGAATTTCTTTAAAAATATATTTTAAAGATTAAAACCAAAATTCAATTAGCCCGTAGAATTCTTTAAAGAAAACAAAATCATTTGAAAACCCATTGTTATATTGTTTTGAAATCTAGGAAATTTCAGCCTATTGAAATTATTAAAAACCTATTTTGAGCCTAATTAAACCTAAATTTTCTATAATCTAATAATAAACTTTAAAAGTTTATTGTTTTTAATTTTTTAATTGGATAATTCTCCCCAAATGACGATTTTTACCTTATTTATTGAATTTTTACAAGACAAAAACTTTATTTTAAATTAAGTTGAAAGGTTCTTTTTGCCGAATAATTGAGTAGCAGAAGGGGACAATAAAATATTGTCTTCTGCTGGAAAAATAAATTTTTTAAATTCATTCATAAAGAGATATTCTTTGTCCTCTTCATCAATCTATTACAATTAATTCACAAGAGTTGATATATGAAAGTGTTCTTTACACGTGTATAAAACATCAATAAAACAGCCACATGGGGGTCCAGGGGGCAAGCCTTTCTGCATTGCGGGCATAAACGTCTAGAATTTGTTTTATTTACTTTTTCAACAATACAAATAGAAAATCAATAAAATATTGTAAACAAAACATATGAATTTAGAAAAAAGGTTGCCAACTTTAAATTAAAATAAAACAAAGAAAAATATTTTTAATATCATTGAAATAGGCTTTATTGGAAAGATAATTTGATGCCATTAATGTTTGAATATGATTTCGACCATGTGGTCGCCACGGCTGGCGCGTAGAGGGCGCAATCTGGATTTCCAATTTTCCCACACATTTCACAGCAATTGCGACCGTATAATTTGGGGAATGTTGTGTTTCAAGTGTTCAATCGTCTCAGGTTTATTGGGGTAGACAAGGGTCTTGACATATCCTCAAAGAAAATAATCCAGAGGGGTTAGATCACACGATCTTGGTGACCAATTAACACGAACATTTCGTGAAATTATTCGTTCACCAAATGTTTCTTTGAGTAAATTAATTGTATCGCGCGCTATGTGGCATGTGGCTCCGTCCTGTTGGAACCACAAGCCAGCCATTTGAGATACGAAAAAGTTAGTAACCATGCCTCTATACCGTTCACCGTTGACTGGAACAAAGACATATGGACCAATGATTCCTCCGGCCCATAAAGCGGACAGTGACTTTTCCTGGATGTAATGGTTTTTCGGTAATGGCTTGTGGTTTATCTTCACTTTACGCTGATAAACCAGAAACGATTGAACACTTGGAACACAACATTCGGGGAATTATTGTCGAAATACGGCCGCAATTGCTGCGAAAAGTGGGTGAAAATTGGAAATTCAGATAGCGCCATCTTCGCAACAGCCGCGGCCCAAATCATATTCAAACATTAATGGCATAATATGATAATAAAACTTGAGCAAGATGCGAGGTAGGTTTCAGAACTTTTCACTGAAACCCACCTCGCATCTTACGTGGGTGAAAATTGGAAATCCAGATAGCGCCATCTTCGCGAGAAGAGACTAGCTGCAAGGCTCGCCTTCGGCGGCACTCTTGATAGCCAAGGGGCACGCCCCTTGGACCCCCAACCCACAAACCTCACACTCACACCCCACTCGCACCCCCCTCGAAACCCACCCAGCACCCCCACCCCCGCAGCATGCACCCGTGTCCAACCTCCGCCCACACACCACCACCCCAACATTCCACCCACCTTGGACCCCCACCCCCGTACCACCCCACTGCGCCTCTGGACTCTCACCTGAACCCCCCACTCCACCAGCCCTCCACCACCACCCCGGACCCCACCCCCGCGCACCACATCCCCGCCTAGTCCCCTGGAACCCCACCCCACCCCACCTAGAACCAACACTTATCTCCTTAAAAGTTATTAATGGCATAAAATTATCTTTCCAATAAAGCAAATTTAATTGATATTAAAAATATTTTGTCTTTGTTTTATTTTAATTTAAAGTTGTTAACCACTAAAAAAAAACATTCTATTTCTCAATTCATTTGTTTTATTTACGATATTTTATTGATTTTCCATTTGTATTGTTGAAAAAGTAAATAAAAAACTGCCTAATATTGTAATATTTGTAATGAACTATTATCGGGATTTAAAATTAAAAAACTAATAAATTATTAAAAGAATATTGAGAAAAATGTATTTATAAATTTTTTTCAAGACCCTAGATTTTCATTTTTTTGATCCCGCCTCCTAGTGTATATGTACGTTGATGATACATGTCAGAAACCTTCCCGCAAATATGCCAACAACAACTGTACAAAGTTTCAACTCAATTCGATGAACGATACGCGAGCGCATAAAAGACGAACAGACACACACATAGACAGACAGAGATATTAATTTTGATATATAATAATGTATAATAATAAAAAATAATAATTTTCTTGGGATTGTTTTATTTTAAATATTTATTGAATAGAAGTTGAAAGCTCATTGGAATCAGGATTCAGGTGCCAAATATTTTTATGGAGATGAAGAAAGAATCTCTAGCCTAGGTGCCAAGAATTTTAAGTAAATTCATGGAACTAAGTTATTTTAATGACACTCTTGTGGACATCTCAATTCAAGAAAGCCATCTATCAATATTAATTCGAATTATTTTATTCTCTTTACGACTAGATCTTAAAATTAAATTAGTTAATTCAGATAACCAGTGTGTGTATCTTTTCGCTGAATATACATACATATATATAATTTTATTTCATTATCAATAGAATAGTTTTGAAATTCTATATCTCTATGTTCACCGATCTCCAGATAAAACGGCTTAACCGCTTGACTTGAAATTTGAAACATATACTCCTGAGGGATCAAGTAGCCGGTGTGATTCATTAAAAGTGAACTTTTAGTTCCATAAGACTTATTTGGGGACGCATTTTTTATCTAATCAAACCGAGATCATGTACCGAATCTATTATAAGTTCTATGAGTAAAAATTTGGAGCAATAGTTGCGCAATTGATATTTTATATTCAGGGTGTTTAGAAAAAGTGTTCCAAGACTTCAGGGCGTGATTCCCCACATCAAAATTAGATGAAAAGTTTCAATAAACATAGGTCGGGGGTTCAAAGAAAAGATACTCTCACGGTTTAAGTGTATATAATTAAAAAAATATATATAATTAAATTAGATAGAGTAATTTCTCACCTTTGCTTGTGCATTTTTCACTGGACTAAAGACCCTTGGCTGTACGGGCACGGTCACTTCTCGAACTTCGTCCCCCAGTTCGGATTCTCGGAGCGCCTTGAATGTTTCTGACTTGGCAGGGTCATATTGCACCGTCTTCTTAAAGCTGCTCATTTCGAGTAGAGGGGACGTAGAGGCGGAAAACACGAGGGGGGCAGTTACGGTAACAAAAAGCACAAAGATTAATCATGTCTTAATTTGAAGAAGTCTATTAGTTGAAAAAATTCACAAATAAAAATAGGGCAGAAATAATATAAATATAAACTAAAAAAAAGCGTAATATAGTGTATTTGACTAAAAAAAATAAAAATACACTATGAAATTATCTCATTTATGTTACTAAAAATAACTAGAGGTGACAATGAGCCATTTTCCTGAAGTACGAAAATCCCTCACTAGTAGCGGTAGTGGTACGGTAGGGACCAGAGAGGTAGGGAGGGAACACTAGCTCGAGAAAGTGCCTCCAGCCGCCATTTTGGTCGGGTCAAGAAATAGGAATACCCATAAGAGCAATGCTAATATTTTTATAATTTAATCTATATATCTTTAAATAAAAAGGTTTTTAAATAGAACAAATATATAAATAAATATTCACAAAATGTTATTTCTTAAATATGTCATGAATTAAATAACTACTTTCATTAAAAATTAGATAAAACAACGAGCGCGATTGTACTTATTATTTTTCTTGTGGACATTTTAAAGATAATTTTTTTATTTTAAAGAATAAGAAAAAACATAAAAGATAATTATTTAGTAAATATAATATTTGAAAATAGTTTATTTAAAAAATTAATCACATATTTTTAAATACAAAATTTCATGATTCTGCTTCGGTTCGTTGTCTTTTGCTTTTGTGAGTGGATCGATTAGTGCATTCGTATGCTACACATGGGATTATTAAATTAAATTAATATTTGGAACTCAAAAAATACAATAAATACACGATAAGTGGGTCTATTAACCTAACTTGACAGTCAAAAAACTTGAAAATAATTTATTGTTTTTAAGGAAAATATATACTGCCTAATCCTAAATATAAACACTTTAAATAAAAAATAAAGTATATATAAAGTAAATAAAATCTGTTTTATATCACTCTTAATAATAAAAAACTGTCTTAAAAATGGTACTATTAATATGTATTCAAATGGGAATAGAGATTCTTCTGACCCGAGTATAATGGCGGCTGGAGGGCCTGTACTAACTGTACGGTCTTAAGCGATTCCCTTAGTTAATGTTTGTCAAAAGTCTCCGAAGGTGGAGGTGAAGCTCGATGAAGGGGGTGGGGGGGTTTAAATTTCAGTTTTCAGTTATATCTCGCAAACTATCACTCCTACAGGAAAATACTTCATATCATAAAGCACAATTTTTGAAATGATGTTACTTTTTTCAGCCCTGTAACACTTACAGTTTAGTCCTAAGAAAGAAATGCATAAGACCATTTATGTAGGAAATTTTATCAGCTTTAATTTTATATATGAAGTATTTTTCTATAGGAGTGATAGTTTCTCAGATATTAGCGAAAAACTGAAAAGGGCAACCTTTAAACCCCCCTCCCTCCTTCTCGAGCTCGACCCCCACCCTCGGGGACCTTTGACACACATTAATCCAAGTCTAAGGGAATTGTTTGAGACCATTTTCAATTTTTTTTCCATCGATTTGTCTAATTTGACTGGGCTACTTGGTAATTAACACAATTTAATAACTAACAACATGATGAAATTTATTCAATAACAAATAGAGGTTATATTTTTTAATCAATGTACATTTATTATTAAGTTAATTAACTACCTATATAACGTCAATGTGAGCTTTTATACAAATGATATGAAAAACATGTTTTCCTCTTGATATCAATGGAAAAAGTGGACAGAAATTTCAAAATTTGGCTATCTCAGTGTATTGACAAGGGCGGTTGCCACCTTCGAGATATCGTTTTTAAAACCTAATTAAATAAAACTTTAAATGTACCCCTCTATAGAGAAAAATGAATTAAATCGATACTGCCAATACTTTGTGTGTTATGATTTTTTAAAATAAGCAAGTGACCGCTCCCCACCCTGTATAATTAGCAAAACTACAATGTTTTGTTGACATTGAGATTATTTTAAAAATAAAATCAAGTTATACTACTAAAATAACACGGCACTAAATTGGAAATAAATAATGTTTGTCCCTACCATAAGTGCTGCCTCTCCTGCCTAATTGGTAGCACTGCTCTCAGGAAAAAGGCTCATTTAAAATGACAAGAAAAAAAATATGTTCTAATAATAAAAATAAATTAAAATTAACTAAAAATAAATTATTAATTTATTTAGTGAATGTTGTTTATAAAAATGGATAGAAATTTTGTATTAATAGAAAGCACCCCTTCTTGCATTCGATTGCATTAAAAAAAAAAAAAAAAAAAATGTAAAAAAAATCATTAAAATCTAGTTTATTTATTATAATAACAAAAAACAAAAACAAGGGAATGTATAATTTTTAAAGATAATTTTTTGATACGTTCTGTTAATATCATTGAATATCTAATCATCAATCATTTTTAGGAACACTTTAATTGGAGATTTCAGATATATTAGTGTAATTCTAGCAAAGTTTATTTAAAAAAATAAAAAAATAAAAGTAAATAAACTTTATTTAAGGGAGTTGACACCGTACATTTACTCAAGAGCCGCGAGGGGCGATCGCCCCCCCCCCCCATAGAGGCCTGTGCCTGGCGGGAGTGCAACACGTGTGTCGCACGCAGAGGCCAAAAAACGGCGGCCAAATCGACAGGGAATTTATAACAATTTTTTTTATTTATTTTTTTATTTTAATGAACTTAAAATATGAGATATGAAATTTGTAAAAAAAACATTTATTTTTAAAAAAATTTTAAAATCGAAAATAAAGTTCTATGTGTGTGGGGGGGGGCGTCTCTCCCCCCCTCCCCCCGCTTGGACAATTCGATCGCGACACACTTTCGAGATAAAAAGTAGATCTTATATACATCGGGCACTTTATATACATTCTCCCCCCCCCCATAAAAAATTCCTGGATCCACCCTTGCATTTACTAACAAAAATTTGATACAGAACGGCCTTTATTTATTTTTCCCCGCCTCAGAGCGAAAACTTTTGTGAGTAGCTGTCCACGTGGACACGCACACTATGCAAAAGCTGTGTCAGTGTATACGCCTCAAGTAAAATAAACACTTGGCAACGCCGCGGTACAGCGCATGAGCAAAGGATATATTTAAACCTAAATACGCTAGCATATTTATTCCTAGTTATTTATTTTATGTTATTCCAGATTTGCATTTTTCTACACTCATAATGAACGTTGGGAAAAAGTTATTTAATTGTATATTTCGGGGGGGTGCTCTTTTAACAGTATGCGATGTTGCCACGTTTCAGTGTTTTCAAAAGAAATCATTTTTCTTGACTTTATTAATTTTTAACGAGAAATCTAGAGCACGAATCCCTTTGAATTTTTTTTACACAATCCCGTCAATATTTAAAGATAGTGTACCTAAAATTTCAACGGATTTCCATTGTCATTAAATTTAATTTTTTTTATAATTGCTCTTTTAACAGTATGCGATGTTACCACGTTTCAGTGTTTTGGAAAGAAATCATTTTTCTTGACTTTATTAATTTTTATCGAGGAATCTAGAGCACGAATCCCTTTGAATTTTTTTTACACAATCCCGTCAATATTTAAAGATAGTGTACCTAAAATTTCAACGGATTTCCATTGTCATTAAATTTAATTTTTTTTATAATTGCTCTTTTAACAGTATGCGATGTTACCACGTTTCAGTGTTTTCGAAAGAAATCATTTTTCTTGACTTTATTAATTTTTATCGAGGAATCTAGAGCACGAATCCCTTTGAATTTTTTTTACACAATTCCGTCAATATTTAAAGATAGTGTACCTAAAATTTCAACGGATTTCCATTGTCATTAAATTTAATTTTTTTTATAATTGCTCTTTTAACAGTATGCGATGTTACCACGTTTCTGTGTTTTCGAAAGAAATCATTTTTCTTGACTTTATTAATTTTTATCGAGGAATCTAGAGCACGAATCCCTTTGAATTTTTTTTTACACAATTCCGTCAATATTTAAAGATAGTGTACCTAAAATTTCAACGGATTTCCATTGTCATTAAATTTAATTTTTTTTATAATTGCTCTTTTAACAGTATGCGATGTTACCACGTTTCAGTGTTTTCGAAAGAAATCATTTTTCTTGACTTTATTAATTTTTATCGAGGAATCTAGAGCACGAATCCCTTTGAATTTTTTTTACACAATTCCGTCAATATTTAAAGATAGTGTACCTAAAATTTCAACGGATTTCCATTGTCATTAAATTTAATTTTTTTTATAATTGCTCTTTTAACAGTATGCGATGTTACCACGTTTCAGTGTTTTGGAAAGAAATCATTTTTCTTGACTTTATTAATTTTTATCGAGGAATCTAGAGCACGAATCCCTTTGAATTTTTTTTACACAATTCCGTCAATATTTAAAGATAGTGTACCTAAAATTTCAACGGATTTCCATTGTCATTAAATTTAATTTTTTTTATAATTGCTCTTTTAACAGTATGCGATGTTACCACGTTTCAGTGTTTTCGGAAAGAAATCATTTTTCTTGACTTTATTAATTTTTATCGAGGAATCTAGAGCACGAATCCCTTTGAATTTTTTTTACACAATCCCGTCAATATTTAAAGATAGTGTACCTAAAATTTCAACGGATTTCCATTGTCATTAAATTTAATTTTTTTTATAATTGCTCTTTTAACAGTATGCGATGTTACCACGTTTCAGTGTTTTGGAAAGAAATCATTTTTCTTGACTTTATTAATTTTTATCGAGGAATCTAGAGCACGAATCCCTTTGAATTTTTTTACACAATCCCGTCAATATTTAAAGATAGTGTACCTAAAATTTCAACGGATTTCCATTGTCATTAAATTTAATTTTTTTTATAATTGCTCTTTTAACAGTATGCGATGTTGCCACGTTTCAGTGTTTTCGGAAGAAATCATTTTTCTTGACTTTATTAATTTTTATCGAGGAATCTAGAGCACGAATCCCTTTGAATTTTTTTTACACAATTCCGTCAATATTTAAAGATAGTGTACCTAAAATTTCAACGGATTTCCATTGTCATTAAATTTAATTTTTTTATAATTGCTCTTTTAACAGTATGCGATGTTGCCACGTTTCAGTGTTTTCGGAAGAAATCATTTTTCTTGACTTTATTAATTTTTATCGAGGAATCTAGAGCACGAATCCCTTTGAATTTTTTTTACACAATCCCGTCAATATTTAAAGATAGTGTACCTAAAATTTCAACGGATTTCCATTGTCATTAAATTTAATTTTTTTTATAATTGCTCTTTTAACAGTATGCGATGTTACCACGTTTCAGTGTTTTCGAAAGAAATCATTTTTCTTGACTTTATTAATTTTTATCGAGGAATCTAGAGCACGAATCCCTTTGAATTTTTTTTACACAATTCCGTCAATATTTAAAGATAGTGTACCTAAAATTTCAACGGATTTCCATTGTCATTAAATTTAATTTTTTTTATAATTGCTCTTTTAACAGTATGCGATGTTGCCACGTTTCAGTGTTTTCGAAAGAAATCATTTTTCTTGACTTTATTAATTTTTATCGAGGAATCTAGAGCACGAATCCCTTTGAATTTTTTTTACACAATTCCGTCAATATTTAAAGATAGTGTACCTAAAATTTCAACGGATTTCCATTGTCATTAAATTTAATTTTTTTTATAATTGCTCTTTTAACAGTATGCGATGTTACCACGTTTCAGTGTTTTGGAAAGAAATCATTTTTCTTGACTTTATTAATTTTTATCGAGGAATCTAGAGCACGAATCCCTTTGAATTTTTTTACACAATTCCCTCAATATTTAAAGATAGTGTACCTAAAATTTCAACGGATTTCCATTGTCATTAAATTTAATTTTTTTTATAATTGCTCTTTTAACAGTATGCGATGTTACCACGTTTCAGTGTTTTCGGAAGAAATCATTTTTCTTGACTTTATTAATTTTTATCGAGGAATCTAGAGCACGAATCCCTTTGAATTTTTTTACACAATTCCGTCAATATTTAAAGATAGTGTACCTAAAATTTCAACGGATTTCCATTGTCATTAAATTTAATTTTTTTATAATTGCTCTTTTAACAGTATGCGATGTTGCCACGTTTCAGTGTTTTCGAAAGAAATCATTTTTCTTGACTTTATTAATTTTTATCGAGGAATCTAGAGCACGAATCCCTTTGAATTTTTTTACACAATTCCGTCAATATTAAAGAGAGACTACCTAAAATTTCAACGGATTTCCATTGTCATTAAATTTAATTTTTTCATAATTAAATAAAATTTTTTTATAATTCGATCACAGCAAGTCGAAATATAGTAAGAAACACTTGGCAACGCCCCTGGTACAGCGCATGTGTTAATTTATAAATTGATTATATCCGGAAGGAGAGCTCAGAATTTCATGAAGTTTTTTAAGGATTTATTACTTCATAAATATTTATGAATTTCCAAAGTTTAAAAAAATCTGATTGTAATCGTTTAGGGGGTCAACTCCCTTAAATTAAACAAAAAAAGTAATTCTACAAAAATCTAAGCAGAAAATCTAACAAACGATTATTATTTTCAAAAAAAAAAAATCAAACAAGCCCAAAAATTTTGATTTCAATTTCGCTATTCTCATTTAAATTGCAGAAATTATTAAAATAAAAAAAAACAAAAAAACAAAATGTGTTAAATGTAGAAAGAAGCAGCGATGAGGTTAGCTGTTAGTGGGCGGAGCGTCGTGGAGCGTGGACTCAGGAGGGTGTCTTCGGCGCCGGGGTCGGCGTCTTGGGCCAAAACACTCAGAAACGTCGAGGCGACCAGGTCGCCGGCCGTTGTTCTTGTCGATGTTGCGTGATTTCAGTTTTGCGTTTCAGAAAAGAAAGATCAATGAAAATTCTGTTATTAGCGATGCAGCTATGTTCTTTTTCAAATCCAACACTGGCCAAAATTACATCAAGGGGGCATGATTTGGGCCAGGATTGGATTTAGGGTTGATTCGATCCAAATAAATACGATACTTTTAATAAGAGTAAAATTCGTTACAATACCCTTTTGATTCGAACTGAATATGTACAAAAAGGTAATCGAGGAATTGAGTACCCATGATATCTTTAGTGTTTGGTATTATTATGATAAGAGTTCCTCCTCCTGAATGATAAACAAGAAATAATACCCGTTGGTAAGCTAGTATTTATATAAATATACATTTATACAGGGTGAGTCACGGGAAACGGATGTTTTTTAGGAAAGCATAACTCTGCGGATTTTTCAAAATAAAATATTTTATTTTCATAGGAACAATCACTAAACTATGCCATTATTGAATGTTTATGTGCGAAAAATTATATCTGACAAATCATGGCCATTTTCACGAACACAAATTCGAAGACGCTCTCGAAAGTTTGCGTCCGCTCTTGGCAAAGTTTCTTTAAAGCACTGTGTAGCAGCAACAAAGGCCTATAGGGCTTCAACCGTATAAAATTACTGTAGGAGGGAAGAAGTCTCAATGAGGACCCTGAATTCAGCATGGAAAAAACTGTAGCTTCAGAGTATTCCTGACTTAGGTTTCGATCCCCAACCTGTGGACAACACAATGCAGCGAAGAAATTGTATCTCTGCGGAAAAGCATGGATCTGAATGTGGATGCTGCTGTGATCTGGATGAGTTAGTGGAGGAACATAGTGAAGAACTTTTTATGTTGATATTTTTGGGGGTGTGGAACGGATTAATTGGATTTCCATTATTTTCAATGGGGAAGTTTGTTTCTAGATACGAAAAATTCGCTATACGAGCTCAATGCTGGAACGATTTAAACTCGTATCTCAAGGTTCCACTGTATTCTGTAAATACGGACAACTTAGTAATATGTCAATTCATAATTAATTTATCAAAATTAAAGTACAAAACAAAATACTGAAAATATTTAAAAACATCAGTTGTTTTCAATCAAAGAAGAAAACATTGGCCAACGATGTTTATCCCTACTTTGCGCCTTTGACATTATTTAAACATAAAACCTCTTTTTGTAGGGCTTTTCAATACCTACTTGAAACAAGTAGGTGTCAAAACTTTTTAAATAATTCTTGAATGGTAATAAAAGTATCGATACTTTTTGGTATCGAATCATCCCTAATTGTATTTACAATAAGCAAGTAGATATTACGGGCAAGCCGTTAATTATAGAAACACAAATGAAGAGATTCAAGATAAGCACCAAAGCCCGATCTACTTGCATCTCTAAGTTTATATTAGAATTAAGTTGATATCTACAATCTATGCCGAATCGTGCAAAGCATTCTTTCAGATCGTTAATTAAATCCGGTCCCAAATGGATATGGTGGTCAGTGGCCACCTGTTTGTTGCATTGACAGTTTTAGTTTCTATCCAGGCACATGAGTGATTAATTTCCAGAATGGATGCCCTGGAATGTCTACTTGCCTCACTCTGCCTTGATATCTCGGATCTAGCTTGCCCGCGTTCACATTCCTGGCCAACAAATAAACGCTTGAGCAAAGAGATTTGACGGATATTCATCGGATATAATTTACGGTAACGGGGAATACCCCCCCCCCCCTCACCGCGGGCTTTTCAAGGGGCAGATTTTTAAATTAAACATAAGGTCACCCATATCTTTTTGACGACTTCAATCTTAAATAAAATCTGTTTAAAACGCGGGAGAGAAACGGTGGCGCGGTCTATCGATAGCGTACAAGTGGAAATTTCGTTTTGTATAGGATTTCAGTACCATGGACCATTTCAAGAAGGAAGAACGTTGTGGTGAATCTGTGAAATGCGTGGAACGCGAGTTTCGACAAACGTTTTGCGATTCCACCTTGAGGATGTATTCCGCAGCGTGCAACGATACTCCGTCTTGAAATGATCCATGGTACTGAAATCTTATACAAAATGAAATTTCCACTTTTACGCTACCGATAAAGCACACCAGCGTTTCTCTCCTGCGTTTTTAACAGATTTTATTTAAGATTAAAATCGTCAAAAAGATATGGGTGACCCTATTTTTTTCGAAATTAAAAAAAAAATCCACATGACTTTACCATACACCTGTCCCATTTAATATCTAATAAAATAATTTATAATCATTTACGAAAGAACCCCCCCTCCCTTCAGAATTTCGAACTCATTAGCAATTTATGATATCTCCTTATAAATGACAATCTTCTAATGTAAATATCAGCTTTCTTCGATTTTAATTTGGAAATTTTATTATTTTAAATTATTTTTGAGCCCCTCTCCCCCCTCTTTTGGTTCACTATCAATTTCTCACAGTGAGTCATTTTTATAAAATCATATAGGGTGAATATGCGAAATTTTGTACAAATATCTATCGGTGTCTTGGAGTTATATTGATAGTTCAATTTTTTGAAACCCCGCTCACAATTTTGGCCCCATTTTGAACAACATCAAGTACAACGTTTAAATTTTATGATTACACAAGGTTTAAAGTTGATAATAATTTTATTAGGAAGATGGCATCCATTATTCTCAATACATTGCGTTAATCGAACTCGGAAGATTTGATCAACTCTTTCCAGCATATCGACGGGTATGTTCTCGACAGCTTGACGAATGTTGTTCACCCAGGGTCCTAGGACGATCGTTGTAGACAAGGGATTTTAGATAACTCAGTGTATTGAGAAAAATGGATGCCATCTACCTAATATAATCTTTAAAACGGTGTAAGCATAACATTTAAATCGGTAGTCTAATTGGAAAGGCGCTCTTTGCCTAAAGGAGAGAGACACGGGTTCGAACCCCGTCGAATGTTCAATTTATTTTTCCTTTTCAAAAAAAATAAAAATAAATAATAATAATAAAATAATTTTCTAATATGTAGAATTAACATAAGAAATTATTGATCAAATTATTAAACTTTTGCTGTTCAAATTGCTTTATAAAATTTAAATGTTGTACTTGATACTGTTCAAAGAATTAAATACACTCGGGAGCAGCTAAATCGACTCAACCTCTAAGCGCGCATACAAAGTCGTTTTTCTTTTAAATGGCCAAGCCGATATTTATAAAATAAATATATCTTTAAAGCTTATTTATTTAGCTTTACATTGATATCAATGTCAAGCAAATCGGCTCATTACTTTTTAAATTATGTGATCTGAATGACAATGAAAGGAAAAAAGGATGTAAAGGAAAGGAAAAGTAGGGATGTTCAAAATTAAAATTAAATTGACATTTTAAACATAACAAAGAAAATTTATTTTCTTAATAATTTGTGTTGCCCCCCTAGCTTTTATAACAGCCCGCATGCGATCCTGCATCGACCTGATGAGTTTTTTTTATAAAATCTTGAGGGATGCCTTCCCATTCATCTAACAAGGCTGTCTTAAGCTCATCAATGGTCGAAGGTACCGAATTTCTGACTCGAACCCTTTGTTTGAGGTGGTCCCACATATGTTCGATGGGATTCATGTCTGGGCTGAGCGCTGGCCACTCCATGGTGTGGATAGCGACTTCGGTCATGTATTGCCGAGTGACCATCGCAGCGTGGCACCGGGCATTATCATGCATCAGTAAAAATTTTCCCCAATAAATCCTTTATATGGAACAACATGATGCAGGAGAATGTCAGCAATGTAACGGTCAGCTGTTAGACCCCCTCTCCGGCCTCCACCAGGCACAAAAACAATATCTGTTTTTCCCTCCAGAGAAATGCCACCCCAAATCATGCCGGAACCACCACCATATGACACTGTTTGAGAGAAACAGCATTGAGAAAATCGCTCTACCTGACGCCTGTAGACCCGACTTCTCCTGTCACTGCCATGAATGCACACTCTACACTCATCTGTGAATAGGGCAGCCCGCCATTGGTCGATACTCCAATTGAGATGCTCTCGAGCAAATTGAAGTCGAGCTTGACTGTGACGTGAGGTTAATTTTGGTCCAGAGGCAGGTCTTCTGCAAGTGAGGTTGGCTTCCTTCAAGCGTCTTCTGACTGTCCACCGACTGACAGCCAGACCTCGAACTTCTCTCAGCTGCTGCTGGACATCGACACCAGTGAGGTGGCGGTTTCGGAGAGACGTCGTGACGATAAAACGGTCATCCCTCTCAGACGTGCACCGGCGGCGGCGGGTATTTGGTCTCCGAGTGAAGGCACCAGTCTCCTGAAACCTTCTGTAGACCCTTGAGACAGTAGACTGACTTAAGTTCAATTGACGAGCGACTTCTCTTTGAGTAAGGCTCTGTTCCAACAGAGCAACAACTTGAGCGGCAACTTCTGGCTTAGTATCCATGATTTTCTGAAAACAATTGTGTCAATTTGCGTAGATGTGTTCAGGTCAATTGCTGAAAATCGATTAATAAGAATAATTGGTTACATTGGTTTTTATAAGGAAATTGTAACTAACAAGTAGCGGCAGCTAGGAACAGCAATTTTTCCAGTTCAGCCATTCGGATCACATAATTTAAAAGTAATAAGCCGATTTGCTTGAAATTGATATCAATGTAAAGCTAAATAAATAAGCTTTAAAGATATATTTATTTTATAAATATCGGCTTGGCCATTTAAAAGAAAAACGACTTTGTATGCGCGCTTAGAGGTTGAGTCGATTTAGCTGCTCCCGAGTGTATATATCTGCGCTACTTTTTTCTTAATTGAATTTCTAAATAAGCAAAGTGCTCTGCCTCACCCTATATAAGCCTACCTCCCGTGGGTAAAGTGGCTTCTATTATTTTATGGTGGGGGGAGGGTTCCAGAGCTCCCGAATTTCACGTCATAAATAAAATAAAATTTCCCTAGAGACTTTTTGATAAATTTTATATATTTTTCTTTTTTTTTCTTTTGAGCATTTAGGTAGATAAATCACTCACTAAACGACTTCTCGTTTATCCTCAAAACAAAAAAGAAATTTTATATTTATAAAATATTTAGGATTCATTTTTTAATTTTGTCTATTTATTAAAATGATAATAATTTTCCAACTATTAGTTTTAAAATAACTACCGGCTGAGTTTTTTTATCTTGAGACAGTCTTATAACTCAAAAACAGTGCATTATATGAAAAAAAGTTTCAAATAAAAGTTTATTTATATCAGGGGGGAAACTCAACTATGCTATTGTTTGTCTACCTAGAATAAGCTTTCAAGGGTATTTTGTGGTCAACTTCTGTTTCTTAAATAGAAAAGTATATGTTTCTGTACGTATTCTGAATCCACAAAAAAAAATTGAACAACTTTTATTAAAACTATTTTTTTATACGACATCAAATAAAAAAAAAAATATTAAATCAATTAGATTTCAAAAAAAAAATCCTAATAATTATTTTTAACAATCATTCAACTTAATTATCATTTAATAATGATCAAATATTTAATTATTAAATAAATAATTTAATAATAATTAATAATTTAATAATTTTAGGACACTATTCTGAGCCATTCCAGAGTGTATTGCAAGTCTTCTGGATGAATTACAGTTACAATTTCGTTATTTAGGCCTGTTTCAGTTTTTTGTAGACTTTAGATTTCTTGTTTTTTTTGTTTTTTTGTATTTGTTTTTTATAAACACATTTACAACACTATAAAATGGATCTTGGGAGGGTGTATTCCTGTCAGGAAAACGGTCGGCATCCATTTCAATGGCAGCCCCATAACACTTCTTCCACATTCACCATATAAATTAAGACCATTTCAATTCTGTCTTCTACAAAAAATCCTCCATTTATATTATGAATAAACTTTTTTAAACTAAAGAATTTTAAATAGTTCTGTTAAGTAGGAAATAATCTCTTAAATCTGTGTACCTACCTACGCACAATGAAGTTTTAAGATCATTATTAACACTTATTTTCATTGTTGTGACTTTTCGATTTAATAAATATTTATTTAATAATTAATTATTCAATCATTATTATTTGATAATTAAGTTGTGTGATTGTTAAAAATAATTATTAAGATTTTTTTGAGATCTAATTGATTTGATATTTTTTTTTATTTGATATCGTATAAAAAAATAGTTCAAATAAAAGTTGTTAAGTTTTTTTTAAAAATTCAGAATATGTACAGAAACATATAGGTTTTTATTTAAAAAACAGAACTTGACCTAGTAATACCCTTGAAAGCTTGCACTTGGTCGACAAACAATAGCATAGTTTAGTTTCCCCCTTGATATAAATAATCTTTTATTTGAAACTTTTTTCATATAATACACTGTTTTTGAGTTATAAGACTGTCTCAAGATAAAAAAAAACTCACCCGGTATATCGAATCTCAAGTCTGGTTTTGATAATTATTTATTTATAAATATGTACACATTCTCTAGCGAGATATCCAACTATTTATATAATCTTGAAAAGATCGTTTAAAAAAACTTAATTATCTTAAGCCAGGGACGAACAACAAAATTTGTCAAGTAATAAATAAATCAGAAAGAATACAATAATATAATAAAAAA
This sequence comes from Forficula auricularia, assembly GCA_024734495.1. Classification (NCBI taxonomy): domain Eukaryota; kingdom Metazoa; phylum Arthropoda; class Insecta; order Dermaptera; family Forficulidae; genus Forficula; species Forficula auricularia. The sequence goes on from JALMQS010000117.1 coordinate 2,009,436, forward strand.
ATATTTTCTCGACCCTAGTTGAGTTGCGAACATTTTAATTTATATAAAGATTAAATGAAAAATTGTGCCTTCTGCTTAAAACAAATTTTTTTCAACGAAAATTGCAAATTATGGGCGATAGTATGGACGATCGTACAATGATGGCTCCAATAATGTATTGTCCATTAACGAACGAATAGTCTAAAAGCTAGTGGCCATTTTGGAAACTGATTTCAGAATCCAAATAACATATCTCATAGTGTAGTGTGATCAGCACACACCCCGAAAGTCAATTTTTTAATCGCCAAATCCAGTCCTTTTTACGGGTAATCAACACCTGAAGATGTCAAAAAATACCGTAAAATCATCTCATTGATTATAATTCCTAAACTCTTTATACTACGGCAAATTCTATTGTAGAGAATGTAATTTTTGATATTTTTGTTTAAAAAAAGTTTGAAAATAATCACACGAAATGGGGGGGGGGGGGGGTCGCGACACGCCAGCCTGTGGTGTTGCGAGGGTTGTGAGTCCTGTGGATGCAAGTTCTCTATTTCTAGGCAAAGGTTGAAAAAGAATGATTTTCCTTTTTTTTTTTAAATCATGGTTTTATTTATATATAGGGGGTTTGTACATCTCTGCTCAACTCTCTTCACTCACTGTTCAACTCTCTGGTCTCTACTGAGCTGTCTTCAACTCAACTTCTCATTGTTCAACTCTGTAGAAATTTTCCAAAAACCCTCTTATTGGTCCATTTCCTAATGAGAAGGCGTGGTAATATATTTGAAAACGCCTCACTTCTAAAATTATTATCACGATTTCTCTTGGCAAATTTCGGAAGAAATCCAATAATTTCACTTGACATCTGGGTCTAAAAGCTATTCGACAGGAATTATTTCTTCTTCTTCTTCTTTTTAAACCTATAGGTTTTTTTCTTCCAGATCGTCATGCCATCTTTTCTTGGGACGACCTCTACTTCTTATTCCAACCGGCTTGTTGGTCATCACTTTCTTTACTAGTCGGTCTTCTGTCATTCTTCCCACGCGTACCATTCTGTTCTTCTTCTCTTGATCCATTCTCCCACCTTTTGTATTCCACATTTTTCTCTAATATCTTCACTCTTCATTCTATCGAGCCTGGTCATGTTCATTATCCTTCGCAATGTCTTCATTTCTGTTGTTTCCAATAATTGAGAAGTTTTTGCAGTGTCGGGTCTTGTCTCAGGAATTATTTAATAGCCCAAATATGACAAGTCAGTAAATTTATTGATGTATATATTGTTAGGGCTCTCGTGAGGTGAGTGCTGTGTGGTGCTTTGTGCGCCCCCCATCAAGTCGATGGGGTCCTAACAATCTGTTGAGTGCAGAGTTGTAGGTTGCGTGTTCATATAGGTGTGGTGCAGGGGAGGGGCTGCTGGTTGGCGTTTGGCCCCTCCAGATTCGAATGTCCGAATCCGTTCTCTTCCCCAGTCGAATCGAGTCGCTTCAATTATAGCATGGGTGATAATACTTCACCCATGCAAAAACGACGCAACGATCCGACTGAGTCATCTAGCGGCCGTGTCTCAAGGCTCGTCGCCATGAGCAAGAGCGGGCCGCTATAATTGTCTTTCCCAATATTCCACTTCCCACTGGTCTATTGTTAAAAGACACGTTCTTATAATAAAAGAGGCCTTAGAAGCCCGCCTGTTTGCTACCCAGCTGCCTTACTAAAATATCACCCTTAAACAATTAAAATCATTATTTATTTAAATTTAGGGAACGAAGAAAAGATTATTTTTATTATAGACAAAAGGATCAGCCGGGGCTCGAAAATCCCTAAATTTAAATTTGTTATTAATTGTCTTTACACGGCCTCGTTGTGGTCGCGCCCCGGGTGAAGAGAAAATTATTTTCGATCTTTGGGGTCTGCGATCGATTGGGAGGCGCTGGAATATTTGATTATTATTTATATCGCGAATTTACGATCGCAACAGGGGGTCAAAAATGGCAATTCTAGCCCTTTTGACCAAACTCAACCAAATTTCGTATACATATTCTGTGAACCCCGAGAAGGCTAGAAATGCAAAAACGGGTGAAGAGAAAATTATTTTCGATCTTTGGGGTCTGCGATCGATTGGGAGGCGCTGGAATATTTGATTATTATTTATATCGCGAATTTACGATCGCAACAGGGGGTCAAAAATGGCAATTCTAGCCCTTTGACCAAACTCAACCAAATTTCGTATACATATTCTGTGAACCCCGAGAAGGCTAGAAATGCAAAAACGGGTGAAGAGAAAATTATTTTCGATCTTTGGGGTCTGCGATCGATTGGGAGGCGCTGGAATATTTGATTATTATTTATATCGCGAATTTACGATCGCAACAGGGGGTCAAAAATGGCAATTCTAGCCCTTTTGACCAAACTCAACCAAATTTCGTATACATATTCTGTGAACCCCGAGAAGGCTAGAAATGCAAAAACTAACCACCCAAAATGGGAGGAGGGTCAAAAAATGAAAATCTAGGCCCTTGTACTAAACAGAACTTAATTTTTGCATTTCTAGCCTTCTGGGGGTCCAGACAAAATATGTATATACAACATTTGGTTGAAATTGGTCGAAAGAGAAGAATTTTCATTTTTGCCCCCCCTCCAATTTTAGGTGGTTAGTTTTTACATTTCTACCCTTCTGGGGGTCCACAGAATATGTATATAAAATTTAGTAATGAAACTGTTGAAGCTTTTATTTTTGTGATTAATTTGATTAAAATTTGAATTTTTATACAAAATTTGGTTGAGCTTGGTCGAAAAGGCTAGAATTTTCATTTTTGACCCTCCCCCACAATTTTAGGTGGTTAGTTTTGCATTTATAGCCTTCTGGTGGTCCACAGAATATGTATACAAAATTTGGTTGAGTTTGGTCGAAAGGGCTAGAATTTTCATTTTTGAACCCCCCCCCCCCCATTTTGGGTAGTTATTTTCAATTTTTTTTTAAACAAATGTGTCAAAAATTACATTTTCTACAATTTTGCTCATAATAGATATAGCGTAGAGTAAACAGTTTAGGAGTTATAATCACAATGAGGTGATTTTATGGTATTTTTTGACATCTTCAGAGGTCGGTTATCCCAAAAACGACTCAATTTTGCGAGTAAGAATTTGACTTTCGGAGTGTGTGCTGATCACACTACAGTATGGGATATCTTATTTGGGTTCTGAAATCAGATTACAAAATGGTCAGTAGCTCTCACGGTCTATAATGGGAAACAGAAAAATTAAGAAACAAACAAATAATTATACAACATTGCAAGTTAATAGAAAAGTGAATAAAAATGTTCGATTTTCGAAGTTCATTACCTGTTTGAGATGAATATTTATTATTTAATAAAATTTTGGTCAAATCTCCTATTTGAATTTACCTCTTTCAGGAAATATTGACTTAAGGCGGCTTCACACGAGACATTTTCTCCTACTTGTTCCTTACTTGTTCGTCTAACTGTAAATTTGGAGCCATGGAGGGGTTCGAAATGACGTCACTCCGGACTGTCTTACTAGCATGTTTGCTTGATTCAAAAGATAGGGCGTGTTCAAAAAAAAAGTTTAGCTTTGAAAGTGGCAGTGGCCAGCCAATGGGAAAGCATTATTTTATCACGTGAGTAACATGCGCATTAGCACAATACATCAGCTGATATTTTGTTTAACACTGTTCAACTCTTTATTTCAATAAATAAAGAGAATATGTCTTCCAAATTCGTCTGCGATTGATAATTTCTGCAATAATATTATTGTCAGCCATTTTTGTTTGCATCTGAGCTGAAACTGAAAGATGATAGACCAGCTGTTTGGACTGACAGATGCGTGCGCAACTTTGCCGGCTAACTTGAAAATTTTCTGAAAAAGCTCCGTGTGAACCCAACAGGCAAAAATCATCCTGACTGAACTAGCTTCAAATTCCAAGTAGGTCGAACATGTAAGGAACATGTAAGAGAAAATGTCTCGTGTGAACCAGGCTTTAGTTTCAATTACATGTCCAATATCATTGTAAATAATAATTTATATTATAGTGAAAATGAATTCGAAACAAACTCTATTGAATGAAAATTCTCAAATTAAGCAGAAGGCAATATTGGTAGGTAGGTATATATATTTAAATTAAAAATAGAACGAGAAGTAATAATATCGAGAACTTACGGCACTCCTCCTGTCTGGTGTTGGAGAGTATCTGCGATGTTTTGTTCGCTGTAGAGATTGATGGGAGAATTAAATTGTTTATGAACCACCTGCAGGCAGAGAATTAAAAATCATTCTAGTGTAGGTAATTACATTTTAAATAAGAGAAAATGAAGAATTTAAATCACACCCATCATGCATATTAATTTATTAAGAAATATTTTCTAATTCAAAATATTAATTTTTATTAGATATAGAATGATTTTATTGAACAAAATGAAAATAATAATAAAAATCTGGAAAGCAGATATAATTTAATGTTGCTATGGCATTTGCTTAAAAAGTCACTTTAGAGCAGGGGTGTCCAACCTTTTAGCCTCCCACGAGTGGTGATACGCGATTGGAAGTAGGTGTACACCTCTTTGGAAGAATTTTGGAAGTACTTGGAATTATTTGGAAGTACTTGGAAATATTTGGAAGTGTTTGGAAATATTTGAAAGTACATGGAAATATTTGGAAATATTTGGAATTGCTTGGAAATATTTGGAAATACTTGAAAATATTTGGAAGTACTTGGAAATATTTGGAAGTACTTGGAAATATTTGGAAGTACAAGTGGAAGTAGGTGTACAGCATATTAGGTCTCGGTTCACCCCTCAGCCTCCCTGGTCTACATTGGAGGAAAGCGAGTTGTTTTTAGCCACACATCAAATATAGGATGGGGCAGAGTAACTTGCTTATTTAGAAATTTAATTAAGAACAATGTAACGCAGATATATATTTAATTCTTTGAACAGCTTAAGTACAACGTTTAACTTTTATGTTTACACAGTTTTAAAGATGATATCAGGGATTATTCTCAATACACTGCGTCATCTCCTTGGTGGGTGTTTTGCACTGGCCAGCACGGTCGCCTGATGACTATTTTTTATGGGGCTATGTAAAATTCCTTGTCCTAGGACCCTTGCTCACTTGAAGAACAACATTTGTCAAGCTGTCGATAACATATCCGTCGATATACTGGAAAGAGTTGAACGAAACTTCCGAGTTCGATATACGCAGTGTATTGAGAATAATGGACGCCATCTGCCTGACAAAATTATTATCATCTTTAAAACTGTATAAACATAAAATTTAAACGTTGTACTTGATGTTGTTCGAGGAATTGAATATATAATCTGAGTTACTTTTTTTTTAATTGAATTTCTAAATAAGCAAAGTGCTCTGCCCTACCCTATATAATCTAATTAACATATTTAAGTAAATTAAGATTGATTAATTTATGAATTTTTAATTATAAAAGTAAAAGCCAAGTCAGAAACATAAAATTAGTAAGATGTTTGTCAATGTTTTTGAGACATTAATCCCTCGATATTTGTTTGAAAATGAGTTCTCAAAGTGCTCATCAAATATTTTGAATCTAGCTTAATTCTTTGTGTGCTGCATATTTGAAAATAACTTGCTTGTATAAATACAATTATTTAAGAATCATTTTATGACTACCTCATTGCTAAATAAGGTATTAAATTTAAATATTCATTACTCATAAATTAATAGCAAGCTAAGATTATTGTATTTTTAGTAATATCGCTGATTTTTAGTCGGAAGCTCATAAAGTTGGTAAGATTGCGATTTTTTGTCGGGCTACATTGATAGCCGATGGTTGGACAAGCCTGCTTTAGAGGATTCAGATTATGTCCTATTTTGGAAATTGATGAATATCTTCACATCTTAAACTTTTCTAGTAAAATTTCAAGTCATAAAAATTGTCTAGTAAATGAGACAAGAATCAAGTTTCTAGGACAAGTGGTTTTCATTTTATGAAGGAAAAACTGCGATTGTTTGCAAAATTTCAACCTCAATATGGCATAGGTTACCGTTATCCAATTAAGATGAAACTTTACCAATCTCATTTTCCAGCTAATTGGGAACTATTATGGGGTCCGTACCGTAAAAATTCAAAGATCGATTGTTGTTGAAAAATAGGACCCAAATGATTTAAAATTCAATATTATATTTGAATGGCCTCTGAAAATTGGTCAATTCGTTAATCGGGCTGAGAAACAATTATATTACTATTTATAACGAGCTTTTCGTGCGTGCCTTCGGCACGCCCTCGAAGCTCGGCCCTCCGGGCTGGTGCCCTGGCGGGCAGCGTCTCGGTCCAAAAATTTTATTCCTCTTAAAAAACCACACTCCAAATGTATACCCGTAAACTACCGAAAATACATCGTCTCTTAAAAGTTTCGCCTCTTTAATTTTTGAGTGGCGGGGGGGGGGGGGAATAATTATGAATATATTTAAATTTAAAATTTAAATTTAAATTTCATTTTTCCTTTTCAAAACAAAAATAATGAAATGATTTATGAACTGCAAAAAATTCGCAGGCTGAATCATGGAAATTATTCAAATTTACGCGGTTCAATTAATTTAATTAATTACAAAAAATATATTTAATGTTTCTTAATTTAAAATGAATTGGAGTCTTTCATTTCAAAATTCGAGTGCAAATTAAAATTATATTTCAAATTTGCCTGGTTAATGAAAAATCCATTGGAGCTGTCAGTTTAAAATCCTAGCTGACAATTATATTTCAAATTTGCCTCGTTAATTAATACATATTTAATGTTTTTTAATTTAAAATCTATTGGTGTTTTTCATTTTCATTCGAGTTCAAATGAATACAATATTATCTCGACACAAATCCAAATTAAAAATATCTAGTTTTAGTAAGGGAAATCAAGATAGAAATATTAATGTCCCAATGGTGTAATCGCTAGAGCCAATGACCATAGTTCAAGAGTTCGTCGGTTCGATTCTAGGCAAGAGCGTAATTTTTTTAGAGAAATTTCTCTAAGCGTTGTTATAAATTAATCTAGACGAATATTATATAGTATATACAATTTCTTTCAAACATAAATAATTAAATGATTAATGTAAAGATTTAAACATCTTTTTTGAGTTTCTTTTTTTGAAAAAAGATTGAATTTTTCAAAAATCAACCCAATTATATAATATTGAAAAGTGAATTTATTTTTATTTAGGAAACAAATCAAAGATCATCTTATATATGTTGCATATCGGAGAGAGATTTGTCTTAAGGGTTTGGCTAACAGCCCGGCAAGCTTAGTTAGCGCTTGGGTTCGATTCCCAAGGGGACAAAACCCTCTGATGTGCAATGTAAAAATATTTCTACTAAAATCTTTGATTTGTTTCCTAAATAAAAAATAAATTCACTTTTCAATAAATAATTAAGTTGGAAATAATCAATTAATTAATTATCGAACGGAGAATTTACCACTACTCAAGCCCTGAAGACTGAGTTAATTGGATTTCATCTATTTATCTATTGGATGTTATCTAACTTTCTTTGTCTTAACTTGTGATTCCGATTCCTATTCTTTCTATTCTATTACATCTGACTATCACCTCAAATAATCCATAACCTTCAATCTTTCAAGACCAGCATCCACAGATACCTTCTACCCAATCCCTAAATCTCTTCTTATCTTCACGATACAAGGGTCCACCGCGGACTACAGAGGTTGTTTGTACTTTCTTGGTGCAACTTCTTCTTATATCAATATCATTAAAAAAAATTAAGATTTAGAATTAATAAGACAATATCTTCATCTATACTTAATAATAATCGACTTGCGCATCGACGTTGACGTGATTTTTTTAATTTTTAAACCCACTAATAAATAATAGTTGATGACAAATAAAATTTATTAAAATTGGGAGATTTAAATTATTAAGAATTTACTATATTAGCAGGTATTTGGATCAGATAGTAGAAAATCAAACAATTCGCAACGTTTCGCCAATTTTATTTAGTCTACATCAGGCGTCTCAATGATTATAATTTTATTAAAAAGAGATCTACACATATTTTCAAATTAAATCAATAATTGTCCCTTCACAGTACATTCGACTAATTATTTTATCTTTGGCTCTCTATAATCATTGAGAAGCCTGATGAAGACTAAATAAAATTGGCAAAACGTTGGGCAAATCGATGAGAATTGTTTGATTTTCTATTTACCGTTCCAAATACCTGCTAATATTCTTAATGCATTAAATAATATGGATGCGATTGTGTTCAATTTTTATTTTAAAACACACTAATAGTTCATGACAAATAAAATTTATTAAAATTTAAATTACTAATGTAAAACTTACTAATGTAAACCCCGAACCTACCACTCCACCAACCCCGCACCACCCACCCCGACCCCCAATTTTTGCATTTCTAATTTTCTAGTGGCCCACAGATTATGTATATACAGGTATATAAATAAATTCCGTATAATTATTTTTTTTTAATTAAATAACAAAATATCGAGTTTTTAAATAATCAATTAAATTTATTAAACCAATTATTTTACATTAATTAATGTATATATTGTATTTTTTGCTTCGATTCCGGAGATTACTTCTCCACCATCGAGTGTCCTTATTCATCTTTAGTCCTTGTTTTTAATAAGAGGAAAAATCTAATTAGATAAAAAAAACCTCTTTTCCGATAATTATTTCAATTCCATTATTCCCCAATCAAGTCGATTGGTGTAAACCTCTCCATCCAATTCATCAATTAAATTGGCAAATTCTAATACATATATAATCATATTTCTTATTAACTCTTAGTGGAATTTAATACTCGAATTTATAATCAATTAAATTGTTTAATTTTATTTTTATTTTTATTTTATTTTTTTTATAAATTTTATTAAACCAATTATTTTACATGAAATTATGTATATATTGTTTTTGAGCTTCGACTCCGGAGATTACTTCTCCACCATCTACTGTCCTTGATCATCTTTTTAGTCCTTGTTTTTAATAAGAGGAAAAAACTAATTAAATAAAAAAAACCTCTTTTCCGATAATTATTTCAATTTCATATTCCTCCAATCAATCCAACAAAAAATTCCTGATTTTAATATAATATATTATCATTTGCTATAACCTATTAGTGGGTTTTAAAATTAAAAAAACAATTAAAAATAAAAGATAATTGAAAAAAATGTAAACAAAAATTTTTTATTGAGATTTTCATCTATAAATAATTACTTAAATTGAGAAAAGATCAATTAAGATGAAATTTGTCGAGGTCCAGACCTAGCCAGATCGTTTTCTCATCCTCAAAACTTGTTAATAGAGTAGGTTTCATCAAAATCGGTAAAGCCGTTTTCAAAATAGAACTAAGATCCAAATATATAAATTTATATATATATAAACAAACAATTTTTGCTCGTTTAATAAGAGTAGATAGATAGATATTGGAAATACCATTAACTCAACTCGCTCTAGAAGAAAATCCAATTTTTTGTAGCACACTTTTGTTTTAGTTAAATCACTCAAGGAAAAAAATGGTTACATATAAATAGAAAACCTGCATGGCAAAGAAGAAAGAGTTATCGTAGTTACCTTAGAGCCTGAGTTGGGGTCTTCTCCAATAACTCGTTGAATCACGGTATCCGCCACCTGTGCGCCAAAAGCGTCAGCAACAGCCAATGCTACAAGTCTCAACATATTTTGGTATAATATAGGGGGTAGGCAGTTTATTAAGCTCTATTTTAGTTAAGAACAAATTAACTGAAAAATTAATCTCAAATACCATGGTCTAAAGCGATCAAAAATTTTGTTTAAAACTTATTTATTATTAACATTTAGGGAAAGCGGTGTTGGTTTATAGTGAAACATATTAAACACAGAAGTTTTTTAACGGGTTATAGTGGTGTTTTGCATGTAAAAATTTTAAAATTAAAAAAAAATTAAAAAACTTCTTTAATTATATTCTTGGAGTTTTATTTTTCTCTATATATATTTCGGGTTTTGAGCTCATTATCAGGAGTTTACAAAAGACTGAAGATACATTTTTCATTGTATTGATTTTATGAACAAGTCGTGGCTACTATTTTGGTAGCGGGTTTAGATAAAAGGGGGGAGCCAATGGGGGTTTTTTTCTGAGGGTAGGTGGAAATCTTCAAAGAAAGACACTGGTGGACCCATGCCCAGCAGTGTGTGGGATTCATACCCACTAAAACCACCTCCCGTTTTTCTTCACCCTCTTTCCTCCCATGGGATCACCGTCAGGTATTTCTTCGTGGGAGGGGGTGTAGCTCGAAGCTCCTCCTTCTGGGGATGGATTAACTTATTCCTTCACTCTGCTGTCTTAGCTTTCTGGTTACGTGTGCTACGAAATTGCAGACTGTCTGCCAGTAATCCTCAGAGTCAAGCATGAGCCCAGTGAAGGTCTCCGGTGTGGGACAGTCCCCGAGCTCACACCGAAGACTTTCGCGTTCAGCGAGGAAACGCTGACAATAAAAGAATACATGATCTGCGTCCTCTGGGGTCGTTTTACAGTCCGTACACATTGGTGATTCGTTCAACTTGAATCGGTAGAGATATGCTCGAAAGCACCCGTCAGATACTGTGTAAGCGAAAAGTCTACATCGCCATGTCGCCTATTTAACCACTCTTCTATGGATGGAAAGAGGCGGTGAGTCCACCGTCCTTTCTCTGACTCGTCCCATCGTTGTTGCCACGTTTTATGTTTGGGTACTCTTCTCGGCCATAGCCGTACAGTTTTTGCTGCTCCTCGGCGAGTATGTCGATGGGTATCATTCCCGCTATAACGCAGACTGCATCATCTGACACCGTACGAAACGCGCTGACCACTCTCAATGCACTTAGGCGGTACACTGAGACCACCCCACGTCCGTAGATTTTAATCTTCAAAGCGTCGGCCCAAACATGTGCTCCATAGAGCATGACAGATCTCACAACACTAGCCAAGAGTAATCTTCGGCTAGATCTCGGTCCTCCCCAGTTAGCCAATGGGTGTTGAAAGAATTTGTGTGGACGAATTTTGAGGTATGAAGGTGGTTGGGGGAAGAGGCTGGATATTAAACGAATTGTCCGAAAACTTGGATATAATTATAAAGGATTCTATATATATATTAATAGTTTTTTCTAGAATCCTTTATAATTATATCCAAGTATTTGGACAATTCGTTTAATATCCAGCCTCTCCCCCCCCCCCAACTACCCTCATACCTCAAAATTCGTCCACACAAATTTTTTCAACACCCATTGGCCCCCCTCTTTTCCCTAAACCCTCTACCAAAATAATAGCCACGACTAGTTTATAAAATCAATACAATGAAAAATTCATCTTCAATCTTTTGTAAACTCCTGATAATGGGCTCAAAACCCGAAATATATATAGAGCAAAATAAAATTCCAAAAGAATTTAAAATTTTTTTTTAATTTTTATATTTTTACTTGTGAAACAACACTATAACCCGTTAAAAAACTACTCTGATTTATTATGTGTGTTTGGTATGGATTTTAGAATAATTCGATCTATATTAAATAATATCAATAACCGAGGGGTGAACCGCGATTGGAACTAGGTGTACACCGTCTTTGGAATTATTTGGAATTCATTAGATAAACTATTGTCATCTATTGTTTTCTACTTGGAAATGAAAGTGGAATTGGAAGTAGGTGTACATGATTTTAGGTCGCGGTTCACCCCTCGTCAATAACCATGGCTAAAAATTAAAATTTATGACCTAGGTATTAAAATGTTTATATCTAAAAACAAATATTGAAAATCTATTTTAGGTGGAATTTTTTTGTTTGGCAAGAGTCCATCCAATATTTTTTTTTTTAACTTGCTTTAAATCTAAAAAATGTAATATTTGAATATCGGTAAAAATAAATATTTTTCGGAAACATTCGTCATTTCTTTATAATTCTATTACCAAAATATGTTGACTTGTATTTGTTGGGTATAATAATACGAAACTGCCACTAATTCATATGTCATATTATTATACTCTAAGAAGCTTTATCTATTCACAATATGGCATTCAATTACTAATTTGATACTCCATACATTTCTTTTCAAGCGATCAAATAATTCATTATTTCTAAAATTAGCTTTAGCTATGACTTAAGGAGGTCCTTTCGTCGCCAATGTTAAATAAAAATGATTAGATTACCTACCTATAACTATAACTTAATTTTTTTATAATACACCGAAGTGCAAAAAAATCGATCCACTAATAAAAACTTTATTAAATAGTAAATCATTTTTAATTTTTTTACAAGGAACCATACATTATTGAAATTATTGCTTATTGCAAGTGTACTTGCCACTTGTTGTTGACTTAGCCCTTGATTAATTAGGCATACAATTTGAACTGCTTGTACTTCAGAAATATCCATTTTGTAATATTTTATCTTTCTTTCTATCAATGATGCTTAATTCAAAATTATTCATTTTATTGATATTTCAAATGGAATTTGATCTTTTATTAAAACTTTATTTAAATTTAAAGTGATATTGAAAAAGAAGGATAATTTGTAATTGTATCTTTTATTTTATATTCATTTATTTATTTTATAAAATTAGAAAATTATCACCCACATTTATTGAATATGATAGTTTAAGAGTTAATAGAACAAATTATATGTTATTTGTAGCAATTTTAAAGATAATTTCTTATTTAATAAAGTTTTTATTGGTGGATCGATTTTTATGCAAGGTAGTGTAGTATATCATTGACCTTGGAATTTACTGAGAAATTTACCGAATGTTTTCTACATTTGATTCAATCGCGAATCAAATCTAGGGAATTTTTGCCAAATATTGAGTGAAAATAATATCTGAACTTATATATTTCTAACTTGAAATAAAATGATTTTAAATAAATTTTATAATTTTTCTCATTAATATATCAAAGAATAATTGATAAATCAATGAGAATTGTTTTTGACCGCGCTTATTTGAAAAAGATATTTATCGCGAGACTACTGCGGATTACGCTATTGGAGTCTGCGGAGTCTTAAGTCTGGACCAAGAGAGAAAAAGATGTGATCCACTTAGCTACAATCCAACGTCATTTCGCGTATAGCCCGCTAGACATTCGGATGGATCACCAAATGATCATTCGGTTAATTAAATGCAAGCATCTAACATACATACTAATAGATCTAGCGCTCTGGACTGGGAGATCAAATATATAACATCTTAGATTTCAAATTCATTTGGTGATCCATCCAAAGTGTCATGCGGGCTATACACGAAATGACGTTGGATTGTAGCCAAGTGGATCACATCTTTTTCTCTCTTGGTCCAGACTTAAGACTCCGCAGACTCCAATAGCGTAATCCGCAGTAGTCTCGCGATAAATATCCTTTTTCAAATAAGCGCGGTCAAAAACGATTCTCATTGATTTATCAATTATTCTTTGATATATTAATGAGAAAAAATTTTATAAAATTTATGAGAAATTTACTTTAAAAATCACATAAATGCTATGTTTGTATGTAAACATAAACATTAGAAATACAACACATTGCCAAATCATCAGTGGCGTAGCCAGAAAATTTTCATGGGGGTGGGGTCAATCCACAAAGCAAAATATTTAGTGGGAATTTTTTTTTATTAAAACAAATAGTTCTGAAAGTTTTGGGGTAGATGTAGTTTCTTCAACTCTTTATATTTTTTGGTGTACTGGTGAATCCGAATCTGAGGTTTGCTAACAAAATTTCGTGACGGAACATTGTCAAAAATGCAAAAAAAGATATAAAAAAATCTCATTTTTTTGGCCGGTTTTTTGCTTATAACTCGAAAATTATCAACTTTTTGTAAATAACCGTCTCTATTGAAAATAAAAGTTCATAAAATTTCCTTCAAATTTAATTATTTAGGTTTTTCTCCGGCAAATCATTCGGGCTCAAGCGGTAGTTGAAAATTGCCGTATTTTTTCTGTTTCCGATAATCCCAAAAACTCCCACTTTTTTCGATTTTTTTTGCATTTTAACCATGAAAGAGCACGTTTTCCACGAAGACAATTCTATACATTTTTAAACTAGATTAAATTTGATAGAATTTAAACAAAGTTTCGTCTTAATTGGATAATGGTAATCCGTGCCGCAATGAGGATGAAAACTGCAATTTTTTGCAAAAAATCACAGTTTTTCCTTCATAAAATGAAAACCACTAATCATAGTAACTTGATACTTATCTCATTCTCTAGGAAATTTTGTTGATTTGAACGTTTATTTGGACCACCTTTTTGAAAAAACTCTTAGATTTATAGATATCTGGAATTTTCCGGAGAGAATATGATCCGAATCCTCAAAAGCATCATGGAAAATGCTGGATATCTATAAATCTAAGAGTTTTATCAAAAATGTGCTCCAAGTAAACGTTCAAATTAACAAAATTCCCAAGTTAACGAGATAGGAATCAAGTTTCTAGGATGAGTGGTTTTCATTTTATGAAGGAAAAACTGCGATTTTTTGCAAAAAATTACAGTTTGCATCCTCATTGCGGCACTGATTACCATTATCCAATTAAGATAAAAAACTTTTTTTAAATTGTAGATAATTTAATCTAGTTCAAAAATGTATAGAATGGTTTTATGTCGAATACGTGCTCTTTATTTGCAAAAACAAAAAAATCCTAAATGATGAAATTTGTAGGAAATTTTATGAACTTTCATTTTGAATAGAAAGATTCTTTATTAAAAGTTGATAGTTTTCGAGTTATAAGCAAAAAACCGCCAAAAAAATGGGATTTTTTTTTTACCTTTTTTGGTATTTTTGACTATGTTGCGTCACGAAATTTTGTTAGCAAACCTCAAATTCGACCTCAGACCTCAAACCCAACAACATAAATGGTCGAAGAAATTATAACTACCCCTAAACTTTCCTGGGTGGGGTCCTTTAGAGAACAATTTAACTGGATTAAAAAGATACTAAAGAAATTTAAAAAGAATATAATTCTTGATTAAACATATGAAATATATTTAATTAGGCGATTAGTTTGCCATAAGAAACGGTTTGTCGTTACTCATCCCATGAATCCTGCCTTGGGCGGGGGGTTCTGACTAAATAATTGACTTTATACAACGTACTGATAACCGTAACTCATGCTTGACCTTGCATTAGGCCATATATGACTGTACGCTGCGCACTCTTCGCGCTCTACCCCAAAAACGGTTAATCGTATGAAAAAAAGTTCAAACAAAAGTTGTAGAGAATTTTATACACTACAACTTTTATAATAAGTGTAAATCTCATTTAAGCAATAGGAAGCCAGATATTTGCGAAAAACCGATTTTTATGACCTTTGACCTTCAATATCTTAAGACGCGGTCACGATAGCATTTGTGACTTTTGAGGCAACATTTAGGACGACAAAACAAAGGTTTATACCAATTTACAGCTTATTATCTTTCATTCTGAGGTTGACTCCTTTTTTTACCTAAAATGACTGGGCTACTAAGTAAGATCCGTCGAGTGTGATTCATAAAATGCATATGTTTGGCACCGACTTCAAAAAGTAATTTCATGTTAATATTTCGTCGTTTAGTTGTAACTAAATAAGATAATAATTATTTTATACCTTTTACTGTATTTTATTTTGACTCAACTGGAGCGAAAGGACCTCCTTAAAGACGAGTGTTTGAATTTGCTATACAGTTTGTTAGTCTGTTTTTAATACGTAATAATGAAAGCCTACTACTGGTGATTTTCGAAATACTAGATTAGCCGATGGAAACCCTTTACCTTTTGCTTCATCAATATATCTGCAGAGTCATAATGTCCTGGCGATGCCCTGAACATGGGATTCGGGTGATGTCTTAGGTAAGAAGCGGTTGCGGGTTGCTCGTGACGAGCCTTCGCCCCGGGGAGCACCAGTGGGGTCGTACGGTAAGGCTAAAAACAAAATTAAAAAACATACCTATGTAAAACACAACTTTTATTATTATAAAATATATATATTTTAAATTTTAGTCCATTTTCTTTCAGTACGTTAAACTTATTAAATTCACATCTTTAGCGCTAACAAAATGTTATCAAAAAATTAACTCAGTGAATTCGAGAGGATAATATATTTATTTATAACAAACTTTTTTTCTTATAACAATGTAAACAGAAAGAATATAAATCTTATTTCATGGAATATAGATTCAAAAGTCAAACATCTATAGAATGTAATTAAATTATATTTATTGAATTATTATAAACGAGCTTTTCGTGCGTGCCTTCGGCACGCCCTCGAAGCTCGGCCCTCCGGGTTGGTGCCCTGGCGGGCAGCGTCTCGGTCCAAAAATTTTATTCCTCTTAAAAAACCACACTCCAAATGTATACCCGTAAACTACCGAAAATACATCGTCTCTTAAAAGTTTCGCCTCTTTAATTTTTGAGTGGCGGGGGGGGGGGGAGGAATAATTATGAATATATTTAAATTTAAAATTTAAATTTCATTTTTCCTTTTCAAAACAAAAATAATGAAATGATTTATGAACTGCAAAAAATTCGCAGGCTGAATCATGGAAATTATTCAAATTTACGCGGTTCAATTAATTTAATTAATTACAAAAAATATATTTAATGTTTCTTAATTTAAAGTCTTTTAGAGTCTTTCATTTCAAAATTCGAGTGCAAATTAAAATTATATTTCAAATTTGCCTGGTTAATGAAAATCAATTGGAGCTGTCAGTTTAAAATCCGAACTGACAATTATATTTCAAATTTGCCTCGTTAATTAATATATATTCAATGTTTTTTAATTTAAAATCAATTGGTGTTTTTTCATTTTCATTCGAGTTCAAATGAATACAATATTATCTCGACACAAAGTCTAAATCAAAAATTTATAGTTTTAGTAATAGAAATCATGGTATAAATAATAATCTTACATTGGTCGAGTGGTTAAAGCAGATGACCTTAGTTCAAGAGTTCGTAGGTTCGATTCTAGTCAAGAGGGAAATTTTTTTAGAGAAATTTCTCTTAGCGTTGTTACAAATTAATCTAGATCAATATATAAATTTTATTTAGAATATTTATATGTTAACATTAATGAAAGCGAAAGTTAAAACTTGTATCCGGTCATTGCCCTATTTTGGTGCAAATGGGACCAGACTCGTTTTGATAGTGAACCTAGAGTTGAAAAAAGATACAGGAAGCAGCCGGGTATGATCCGACATCTTCCGCGTTAAGTCCGCAGATGCCTTCTCAATTTAGGCGATGGATCCCCTGACTAGATCCTATAATCAAATCTTATATATATATTCAACTCTCGAGTTCAGTCGCGTTTTCTTCTATTTTCCTAATAGTATGGTTCTTATAAATTTACTACAATTCCCATCTGTGACCGGATACAAGTTTTAACTTTCGCTTTCATTTAATGTTAACATATAAATATTCTAAATAAAATTTATTATTGAATATCTGAACAAAATTCATCTGTTTCGATTCCCCAAAGAATCAGACAGATGGGAATTGTAAGTAAATTTATATACATATGGTATATATATATATAATGTTTCTTTCTAACCTAAGAGGTTTTTGAAATGACTATAAATGGATGTGTTGCTAAAACAATTAATTTATTAAATTAAAATATATTTACAAATGAGATTTACAATTAATTAAAATATCTTACCTAAAACAAATCGATTTTTATAGTCAATAATTATATATAGTTTATAACATTTATACAACAATTATACAATAGTGTGTTTTTGACATTTAGGCCCGGGTGTAGCTTTTTACCACTAACCAAGGTAGATGGTAAATGGAGCCACTGGGATGACCAATCAGATGACAGGTACATTCAATGGCTGTCATCTGATTGGCCATCCAGTGGCTCCATTTACCATCTACCTTGGTTAGTGGTATAAAACATTTACTTTGCGACATACAACCGGGCCTTAGAAACATTTGTCTTGGTAAGGTTATAACAAATTTAAGAATAAACAAATTAATACCAACTTTGGAATAAATCCAAAGTGAGTAGGGAAGCGGGAAATACGAAAGTATTATATATATATATATATCTTCCTTCTTCTTCTTCTTATTGTTAGGCTAAAAGCCTGTTTACTCCAGAGCGTCTTTCCATCGTTTTCTTGGACGGCCCCGTCTTCTTTTCCCGGTAGGGATGTTGTCATGTACCTTCCTCACCAGCCGGTCTTCATTCATTCGCAATACGTGTCCACTCCATTCTTTTCTTCTCCTTTGGACCCATACGCTGACATTTTGTATATTGCACTTTTCCCTAATATCTTCATTTTTTACCCTGTCCATCCTTGTTTTACCCGCAATTCTGCGTAGCGTTTTCATCTCACAAACTTCCAATATTTTTCTTGTTTTTTCGGTGTCAGTTCTTGTTTCGGCCGCATATGTCAAAATTGGTCGCACAACGGTCTTATATATGCGAACTTTTGCTTCCGTTCCCAGAAACTTGTTTGACCAAACCGTTTCATTCAGGCATCCTGATATTTTGGACGCCTTAATAGATTGGAGCCTGACTTCCTCGCTAACGCTTTCGGAGCTGGTAATCTGAATGCCGAGATAATTGAAGGATGACACTTGTTCTACTATGGTGTTATAAAGTTGTAGCTTACAACGTACTGGTTCTCTCGCTATTGTGAGAGTTTTCGTCTTTTTCGAAGATATCTTGAGTTGGAATTTTTCGCAGGAAAGTGCAAATTTATGTAAGAGTCGTTGGAGGTCGTTTTCGCTTTCCGCAACAAGAGCCGCGTCGTCTGCGTAGCACTACAATATTGACATTCTCATCTCCCATTGAGTAGCCTTGGACATTTTTAGGTCTTTTATTAATTCATTCATCACAAGGTTGAATAAAAATGGACTTAGTGAATCGCCTTGCCGAATTCCCTGGTTGACTGGGATCATATATATATATATATATAATATAGATTTTCCCAAAGTTTTTAAATTATTCTAATATAAAATATCTATTCTAGAATTAAAAAAGCTAAGAATAAATTAAATTCTCCATAAATATTTTGATAAAATGAGAGAGAGAGATTTGATTGACAACTTGAAAGGAAAACATTCTAGAATTGAATTTATTTCGAATAGTATTTATGATATCGAAATGGCAGAAACGATTTCAATTACCAATATATATTTGTTTGTGTGCAGATGAAAAGTTTTTTTAAAATCTAGGTCAAATGCCTAAGAGATATTTCAAACCGAGTGAATTCACTTCGCAAAGCAGAACATCTCGTTTGTAATTAATTTAGAAAAGATTTTTAAATAGTTATATAGTTATTTATTTTCTGAATTGCGTCGACCTAAATAATGCTAAAAATAAAAAAATACCGTTTCTCGAATTAAATTAAGAAAAATAAGCTATCCACATGACTTTTCCATACACTTGACCCCTCTCTTATCTTCTAACTTACGTTTATAGCTATATAACGTTTTGATATTTTGACCCCAAAAGGGGGTTTGGGGGGGGGGGCGCACGAATGAGAATTATCAAATAACTCCTAAACTATTAACTCTACGGCAAATTTTATAATGAACAAAGTTGTAGGGGATGTAATTTCTGACAACTTTTGAGGATGAGAAAACGATCTGGCTAGGTCTGGACCTCGACAAATTTTATCTTAATTGATCTTTTCTTAATTAAAGTAATTATTGATAGATGAAAATTTAAATAAAAATTTTGTTTACATTTTATTAAATTATCTTTTGTTTATTAATTGGTTTTTTAATTTTAAAACCCGCTAATAGGTTATACCAAATATTGTTATATATTAGAATTTGCCAATTTAATTGATTAAAATTCCTCTTATTAAAAAACACTTACTAAAAATATTATCGCAAGCTATTAGAAGATCAAGTACAGTCGATGGTGGGGAAGTAATCTCCGAAATCGAAGCCTCAAATACAATGTATACATTATTTCATGTAAAAAATTGCTTCAATAAAATTATTTATTTAATTGATTAAAAAACTCGATAAATTGTTATTTAATTAAAAAAATAATTATAGGGAATTTATATACCTATATACACATTATCTGTGGACCACTAGAAAGCTAAGAGCCCCCGCAGACTGCAGACTTTTTATCGGCCGATAGTTTGGTCGGCTTCTTAATCAGTATGGAGAGGAATGCATATGCGCACACTACAGCGATTCAGTATCGGCCGATAAAAAAGTTTGATGGGCTACCCGATTACATTCAAACTAATCTGTCGGCCAACTATCGGCCGACTGTTTAATCAGTATTGGCGCATACACGCCTGCGCATACATGACGATTGTTTAGTCGGCCGATAGTTGTTGTTTGTATGTTTCTCTGTCTCTATTTGTATCCTCCTTCGCTATTGCTGGTCCAATTAGCTTGACAAGTTCATTGAAGCTGGTAATGCTCATTCGATAATAGGCGAAAAAAATTTTCGGGTAATCAAGTAATTTGGAATGCATAGTGTAAAATTTTCCACTAACTAATCTATCACTGAGAATGGGATGCACCCAATACTCTCGGAATCTCTTCTTGATTTTCCTCCTCCGGAGTATGATGAGAGCAATAATTTTTCTGGACAATATTTTCATTGTGCGACCGCTTCAACAGTCAGTTACAAACTAGTTCGAGAATAGTCGGCCGGCTGTTGGATAGTCTGCGCCCTGTTCACCAACCAAACTGTTTAGTTGGCTCGGTGTGCGCACTTTCAGCCCAACCCGACTAAACTATCGGCCGATAAAAAGTCTGCAGTCTGCGGGGGCCCTAAAAATGCAAAAACTGGGTGCGTGGTGGAGATGGATGTGGGAGTGCAATGGTGGGGGATCCGGAGGGCGGGGTGAGGTTCGGAGTTTCGTGGGCGGGGTTAGGGGGTGGGGGTGGTGGGTCCAGGGGAACGTTTGGTTACCGTGCATCGCTCTGTGGCTCCAGGTACTTTTGAATTATAAGTGCCCAATTCCAATAAAATAACTGATGACAACCTTGTGTATTTCATATTTACTTATACAAGTGTTCCGCTAATGAAAAATACTCATAAAAGTGTTCCACACTCTAGAAAAGTTTGAGATCCACTGTTCTAGACAGATTAAAAAGATTCAAGCGCCGCCTGCCGAGTGGTAGGATATGCATTCGAATAGAGTGTTATGGGTGGCAGGTTGCATCCGTAGGGATAGATGTTAAAATATCTTCATATTTGAACATGAATACACTTTTAAATTTCAGGTTGATTATATATATACTTTTTATTAATAAATACATTTTTATTATATTTGAGTTTTATTAACAAAATTTTGAAATGATTATTTTCTTTTTAACCGACTTCAAAAAAGGAGGAGGTTTTCAATTCGACTGATTTTTTTTTTTGTGTCTATGTTACCTGATATCTTTGCCAATTGCTGACCGATTTTGATGATTTTTTTTTCATTGAGTTCAGTCTAATTTCCGATTAGTCCCGTTTTTTTTTTCAATGGTATTGGATCTTTTTTGCTATGTTTGTTCAGACATAACTTCTTTGTTTATTAACCGATTTCGATGATTCTTTTTATATTGGAAAGAGTGTACCTTAGGGGTGGTTTCATATTAATGATGATATGATCAATGACGAATTAACGTAAATATCCAATTCTTATGAGCAAATAATCGAAATTATAATAAATAAAATATTTTATAAATACTTAAAATGTTCATTTAAAACCCGCAAACGTTTATAGAGAATTTCGTCTATTTATGAATTTAATTTTATTATCAATTTCTGATTCATTCGCCCGACGCTTTCTCTTACGAGATGAATGCAAGGTATTATATTAAGTCACTATTAATAACATCACTAAAAAGAGAAAAATGTTCGGGTGTAGGGCGAGGTTTCGGGGTGGGATCCAGCGGGGTGGAAGTGGGGGGGTTCACGGCTTAGGGGGTTTTTGTGTTGACATTTCGATCTGTCACGGTCTCATCTTCGGCTAAGTTCTTTTTGATGGATTTTTTGTTAATTGAAATAATTATTCACTGGTGGTTGAATAAAAATTTATAATTATATTTTTTTGCAACGAAATTTTCTCTGGAGAGAGACGGACTGGTAGAAACTTTAATTGAATGTAATGGAAGGCGGCCCAGAGGTAGTGAGGAAAGAAAAAATTAACACATATAAAATAAGGTGTAATTTATTGGAATCCTTCCTCCTTTCCTTTCAAACCGACGTTTCGGAGGATTTTCCTGCCTTCATCAGGGTTTCAAAGGGTCAATGAATGAAACAAATAAAATGTTTCCTTCTCCTCTCCACAGTAATGTTCAAAAACTTTCTTCATTTTTAACAAAGTCATAGAAAAACAATTTTTTTTCTTCCTCCTAAGAAAAGGAGGGAAAAAAATTGTTTTTCTATGCCTTTATTAAAAACGAAGAAAGTTTTTGAACATTACTGTGGAGAGGAGAAGGAAACATTTTATTTGTTTCATTCATTGACCCTTTGAAACCCTGAAGAAGGCGGGAAAAATCCTCCGAAACGTCGGTTTGAAAGGAAAGGAGGAAGGATTCCAATAAATTACACCTTATTTTATATGTGTTAATTTTTTCTTCCCTCACTACCTCTGGGCTGCCTTCCATTACATTCAATTATAATTATAATTTTTTCAATTTTCTTTTAATAAATTTTTTTTTTTTTTTTTTTTAAATTCCACTAATAGATCATACTATATAGATTAGTCCAGATTAATTTGCCGCAACGCTGACGTAATGCCGCCGACAGGGTGCGCCGTCGGCATATTTGCGGCAAATTTGAAATATAATCGTTGGACTCGAATTTTGAAATGAAACACTCCAATTGATTTTAAATTAAGAAACATTAAATATATTGATAATTATTCCTCCTCCCCGCCACCCTCACCACTCAAAAATTAAATATTTAATTTGCTTTTCTTTGCGCACAGAAAGAGCGCACGCCCTAATTTCTCATGGCAATACTGGAGCAGCCTGTCATACAAACAACACCTGATCTCTTTTAAATATTTGGAGCCTTATATCGATTATTGATCCTAAATTTAAAAAAAAAATGATATAATATAATTCTCCTCCTCACACGATCCCACTTATTTAAATAAATCTACGTATTTCCACACAAAAAATATCACAATGCTGTAGATTATAGAAATAAGAAATACTCCCAGATTTATATCAAGATTCTCATTTCTATAGCTGTGTCAGGACGAAAATGAGGCGAAACTTTTAAGAGATTATGTATTTTCGGAAGTTTACAGGTATACATTTGGAGTGTGGTTTTTTAAGAGGAATAAAATTTTTGGACCGAGACGCTGCCCGCCAGGGCACCAGTCCGGAGGGCCGAGCTTCGAGGGCGTGCCGAAGGCACGCACGAAAAGCTCGTTACAAATATTATTATAAATTAGAATTTGCCAATTTAATTGATTAAAGGTATTTTTCTATAAATAAATTTATTAGAATATCAATTTCATACTCTTAAAAAATCCGACAATTCGAAGGATCTTACATCCTTCTTCAGGATTTAAAAGGGTCAACGAAAGAACCTCGGGGTATATTAATATTATATTTTTAAGGCCAGTGATACGTCTTGATGATGTCCATAGCGGACCAAAACGATGGTAAAAATATAAATTATATTTGATTTCAATTTTATTTTATTTTGGCTTGGAATTTAAATTAAAAATAGTATTAATATATCGTTTTTAACAGAAGGTATTCTAGGTACTGTGTGATTTAAACAAGCACGTATAACGTAAATAAAAAAATCAAACCTCATTTACTGCTATATTATGGTATGTACGATAATTTGTCTTCTTTTAATTATTTATTCGCATAGAGAACTTATGTTTTTCCCTTTTTATTTTACTACTCGGTTGAATAATTTCTCTATTGCTTACTTTCTTCATAAATAAAAAAAAAAAAAAAAAAAAAATATTAAAAAACCGCGAAGGTCTGGCAACTGAACCGAGTAGACGTATGAATAAAAGGCTTAGCGGAAAGAATAGAGAATTCTTCATATTCTATATAAACCACCCGCATTTATTATCCCCCCACCCCCACCCCCTCTCTCTCTTTTGCTTTTCTATTTTGCTCTCCCATTTGTCTTTTAAGATAATCTCAAAATTCTTTCCACTAGAATAGATCCGTGTAAAATTCATTATTTTTACCCTCTCTGTAAAAAAGAATTCAACCGCGGTTCTAGATTAATTAAAAGAGCTGCCTCATTACACTCTCTTAATCTTTCTAAATCAGATTAAATTTTATTTTTATTCTCCATAGCAACTCATTTTATTTCTATTTTGATGAGTTTATCTACGTTGGAGCTACGATAAACAAAATATAAGATCGACGATAAAATCATCGAGAAAAGTATCGTTAATGAATTCTCGAAATTTTTAATACAATTTCCTAATTTGAAATTATTTCAATGTCTTGAATAATACTATATAAAAAGGCCTTTCTGTTAAAAATTTATTATATAATTTTACTATAAAATAAATGTCTGGCCTCAAAACTTTTTAGTAATATTACCGTACATATCAGTATTATAATCTTACGTCATATTTTTAAGTAATACGCATCTAATTAATACAAGAAAAAAATAAAGTTACAATTTATTTTGTATTTTTGAAAGTTTGTATAAGCTCCTGATGATGGGCTAAAAATCCCAAAATATATATATAGTATCCATTAAACTCAAACTTTATTTAAATTTGTATTTTGTGAAACACCACTAATTCCAACCTTTTATAATTTTTTAAATATGTTTCACTATAAACCTACACCGCTTTCTCTAAATGTTACCTTCTTATATGTTTATAGGTTGTGAAGCAAGGCAATTTCATCTTTAAGATTATCTGTGTCATTGTGTATTAATCAAAATATTGATTTGTTTATAGTTGTTTTATTTATATTTCATACTTTTATTGCAATCATTTTTCCAAATAAATGAAGCATTTCTATCGAAACGTTTTGAGATTGTATTATAAAAGAATTTGTATTTATTTCCTACAACTTTTCAGTGTACAGTAGAAATTCATTTTATCCGGACTAACTAGGATCGAAGGCAAACCGGATATTCGAAAATCAGCATAATCCGGATATACAGGGTGTCCAAAAGTCAAGGATCAAACTTTCGAGTTATGGGCATTTTTTTGAAAACCGTGAAAATCGCTACCCTGCTCTAAATATTTGAATGCTGTGACTACGAATTTTCATATTTTATAATTCTAATTTTTGTTAAGGAATCCTGAATAATCGATCACAAAACAGAAAATAACTAGAGTATTATTCTTTTTGAGAAAAAAAATATTTTTGTCAGATTCATGTGTCAAAAAATTTTAATCAGGTAACTTTGACTCTTGATATCTTAAAAAAAAACTGTGTCAAACAATAATGGGAAATTATCTAAAAAATTGACGCATTTAATCAAGATTTCAAAATGGTATAAAACATTCCACTTTTTTAAAAAAACAAAAAATAATATTTGCATTTTTATGCGAAAGAAACTAATTTCAAAACACAATTCGTAATTGGCTAAAGGGTAGAATTTAACAGGAAAACAGATATCAAATAATTTTAATTTTAATTTCTAATTTTAAATATTATTAGATATTAGATATTGAATATAAAAACAATTATTATTTTGAACATTTACTTTAATTGTATGAAAATATTTAAATATATTATATTAGTTTTCATGTTAAATTCTACCCCTTAGCCAATTACGAATTGTGTTTTGAAATTAGTTTCTTTCTTCTTCTGATTCTGATAATAGTGAAGCCATGTCTCATCCATTGTCACATATCGACGATAGAATTCCATTTTATTGCGGTTTAACAGCGCCAAACACTCCTCTGAAGCATCGATTCGTTGTTGTTTTTGGTCGACTGTGAGCTCACACGGCAACCACTTTGCACAGAGCTTTCGCATACCCAAATGTTCGTATAAAATGGTAAAAACACTAGCATCTGATATCTTTACAATGTCAGCTAGCTCGTGCACCTTCAATTTGCGATCGTTCATAACCAATTGGTGGATTTTTTTTATGTTTTCTGGAATAACAGCCTCTTTTGGGCGTTCACTGCGTTCTGCATCATTTGTGCTGGTACGACCACGTTTAAATTCAGCAATCCACTTCTCTATCATTTGTCTCGATGGAGCAGAGTTCGCATAATGTTTATCAAGGCATTGTTTGGTTTCCACTGTATTTTTTTCATCAAAAAGCAATGCTTTATTAAAACTCGAAATTCACTTTTTTTTCAATAAGAAAAGTTGCTTCACTCAAAATGCTATAACTCACGAATCAATAGTCAAATTGCTGTCAAATTTATACACGTATCATTTGAAGGTTAGTACTAAATAAAAACGAAAAAATTAACGCCATCTATGTGCCATCTTATGGACTTATTGAATGACCTAATATATATGTGCCCATAATTATAAAAGTGGTCTAAGTCATTGATTGTTAGTTTCGAGATATTTAAAGTTTTATAAAATAAACAGGATTCGAATTCTGTATAATGAGACAACTATAAATCCACTTAACGGTTCAATTTTATGCGATTTTTCAAAACCGAGAACTTATTACTGTACTTTTTAAATGTATGGAACATAAAATATGAAAAAACTAATTTTTGAATTTTTTGATTTAGTCCACTTTCATAATTATGGGCACATATATCAAGTTCCTTTAAATTTGCCTGCTTACATTTGAGGATGTGGAGCACTTCTTTTCAT
The DNA here is from genome assembly GCA_024734495.1 of Forficula auricularia. NCBI lineage: Eukaryota > Metazoa > Arthropoda > Insecta > Dermaptera > Forficulidae > Forficula > Forficula auricularia. The sequence continues at coordinate 2,036,100 of JALMQS010000117.1, forward strand.
CCTATAAAAATCAATTTAAAGTTACCGTAAACATAATAACTTGAATATAATTAAGAAAAATACTTGTAAACATAAATTATTCACAATTACAATAAAATTTCAATTATTTTGAATATCCTTTGTTAGTTATTTCTTTATTAATATTATTTTTTTTTTAATGACCTTCGGTAGCCATAGCCTATTTTGCCGCCCATTGAATGTTCGTGTGTGTGTGTGTGTGTGTGTGTGTGTGAAAGTATGTGTAAATTAGGGTAGTGTAGTGTAAATCCGGACAAATATGTGCATTATTTTATTAGTTTATTATTTGTAACCCCCCCCCCCTCCCCACGAGTTCTTTCGATCACATTTTTTGAAACATTATTATTTTATTATGTTGATTTTATTCATTAGCTCCTAATATTTCTTTGAGCTTAAATATTTTTTAATATTTTAAATATAATGAGTATTTTGGGAAATGTTTTTACTCAATAAAAGTACATATTTGACACTTGATGTTTATAGATCACTTTATCATTTTATTTCTTTCATAGCACTCCTTCAAATACATACCTAGTCTTTTTGTCTTCAATTTTAATTTTTTAGTGCATAAAAAAATTTATTTTGCCAATTTTTACTGTATATATTTGCATATTTCAACGTATTCTGCATATTACTTACATATTTCAGTCTTTTAACTGCATATTTTGTCAGTTTCTACTCATGACTGGCATGTTGTTTTTACTTTACCATACAGGGTATGATGGTCAAGTATTGTAATCGTGCATGTAAAAAGTGTTTTTTTCCTTCTTTTTTTCGAAATATCTCAAAAACGGCTGAAACTATTTTGATTAAAAAAATTGAGCTAAACCATGGCATTTTCCTCTACAAAAAAGCTCTAATAAGTGAACATCGAAAAAATTATATTTTTTGAGATAATAATTGTTTTGTCAAAATGTCTGTTAGTTAGTTAGTCTGTGCGTTAATTTGTGCGCAAATTTGTGGACGATCTAGCTCAAAAACTAGTGTGAATATCGAAACCAAATTTCACACGAAGTTTTGGTCCATTGAGATTAAGAGCTGATTAGATTTTGATGCATATCAACCCAAAATTAAGGGGGGTCGAAGGGGGGTTAAAAATTAAAAATCTAGGTCGTTTGAGCAAACTAAATCAAATTTTGTATACATAATCAGTGGACCCCCATAACTCTAAAAATTCAAAAATCTAACCGCCCAAAATGAGGGGGTGGGGGTCAAAAAAATAAAAATCTTGCCCATTTACCAAACTCAACCAAATTTGTATACATAATCAGTGGACCCCCATAAGTCTAAAAATGCATAATCTAACCGCCCAAAATGAGGGGGTGGGGGGAGGGGTCAAAAAATAAAAATCTTGGCCATTTACAAACTCAACCAAATTTTGTATACATAATCAGTGGGTCCCCAGAAGTCTAAAAATGCAAAAACTAACCGCCCAAAATGGGGGGGGGGGGGGGGGGGGAGGGTCAAAAAATAAAAATCTTGGCCATTTACCAAATTTTGTATACATAATCAGTGTGCCACTAGGAGTCTACAAAGTAAAAACCTACCCCCCTACATGATTATAAATAATTTTATTAAATATTAATGTAAGTAAGGGGCCAGGTTGTATGGTAAAGTCAAGTGGATGGCCACATCAGAACACGTCAGCTTATTTCAGAGGGCAGTTGATCTTCGCTTTTATAAAATATATAGAATTGTTTAAAAAAATACATTTTTGGTGAAATTTAATTACATTCTTGCTATCAGAGTTAAAAATTATTATCTATGTGAACATTTATTGAAATAATAATGTCTAGAAATCAGATCCGGATAATCCGGATAAACGAGGTTTGTTACTGTAATTATTTTTCTTTAATACGATTTAAAGGAATGTCTTGTAAAGGTGCACCACTTTTTTGCTCAAAACAAAACAAAACAAACTCCTCTTTTAGTGTTGTTCTAGATTAATTATAAAAGGGTTGGTTCCTGCCACTCTCTTAATCTCTGTCCTCTTCGAATGTAAATGGTGTGTTGATGGAGATGTGTCTGGCGTGGAGAGTGCTCTCGTTCTGTCTCCGCACCCTCTACACTGGCCCTACAACCCTTCCACCCCCATCAGCTGGCTCGCTGGCAGTATATACTGTACAGCAAAGGAAACCCGCCAGGCCCAATCGATAAACGACTTCCATTTAGGCTCCGCCACTGCTTCTTCTACCCGCCTCTACCTCCGTCCGTCTGTCCGTCTTCATCGTCATCTTCCGTTTATCATCCCCTCACCCCCCTCTTCATTCCACCCCTTTTCTATCTTCTCTTTGTATCCTTAAAAGCTCATATATGCTGAAATTGAATTGGGGAATTTTCCATAGCAAAATCCATTTTTTACTTTTTTTTTTTTTTGCTTTTTGTTGAAAATTTAACACTTGATTTTAAATAGAATTCAATAAAACGCCCATTCTTACATTTTTTTATCGATTTTTTTTTTTATTATTATAGAAATTTACTTGATAAAATATTTTCACTTTCACTTGAATATTGTCAATAATGGTGAATTGATGGAGAGACAGTCCAAGGATAAAATGAAAACGATAAATTTAATGGAACGTCATTTTTATTTTCTTGAAAATCGACTTTTCTGAGATTCTTACATGCCCTAATAGGACAGTGAATAGAGGATCCAAAAAGTGGTTCAGCTTAAATTAATTTTTTTTTTTTTTTTTTTTTTTTTAATGATATTGATGAGAGAAGGAGATACACCAGAAGGTGGATCCCCTAAAGGCTTGTATGGGCTGGCCCCTCAATCGTGAAAAGAACAAAGTAGAAGGAAAAGAAGCCGGGATCACAGGCCAATCTCAGAAACTTAGATACAATTCAATATCCAATTTACTAAGGTTTTAGGGGCTTCGAGCAGTGGTAAATTCTCCGCGCGATAAATTCGGTTAAATTTATCTCCCACTTAATTTTTATTACCAGACCCTATACTTACAGAAAAAATGTCTGGGTATAGCCGGGAATCGAACCCGAGACCTCCGGGTTGCCAGTCAGTTACTCTGACCATTACACCACGGGGGCTGGAAATGATTTTTTTTCTAGGATCGTTTGGTATGGTGTGTGCATCTCTTCTAAGTTTGCCACCTCGAAAGTGTGGGGGACAACTTTTGGTGTCCATAAAACCTCGAAATTTTCGGACGTTTTCCAGTTTTTTCCTTATAACTCGAAAACGATTTTGTAAATAACTGTCCTATAAAATAAAAGAAAAAAAAATTCGTGTCGATTAAAAAAACAAGATAAAAAATTGGTCGAGTAGATCCAAAAAAGGCCCCCCGGATCACGTTTGAAAACCTATCCCAAAAACTCTTACTTTTTTTATTTTTTTCCCATTTTGACCTTGAAGGAGCACGTTTTCAACAAAGACATTCATATATTTTTAAACTAGATTAAATTTGCTACAATTAAAACTAAGTTTTATTTTAATTGGATATGGTAATCCGTGCCGCAATGAGTTGAAGTTTTGAAAAACTGCAATTTTTTGCAAAGATTTCAGTTTTACCTTTATAAAATGAAAAACACTCATCCTAGAAACTTGATTCCTATCTCATTCTTTAGGAAATTTTGATGACTTAAACGTTTAATCAGACCACATTTTTGTTAAAACTCTTAGATTTATATATATACAGCATTTTCCATGACAGGAAATGATACATTGTTTCAAAAAATCGCAGTTTTTTCTTCATAAAATGAAAACCACTCATCCTAGAAACTTGATTTCTATCTTATTCTCCAGGAAATTTTATTTGCTTGAACGTTTACTTGGAGCACTTTTTTTATATACTCTTAGATTTATAAATATCCAGCATTTTCCATGACACTTTTGAGGATTCGGGTCATATCCTGTCCGGAAAATGTAGAATATCTATAAATCTAAGAGTTTTATCAAAAAAAGTATTCCAAGTAAACACTGCTTATTCTACCCTCCTCTATCTCCGTCCGTCTGTCCGTCTTCATCTTCATCTTCAGTTTATCATCCCCTCACCCCCTCCCTCTTCGTTCCACCCCTTTTCTATCTTCTCTTTGTATCCTTAAAAGCTCATATATGCTGAAAGTGAATTGGGGAATTTTCCATAGCGAAATCCATTTTTTTGCTTTTTGTTGTTAATTTAACACTTGATTTTAAATAGAATTCAATAAAACGCCCATTCTTACATTTTTTTTATTATTATAGAAATTTACTTGATAAAATATTTTCACTTTCACTTGAATATTGTCAATAATGGTGAATTGATGGAGAGACAGTCCAAGGATAAAATGAAAACGATTAATTTAATGGAACGTCATTTTCATTTTCTTGAAAATCGACTTTTTTTCTAAGATCGTTTGGTATGGTGTGGGTATGCCTAATCTAACTTTGCGACCTCGAAAGTGTGGGGAACAACTTTTGGTGGCCGAAAAACCTCGAAATTTTTGGACTTTTTCCAGTTTTTCGCTTATAACTCGAAAACGGTCCATATTTTTTAAATAACCGCCCTATAGTAAATTAAAGAAAACAAAATTTCGTGTCGATTATAAAAAAAGATAGAAAATTGCTTAAATAGTTAGATTTTTAACGGAGATCCAAAAAACAGCCTCCCGGATCACTTTTGAAAACCTATCCCAAAAACTCTTACTTTTTTCGATTTTTCCCCATTTTGACCATGAAGGAGCACGTTTTCGACAAAGACCACGGTATACATTTTCAAACTAAATTAAATTTTCTACAATAGAAACAAAGTTTCATCTTAATTGCATAATGATAACTTATGCCCCGATGAGGTTGAACTTGAAATTATAAAATAAAAACCACTAATCCTAGAATCTTGATTCCTATCTCATTCTGTAAGAAATTTTAACGACTTGAACATTTAATCGGACCACATTTTTGTTAAAATTTCTTGATTTATAGATATCCAGCATTTTCCATGACAGGAAATGATCAATTGTTTCAAAAAATCGCAGTTTTTTCTTCATAAAATGAAAACCACTTTTTTTATAAACTTTTAAATTTATAGATATCGAGTATTTTTCATGACGCTTTTGTGAATTCGGATCATATCCTGTCAGGAAAATGTAGGATATCTATAAATCTAAGAATTTTATCAAAAATGTGGTCCAAGTAAACACTGCTTCGTCTACACTCCTTTACCTCCGTTCGTCTGTCCGTCTTCATCTTCCCCTCAGGCCTTCATTTCACCCCTTTTCTATCTTCTCTTTGTATCCTTAAAAGCTCATATATGCTGAAATTGAATTGGGGAATTTTCCATAGCAAAATCTATTTTTTTTTTGAAAATTTAACACTTGATTTTAAAAAGAATTCAATAAAACGCCCATTCTTACCTTTTTCTTATGGATTTTTTTTTATTATTATAGAAATTTACTTGATAAAATATTTTCACTTTCACTTGAATATTGTCAATAATGGTGAATTGATGGAGAGGCAGTCCAAGGATAAAATGAAAACCATAGATTTAATGGAACGTCATTTTCATTTTATTGAAAATCGACTTTCCGAGATTCTTACATTCCCTAATAGGCCAGTGAATAGAGGATCCAAAAAGTGGTTCAGCTTAAAATAATTGCTGGAAAAGATTTTTTTTCTAGGATCGTTTGGTATGGTGTGGGTATGCCAAATCTAAATTTGGGACCTCGAAAGTGTGGGGGACAACTTTTGGTGGCCGAAAAACCTCGAAACTTTCGAACTTTTTCCAGTTTTTCGCTTATAACTCGAAAAGGGTCCAGATTTTGTAAATAAAAAAGAACAAAATTTCGTGTCGATTAAAAAAAAGATAGAAAATTGGTCCAGTAGTTCGATTTTTAATGTCGATCCAAAAAAAGGCCTCCCGGTTCACTTTTGAAAACCTATCCCAAAAACTCTTACTTATTTCGTTTTTTTCCCATTTTGACCATGAAGGAGCACGTTTTCGTCAAAGACCACTGTATACATTTTTAAACTAGATTAAATTTGGTACAATGGAAACAAAGTTTTATCTTAATTGGATAATGATAACCCGTGCCGCAATAATGTTCAAGTTTTGAAAAACTGCAATTTTCTGCAGTTTTTCCTTCATAAAATGAAAACTACTCATCCTGGAAACTTGTTTTCTGTCTCATTCTCTATGAAATGTTGACTTGGACGTTTACTTGGACGACATTTTTGTTAAAACTCTTAGATTTATAGATATCTAGTATTTTCCATGACAGGAAATGATCCATTGTTTCAAAAAACCGCAGTTTTTATTTTATAAAATGAAAACTACCTATCCTAGAAACTTGATTTCTATCTTATTCTGTAGGAAATTTTATTTTCTTCAAGTTTACTTTGACCACTTTTTTATAAACTCTTAGATTTATAGATATCCAGGATTTTCCATGATGCTTTTGAGGATTCGAATCATATCCTGTCCGGAAAATTTAGGATATCTATAAATCTAAGAGTTTTATCAAAAAGGTGGTCCAAGTAAACACTGCTTATTCTACCCTCCTCTAACTCCGTCCGTCTGTCCGTCTTCATCTTCCGTTTATCATCCCCTCACCCCCCTTCGTTCCACCTCTTTTCTATCTTCTCTTTGTATCCTTAAAAGCTCATATGTGCTGAAATTGAATTGGGAAATTTTCCAAAGGGAAATCCATTTTTTACTTTTTTTTTTTGCTTTTTGTTGAAAATTTAACACTTGATTTTAAATAGAATTCAATAAAACGCCCATTCTTACCTTTTTTTATTATTATAGAAATTTACTTGATAAAATATTTTCACTTTCACTTGAATATTGTCAATAATGGTGAATTGATGGAGAGACAGTCCAAGGATAAAATGAAATCGATAAATTTAATGTCATTTTCTTGAAAATCGACTTTTCCGAGATTTTTACATGGCTTAAGGTAGTTGTATCGCGACAATACTAGCAAAAAGTTAATGTTATAGTATATAGAACAGACAATAAGGATTCATAATTCATAAGCCCAAAACTTTTTACTGTTTATGTACTACTACTAGCCAATCCCGTGCACGTTTGTGAAATCTGGAAACACTGTCTGATCTTGTATATATTTTATCATAGAAATTTCAGGTAAAGTATATTATAAAGGGAGATTTATCAAACAACGATTGAAAGCTGTTGTGACAATGGCTGAAGCGAAAAAACATCAATAAAATTACTAAAGTTAACCCACTTTTCAGGTTAAATAAATGAGTTGTTGCCAGCTTGTTTTTAGTGTAAATTTTTCATTATACGCTTTTAATTATTTATTCAATATTATCTCAGAAAATGTGTTGTAACTATGAGTTAAAATTTATTTAAAAAATGTATTAGTTATTGTTTAATGTTGGTTTAGTTTTTTTATAGCAATCGTAAGAAGAGTTTCTTAATTATAATTAAATATGTATGTAAACTTTTCGTTATACCGTATAGTGTAATGTATAAGAGTCTGAAAAACTCTATATTTGAAATTTAATATCTCCGGATCTATATTGTTCATAAATTTCGTTTTTACACCAATCGATGCAGAAGTATTTAAACAATAATCTTTCTAACTTTCAAAAAAATCCTAAGAAAACCAATATGCTGAAACAACTACCTTAAGCTCTGAAGCATTTCATCACGACGCCTAGCTCTTACGCAGCTTTCATTCTCCTACGCGCCATGCGTTGCCTAAATACAGGCGCACAACGTAATTAAATCAAGTTCAAATTCAGACTACACTTTGAGTGTATTAATTAATACAGTTATTTATTTATATGTTATAATTGAATATTTTTCTTTTTATTTATTATCTTATCTTATCTTATCTTAATATATTAAACGAGCAATTCTTGTATATATATATACCGGGGAGTTTTTTTATCTTGAGACATATAACTCAAAAATAGTGCATTATATGAAAAAAATTTATAATAAAAGTTTATTTATATCAGGGGGGAAACTAAACTACGCAATTGTCTGTCGACCTATAGAACAAGCTTTCAAGTGTATTTCGGGGTCAACTTCTGTTTTTTAAATGGAAACCTATATGTTTCTGTACATAGTCTTAATCTAGAAAAAAAACTGAACAACTTTTATTATAACTATTTTTTATATGACATCAAATAAAAAAAATATTAAATCAATTAGATCTCTAAAAAAAACTTAATAATCATTTTTAACAATTTTTAACTTAATTGTCAAATAATAATCATCAAATGATTAATTATTAAATAAATATTTATTAAATCGAAAAGTCACACAACACACAACAATGAAAATAAGTGTTTATAATGATATGAAAACTTCATTATTTTCAACTTAATAGATTTATTTAAAAGTCTTGAGTTTAAATAAGTTTATTTCTCGTGAAAATCCAGTAGATAGTTATATTGTATTGCCATAATAAAAATGGAGCATTTTTTGTTGAAGACAGAATTGAAATGGTTTTAATTTATGCGGTGAATTCGGAAGAAATGTTAGGGGTTGCCATTGAAATGGATGGAGAGCATTTTCCTGATAGAAATACAATCTCTCAAGCTTCATTTCATCGTGTTGTAAATTTGTTTAAAAAAAACAGGAAATGTAAAGGCTACGAAGAACTTAAAAAGGCTAAAATAACGAAATTGGAACTGGAATTCATCCAGAAGACTTGCGATAACGGGATGGAATGTCTCAGAACAGTGTCGAAAAATTATTAAATTATTAATTATTATTAAATTATTTATTTAATAATTAAATATTTGATCATTATTATTTGATAATTAAGATGAATGATTATTAAAAATAATTATTAAAAATTTTTTTGAGATCTAATTGATTTAATATTTTTTTATTATTTGATGTCGTATAAAAAAGCATTTTAATAAAAGTTGTTCAGTTTTTTATGTAGATTCAGAATATGTACAGAAACATATAGGTTTCTATTTAAAAAACAGAAGTTGACCTCGAAATACCCATTAAAGCTTGTTCTAGATTGACAAACAATAGTGTAGTTTAGTTTCTCCCTTGATATAAATAAACTTTTTTTCATATAATGCACTGTTTTTGAGTTTTAAGACTGTCTTAAGATAAAAAACTCACCCGGTATATAGAATCGGTTTCTCGAAAACTGCTCTGACGATTTGGATGAAAGTCACAGGTTAGGTGGTTTTTGTGTTGACAATTCGATCGGTCACGGTCCCATCTTCGGTTAAGTTGTTTTTGATGGGTTTACTCCATTCTTCTAAGGGAAATTAAAAAATTTAGCTTAAAATGAAAACAAGTTTTTCAACACGCCCTCTTATTTAAATATAAAACTAAAGATTTGAGAAACTTCTTTTTGAAAATAGTTGGAATTTATTCGAGTGTGAGCTGACTGCCCGGATAGTATATTAGTTCTCAGGTTCGACTCCTGGGGGGATGAATCACATCTGATTTTGCAATTTAATAATATTTCTACTAAAATCTTAGAATATGTCCTAAAAACTTCTCTCTATTAATTATAAAACTAATGTAACTATAAAAAATATTATCATTTGATGAAATTAATTATTTATACACACAATAAATAAGATCTAGACGAGTGAAATTGAAAATATTTTTTATTTAAAAATCTATTCATTTTAGGTACAGTGTTACCTTGAGATACGAATGTCCTAACATACGAATGTTTTGTGATACAACATGAAATATTCTAAAATTTATACCTCGACATACAACGAAAAATTTGAGATACGAATTTGCGATGTGCCTTATTTGATGATAGGTGTCTCACATTCTTTCGTAGCATTTTAAAAAGAAGACAAAAACAGACCTCTCTTGATCGTTACCTTATGAAGGTCTCACGCAGTGAAAGTCAGGAAAGTGAGGCCTAAAAGGCCTGACGTTAAACTGATGATTAATAAACATTGTATGTTATTAATATATTAATAAACATTGTGTGTATTATTACTCGTTTATCTATATACAAATTGTGTATATTATGTGTAATTTAACTGTGTTTTGGGTTAGTTTCATATCGCTAGAACGCATTAATATATATTACATTATTTTAAATGGGAAAAATTGCTTTGAGATACGATTTTTTTGACATACGACGATGATCACAGAACGAATTAAATTAGTATCTCAAGGTACCTGTATAGGAATATTTAATAAACTCCTATTGAAATTTTATGTAGAATTCAAAAATACTAAAATTTATGACTGACTGTGTGGCTGATCTTGTCTCTCATTTGGTTTTTGAGAAATTAATATTAATAAATATATAATTTTTTCCAATTAAAATTATTGAAATTTTCTATTTTTAACTATCAATTTGATATATTTATTATTTATTAAAAAAAATAATCTGCCTTGACAGAGATTCGAAAACATTAGTTGAATTGAAGTAAGCTGAAGGTATGGTTTATCTTGGCCGGGGTCACTGGCGAGTCCCTGTAATCCAGCTTCTTGGAGGCCGGAATAAAGGATCCTAGGGGAGGTTAACCCGGCCACTGCGATTGAACTAGTCATAGGTCGGGAACCGCGCATTTCTATCCTCCTGATCAATCTCAAAATAAAGCAAAAATCACAAATCGCTGTTCACACTGCAGCATCAAAAGCAACAAAGAGCCATAGATTGGGAGATAGTGATCGTGGCTTTGGCAAGTTCAACAGCAGATAACCTCTCTAGTTAGACTTTATTCTTTTGATTTCCGCCAACCCCCCCCCCCCCCCCCAAAAAAAAAATCATTTTCTAAATAATTGAATAATAATTTTTTTTTTAATAAATTTTAAATGTTTTTTACTGTCCAGATTAGCAGGGCTGTAGATTTTTAAGATAAAATCAAAGAGGGTGTCCTCTGCTTGATGCAAATAAATTCAAATACATATAGGTACAATATGTACGTATTTGTTTAATTTTATATAAAACTAGCTGCAAGGCCCTACTTCGGCGGCCCTCTTGCTAGCCAGGGGGCACGTCCCCTGGACCCCCAACCCACGAACCCCCACCCTAACACTCCACTCCCACCATATGTGTATAGAATTTGGTTTAGTTTGGTCCAAGAGCAAGAATTTTAATTTTTTGACCCTCCCCGCCCATTTTGGGTGGTTAGTTTTGAATTTCTAGCTCTCTAGAGGCCCACAGATTATGTATACAAAATTTGGTTGAGTTTGCTCCAAGGGCAAGAATTTACATATATTTCACCCTCCCCTGGGTGGTTTTTTGGGGGAATTTTTTTAAACAAAAGTTGTCAGAAATCATATCTCCTACAACTTTGATCATTATGAAATTTGCCGTAGAGTTAATAGTTTAGGAGTTATTTGATAATTTTCATTCGTGTGCCCCCCCCCCCAAATCCCCTTTTGGGGTCAAAATATCAAAACGTTATATATCTAAAAACGTAAGTTAGAAGACATCTGATACAAATATGAAATTTCATAATAATCTCTTCAGCCGTTTTGACGTGAATCGTGAGCAACTTTGACTGAAACAGACAGACAGGAATTTTGTTGAGGGTGTTTTCGTTCATAACTTTGCTTGAAACGTGTGCAACCAAAATTTGGCGTGATTTGGAGCAATGTAAATACAAAACCTTAATTTTATATATAGGGAGACCCTAGTTGATAGACTTTTTACTTCCTGATTTTTGTAATTTTTTCCTGTCATCATTTTGAATTAAAGTAGCTGTAATTCATCACTATAACTTATAATATTTAAATTCTTTATAAAATTAAATTTGTCTTGTCAAAAATAAGTTTTAAAAAATTTGCAAGATGTATCAACTTGAGCCGGTCTGGGTCAAGTTGATACGCCTTTGATTAAGCTGATACGGTGTCAGAAATTAATAAAATAATAAACAAAACAGAAATATGAACAAGTTTTATTGTAATTATAAAAGATATTTGAAAATCTACAACATTTTGGGAAAAATGAAAGCTGTAACAATCATTGATTGTGACCGATTACTCCGACTCTGAAGAGGAATTTGGGTCTGATTGACAGTTAATACACGTGTAAAAAAGGGGTTGTTCTCTGCACAGGCGATGTGTGCCCACTTCTTGCAGGAAATACTCTGGATCTAGTCTTGGCCAGGTTTGGGTCAAGAATAACTCATGAAACTCTTATGAGTTAAGTTGATACACCGTATCAATTTGACCCAAAATGAGCGTATCAACCTGACCGAAAAGTCGCCATTACACTAAACTCTAAAATACGTGAAACCGGAAACAGTTAGAACAAAGTTAAAAAGGTGAAAATCTTACCTTTATAACATGTAACAACGTGATGTCGTCGATAACACAATTTACGAACAAATTAACTTACAATAATAATTGAAAAACAATAGTGAAAATTTACTTTCGACGATGAAAAACAGTTTTTAGTTCACAACTAACAAAGCGAAGAAACCTCCTCCAAGTGATTGCAGAGTACCAATCGGTTGTCTAGCCAAGCCAGTCGCCACTTGTCTGCGTCTACGCATTAGGAAGTGTTTTGGCCTGTATCAACTAGACCCTGTATCAGCTAGACCCGCTCTCCCCTATAGATACAAAATCCAATACTAAAGTGAAATTTAAAATATTTTTTATTTAAAAAACTATTCATTTTAGGTATAGGAAATATTTAATAAACTCCTATTGGGTTTTTATGTAGAATTCAAAAATACTAAAATTTATGCCATGCTTTTTGGTTTATCCTAATCATTTTTATATATCTAATTTTGAAATGAAAATTTGTCCCTTGTTCGGGCCCACAATTTTTTTATCAATATCATAAACGCTACTCCTTCTGTTGATAATTCAACACCGTATATACTGGGTGGGCCATCTACATGTGAACCATTTGTTTCTGAAATAAAAATTTAAAGAAAATCGAATCGATTTTTTTTTTGATTTAGGCATTTATTTTGTTTCAAGTAAATAGATGTCAGCTACTTTTCGAATAAGATTTGGTTCAGGTGATCTCCTTTTGCTCTGACGACATAATGAGCTCGTTTTTTGGTCATTTTCAATCACTTTCTCGAGTATTGCTCTTGGTATAGCCCCTATTTCACGTTCAATGTTGGTCTTAAGTTAAGCCAGAGTCCGTGGCTTGCCGGTGTACAGTTTTGATTTCAAATATCCCCACAAATAAAAGTCTAGAGGCGTTAAATCAGGCAAACGCGATGGTCAGTCATAATCATATTCGACACAAAATTTGCCGTATTCAATCCGAAGCGATTTATCCTGTGGCTCAATCTTGCTTGTCACTTGTATTTTATACGGGAATAAATTAAACTCTTCATGGATTATCCGCCGGAGGCTGGTTCTTGGCAACACTCGAGAAAGTGATTGGAAATGCCAAAAAAAAAACAGCCCATTATGTCGTCAGAGCAAAAGGTGATCACCTGTACCAAATCATATTCGAAAAGTAAGTGACATGTATTTACTTGGACCAGAATAAATGTCTAATGCAGGGAAAATATGGATTCGTTTTTCTTTAAATTTTTATTTCAGAAAAATAGTTTTTATAAAAAAAATAAAACCGACTTCAAAAAAATTAAATGCAACAAATAAAGTAAAATAACTTAAAAATAAAATAAAATATACTAAAAGATATAAAATAATTATTATCTTGTTTAGTTACAAATAAACGACGAAATATTAACATGAAATTATAAACGTACTAGGTAAGTAAGATCCGTCGAGTGCGAATCATAAAATGTATATGTTTGGCACCGACTTCAAAAAGTAATTTCATGTTAATATTTCGTCGTTTATTTGTAACTAAATAAGATAATAATTATTTTATACCTTTTAGTGTATTTTATTTAATTTTTTTGTGATTATTATTTTATTTGTTGCGTTTAATTTTTTTGAAGTCGGTTTTATTTTTTTTATAAAAATTATTTTTATTTTTCTATTTTTAGTGATGTTATTAATAGTGATTTAATATAATACCTTGCATGCATCTCGTAAGAGAAAGCGTCGGGCGAATGAATCAGAAAATGATAATAAAATTTAATTCATAAATATAGAAATTCTCTCGAAACGTTTGCGGGTTTTAAATGAATGTTTGAAGATTTTTTTTATTAAAGATTTAATTTATAATAATTTCGATTATTTGGTCATAAGAATTGGAGATTTGCGTTATTTCGTCGTTGATCATATCTTCAGAACTTGACCAAATTAATATAGTACCGCCCCTAAGGTACCCTGTTTCCATTAAAAAAAGAATCATTAAAATCGGTTCATAAACAAAGAAGTTATGCCTGAACAAACTTATCAAAATAGGTCCAATACCACTGAAAAAAACGGGTCCAATAGGAAGCTAGACTAGACCCAATGCAAAAAAATCATCAAAATCGGTTCAGAATTGGCGGAGATATGAGGTAACATAGACAAAAAAAAATCAGCCGAATAGAGAACCTCCTCCTTTTTTGAAGTCGGTTAAAAATGGGTCACATGTAGATGGCCCACCCTGTACATTCCTACATAACGTCCTGCTTTTTACGTCTTTGGTTAAAGGACTTGGAGCAAGTCAGATTGCAAAACAAATCCTATTTATTGAAGATTTATTATCCGGATTTAACTGAAATGTTCTCAAGTGTATAATTCCGTGAGTGTTATATGTTTAAGATTATAAACGCGATTTGATACGTTAGATATGTGTAATAGTGACATTGCACTAATTCCTTTTTTAATCCCGAACTGAGTAGGGAAATCCACCCGTTTACCAGAATTTGTTATATTGGCCTGGAGTCTCTGTGTGTGTTTGTGTGTAAACGTGTACTCGGGCATAAATTGCAGAAATTGGCGGTCTGTTTATTTCTGTCATCCATTAAGGTCGTTTGACATTTGAAGGTGAGCGTAATTAGGATTGATGATGTTGGGCCAAAGTTGTTTGTTTTCAGTCAATTGGGGCTTTTTCGTTTCCTTTTTTTTCTCTCTTATGTGTGCCCTTGATCGATTTAAAATTTACTTTAGATAAAATATATAGGGCCCCGTCAGCAGCTGAAATTTTTATAAATAGATTAAAAAAATGACGGTTGAATAATTTATATTAGAACTTTTTGATATAAACCACGATTAGTTTTTGAGAGAAACATAATAAATTCAAAAATCTTTTTTTTACAAATCTGAACATTATATACAGTACCTGGAACATAGAGCGATGCTCGCTAAATTTTTGATTCAGTTAAAATCGATATATTAATATTATTTTAAATTTTAAATTCAGGTTAAGGTTTTAATCGAAGCCAAAATAAAATAAAATTGAAATAAAATATAATTTATATTTTTAACAACGTTAACACCCCCTTTGGCCATCATCAAGACGTATCACTTGCTTCAAAGTTTTAAATGTAATTGCAATTGAAAATAATATTAATATACCCGGAGGTTCTTTCGTTGACCCTTCTAAATCCTGAAGAAGGAGGTACGATCCTTCGAATTGTTGGATTTTTTAAGAGAATGAAATTGATGGTATTCCGATAAATTATTTTATAGAACAAAGAAAAATATGTTTAATTAATTAATTTTATTAAACCAATTATTTTACATTAATTAATGTATACATTGTATTTTTGCTTCGATTCCGGAGATTACTTCTCCACCATCGAGTCTCCTTATTCATCTTTAGTCCTTGTTTTTAATATGAGGAAAAATCTAATTAGATAAAAAAAACTCTTTTCCGATAATTATTTCAATTCCATTATTCCCCAATCAAGTCGATTGGTTATTCTCTCCACCATCCTCATCCACCATGTTTAATTAATTAAATTCCCTAATTGTAATATATAATAATATTTGTAATAAATTATTTGTGGGATATAGAATTAAAAAACCTATTAATTATTAAAAGGAAATTGAATTAAAATGTAATTATAAATTTTTATTCAAACAACCACCTGTGAATAATAGCCGAAGATGAGACTGACAGATCGAAACGTCAACAAAAAAACCCCCTAATCCGTGAACGCTAATACATTAAAAAGTACATAATAATCTAATAATCAAAAAGTGTGGGAGGCAGAAGAATGTACTTTTAATTAATTTCGACAAAGTATCCCACCCTTTTTGATTATTACATTATTATGTACTTTTTAGTACATTAGCGTGTTTTTTAATTTTTTTAAACTATAATATAATTTATTTTTTTACTTTTTAGTCTTAATTATTTTTATAGAGAAATGTTTGCGGAATTTAACAGGACAAAAGTCACATTGGTACATACATTCATACATAATATATACAGGTAAATCTAAAATAAAGCGTGGAAAAAAGTGAAAAGGGTACAAAGAGACGTTCAACTTCTATGTTGGCAAAAGAAGAAGAGAGAAAGAAAGGAAAAAATACATTTATTAATAATGCATAAAGAGATGGTTCATTTTAAAAGGGTGTCCCAAAATTCGCACAAGAAGTAATTTTGTTAGAAAACACAGGTTTTTAATTAAAAATTACAAATTTTTTATAGATTCATAAAGTATAAAGTTTAGGGTTATGTATGGAATAGAATATCGGCGAAGAGGATTCGTTGAAATAATTATGGAACAACAAGTGGATGCTGATTTTTCGAACAAGATCATCTTCACCGAAGAGGCTCATTTTCAAAAAAGGAGGAGGTTCTCAATTCGACTGAATTTTTTTCTCTTGTCTATGTTGTCTGATATCTTCGCCAATTGTGAACCGATTTTGATGGGTTTTTTGCTTTGGGTTCAGTCTAGTTACCGATTGGTCCCGTTTTTTTCATTGAAACTGGACCTTTTTTGCTATGTTTGTTCAGGCATAACTTCTTTGTTTATGATCCGATTTCGATGATTCTTTTTGTATTGGAAAGCGGGTACCTTAAGCGTGGTCCCATATTAATTTTGTCAAGTTCTGATGATACGATCAATGACGAATTAACGTAAATTTTCAATTCTTATGACCAAATAATCAAATTTATAATAATGAATAAAATCTTTCATAAAAAATCAATCTTAAAACGTTCACTTTTTTTATTATCATTTTCTGATTCATTCGCCCGACGCTTTCTCTTACGAGATGCATGCAAAGTATTATATTAAGTCACTATTAATAACATAACTAAATAGAGAAAAATAAAAATAATTTTTATAAAAAAAAAAATTAAATGAAACAAATCAAATAATAAAACTCAAAAATAAAATAAAATGCACTAAAAGGTATAAAATAATTATCTAATTTAGTTACAATTAAACGATGAAATATTTAAATGAAATCACTTTTTGAAGTCGGTGCCAAACATATACATTTTATCAAATCAAACTCGATGGAATTTACTTATTACGATTGGCGGGTACGCTCGCTTATATAGTTTGTTTAGCACCGACTTCAAAAAGTGATTTCATGTGTCACTGTTTGGTGCGGATTTTAGGCTGGATGCATCATCGGACCATTCTTCTTCGAAAGTGAGGGTGGTTATTGGTGTTCGCTATCGCGACATTATAATCTAATTTTTTGTGTCTAAATTCCAAGATATTGTTGTGGACTACATGTGGTTTCAACAAGAAGGTGCCACATGTTATAATACTCGAGAAACAATTCAATTACTCCATGAGTCTTTTCCTGGTCATCTAATTTCGCGTTTTGGTGATCAAAATTGGCTGCCCATATCATGCGATTTTAACACCGTTATATTTAATTAATAAAGTAAATGGAGTGTAGTTTCACAGTGAAACCGTTATATTTTTTTCTTTGGGGCTTTTTGAATTCTTAATGTTTATGCCAATAAGCCATCGACCACCCACGCCTTCCAGGAGGAAATTGTGGGGTGTATCAACGAAATTCAGTCACATTTATAAAAAAAGGTCATGGAAAATTTCGACAAAAGTGTGCGTTTGCGCCAGCAAAGCCGTGGAGACCATTTACCTAAAATACTATCCATACATAACCCCAAGGGGTGAACCGCGACCTAATCTGCTGTACACCTACTTCCACTTGTACTTCCAAATATTTCCAAGTACTTCCATATATTTCCAAGTACTTCCAAATATTTCCAAGTACTTCCACATTTTTTCAAGTACTTCCAAATATTTTCAAGTATTTCCAAATATTTCCAAATACTTCCAAAATACTTCCAAAGAGGTGTACACCTACTTTCAATCGTGGATCACCCCTCGCATATACTGTATACTTTATGAATCAATAAAAAATTTACACTTTTTAATTAAAAACCTGTGTTCTCTATCAAAATTACTTCTTGCGTGAATTTTAGAACACCCTATATAAGCACAAATATTCAATCGTACTATAGAATTAAAAAACCGCCAAGATTAAAATGTATATAAAAGAAATGTAAGTATACGAGACAAATATTCAATTGCATAGAAATCCGACCTTTACTTATCATTAATTACTAGGTTAAAGTAATTATAATTTATGGATATGAAATTTATTATTTTCGAATTCAGCTTTCTGTCTCCATTGTGAATGAGAGTGAAATACAAAAAGGGAATTGGAACAGGAATAAAAAAATGTTATCGTGATGTAAAGGTCAATTGCAAATGGGGTTGTTGGCTGGGCTGTTAGTAAGTGAAGAGAGAGAGAGCAAATGAATGGTGCTCTGTAGTTGTAGCAACAAGTAGGCAAAGGGATTCACTAGTGATTCCCTGCACGGTAGCCGAACGGGAGAGAGAATGGGGATTTTGTAGAATGTTAAGGCGGTCGTTCTGGGAGAGGGGATAAAGGGGAGGGTGGGATCCCGCCCATTCACTACCATCAATGAATGAACCCAACCCAGAAGGAGATAACGCACTTCAATTGCTTACTCCAAATTGCTTTTCAAAAGCGACCATTCAATCAGATCATTCAATATTCAACGAGAGCTGAGCAGAGCGGCTGCCAACTTCTTCACTCCAAATAACTGTAGTTAGCACTACTACTATTACTCCTGCGCTCCTATTAGTGGTACCTCAAGTGGATCGATAAGGAAGGAAATCCATTCGAGTGGGAAATTTATTCCGCTCTCGTTATAATAAGTACCTGGAACACCGCGGTAATTTTTTACTTCAGTTAGAAGGGATATATAAATATTATTTTAATTTTAAATTCAGGTAAAAAGTACGATTTTTATTTGCAGCCAAAATATAATAAAATTGAAATAAAATATAATTTATAATTTTCCAACGTTTACACCCGCTATGGCTGGCCATCATCAAGACGTATTATCTCTGGGCACAAAGTTTTGAATGTAATTGCAAGGAAAATCTTATTATATTAAACGTTTAATTCAATTCTGGTATATATAGAATCGGTTTCTCGAAAACGGCTCTAACGATTTGGATGAAATTCACGGGTTATGGGGTTTTTGGGTTGACAATTCGATCTGTCACGGTCTCATCTTCGGCTAAGTTGTTTTTGATGAGTTTTTTGATAATTGAAATAATTATTCACAGATAGTTGCTTAAATAAAAATTTATAATTACATTTTTTTCAATTTTCTTTTAATAAAATTAATTGTTTTTTTTTTTATTATAAATTCCACTAATAGATTATTACAAATATGATATATATTAGAATTTGCCAATTTAATTAATTAAAGAGAGAGAGGGAGGGAATAGAGGATGGATCCAATCGATTTGATTGGGGAATAATGGAATTAAAATAATTATCGGAAAAGAGGTTTTTTTATCTAATTAGATTTTTCCTCTTATTAAAAACAAGGACTAAAGATAAATAAGGACACTCGATGGTGGAGAAGTTATCTCCGAAATCGAAGCAAAATACAATGTATACATTATTAATGTAAAATAATTGGTTTAATAAAATTTATAAAAAAAAAAAAAAAAAAAAAAAAAATTAATTAATTAAAAATTGAAAGGTTTGGAGGAGATGATGATTGGGATGATTGAACCAATCGACTTGATTGGGGAATAATGGAATTGAAATAATTATCGGAAAAGAGGTTTTTTTATCTAATTAGATTTTTCCTCTTATTAAAAACAAGGACTAAAGATGAATAAGGACACTCGATGGTGGAGAAGTAATCTCCGGAATCGAAGCAAAAAATACAATGTATACATTAATTAATGTAAAATAATTGGTTTAATAAAATTTATTTAATTAATTAAAAATATTTTTCTATAAAATAATTTATTAGAATATCAATTTCATTTTCTTAAAAAATTCGACAATTCGAAGGATCGTGCCTCCTTCTTCAGGATTTAAAAAGGTCAACGAGGGAACCGGGTGTATATTAATATTATTTTTAATTTCAATTACATTCAAAACTTTGAGGCAAGTGATACGTCTTGATGATGGCCTTAGGGGGTGTTAACGTTGTTAAAAATATAAATTATATTTTATTTCAATTTTATTTTATTCTGGCTTCGATTAAAAATCGACCTTTTTACCTTAATTTAAAATTAAAAATAATATTAATATATTGCTTTTAACTGAATCAAAAAATTACCGAGCATCGCTCGGTATTCCAGGTAGTATTATAAATATACACGGATATTCTTTCCTTGACCCTTTTAATTCCTGAAGAAGGAGAGAGACGATCCTTCGAATTGTCGGATTTTTTAAGAGAATGAAATTGATATTCTAATAAATTATTTTATAGAAAAAAGAAAAATACGTCCACTTAATTAACCAATTAAACCAATTATTTTACATAAATTAATGTATAAATTGCATTTTAGCTTCGACTCCGGAGATTACTTCTCCACCATCGAGTGTCCTTGATAATCTTTTTAGTCCTTGTTTTTAATAAGAGGAAAAAACTAATTAAAGAAAAAACCTCTTTTCCGATAGTTATTTCAATTCCACTATTCTTCTCCCCGTCCCCGTCCAATCCATCCGTCTACTTAATTAAATTCCGTAATTGTAATAAATAATAATCTTTGTAATGAATTATTTGTGTGATATAGAATTACAAATCCAATTAATTATTAAAAGGAAATTGAATAAAAATCTAATTATTAATTCTTATCGAAGCAACCACCTGTGAATAATTATTTGAATTAACAAAAAACCCATAAAAAAAACTATGCCGAAGATGAGACCGTGACAGATCGAAATGTCAACCCTAAAACCCCCTAACCATCAATTTCATCCAAATCGTTAGAGCCGTTTTCGATAAATCGATTCTATATACTAGTATATATTTATCGATCTTTTATAGAACATTCTAGAAACGTTTTAACAAAGCAATTTTAATAAATTATCAATGTGGTTATGTTGAATCGACTGGACCTTTATCTATTAGGTATATTTTGTTACCAGCTATAAAAATAGAAGCCTAAACGTTTTTAATTATCCCAAAATTATTTAACCAATTTTCTATAATGGTCGTATTTGAAAGTATTTTCTAGTTTAATTCAATTAATTGAAATGATTCTATATTGAAATAATGTTAACCAATTTTTTAGTAGAACCAAAAACCATTTCATCAATTTATTTGAAAGAACTTTACACCCTCGTCAAAAAAAATCCTTTCATTTGTCTAAATGAAAAGTCCCTTGACTCTAAATAAGCTTCTTTACTCGTAAGTGTGTGTGTGTCTGTGTGACTTTAGATATATCATTTTCTTTTCTCTGATTCCCCCAAGGTTTTTCTAATTCATTAATTTGTTCGATCTAATATTTCCTCGGTTATTAATGATTAAATAGCACTGCTCGACAAAAATTAAACAAAAATTTCTCCTCCTAAACCTAACAATGGATTCCAGTAGTTTTATACGCTGATTATCATGCAATTTCCACATTTTTTACAACATGTCAGAGTTTTGAGATATTATCGATCAAAACGACGAAAAATGCCATTTTGACCTATTTCCCGTATAGCACAGAGACCAAAATAAAACCCAAATGCAACTTTTTTGATTGGTTGAATTAAAGTCTTTATATAGTTTTAATTAGGTTGAATTACGGTTTCTAAACGGTAGTTATGTCTCGTTTTTTTTCCGTTTTGCAACTGTTGTATTATCATTAAATTATAGTCGCAAAGATTATAATGCAACCGTTACAAAAAGGTTGTCGCCAACATTTTTGTCACCGATTTTCAACTGTTTATTTATAATTAAATATTTCTTTGATTTGATTAATATAGTGAATAATTACACAATTCTTTAATAAAAACAATAATCAACATTATATACCTATATAATGTTGATTATTGTTTTTTATTAATTATAAATAAGCAGTTGCCAAAAATGTTGGCGACAACCTGTTTGAAACGGTTGGATTATAATCTTTGCGACTATAATTTAACGATAATACAACAGTTGTAAAACGGAAAAAAACGAGACATAACTACCGTTTAGAAACTATAATTCAACCTAATTAAAACTATATAAAGACTGTAATTCAACCAATCAAATAAGTTGCATTTGGGTTTTATTTTGGCCTCTGTGCTATACGGGTTTCGAGTCCCATTAGATATGAAACAGCAATATTTGAAATTAAAATATGTATTTTGTTGTAGTAGTAGAAAACAGCTTCCTCTTTGATTTTCAAATTACCAATTGTTTTTAGCTTAATTAGAACTCGAGTTATAACTAAAAAACTAAGACCATATGTTTTTATCTATGTTTATTATTCTTTATAATCACGAAGTTTTAGTTTTTTAGTTATAACTCGAGTTCTTCTAATTAAGCTAATAACAATTGGTGATTTGAAAATCAAATAGATAGCTGTTTTCTACTACGACAACAAAATATTTTAATTTCAAATATTGCTGTTTCATATCTAATGAGACTCGAAAATAGGTCAAAATGGCCTTTTTAGTCGTTTTGATCGATAATATCTCAAAACTCTGACGTGTTGTAAAAAATCGGAAAATCGCAAGAACTCTACTGTATTCCATTGATAGGTTTCCGGGGGAAAATTTTTGACGGACAGTGTAATTAAAAAGACGGTCGTTTTAAATTTGATAATGTAAAAGTTCCACAATTATTTTTAATTAATTAATCATCAGCCCTGGCCTTGGGGGATCGTAAAAAAACATCGATATATAATAAAAACATCGACGTATCGATACATAGCCTATAAAACATCGATGTATCGTATTATCGATAGTTTTTTTTGGTATAAAATAAAATACGATTTAACTCTCATAATAGACTTTTTCCAAAACCAGAGCAATTTATTTAGTAACTGATGAGAAAAATAATAATTTTGAAAGCCGTTTCCCTGTCAAACGGTTTCTTTGTTGCGTTATCGTTGCTCCAGCATTAGAAATAAACTGCAACGGATCGTTGCTAAACTTTATCCTAATTCATTTGAAATATTAATATGTTTTTTATTCCTTTATTATTAATCAGATATCACTTGCTATTTGCAGTTCATGTTGACTTTAAGTAAAAAATAATGATCGATTCTCATTTAATAGTCGAGGAATAACCATTCTACATTGAATTTTGACGTTTCGGTTATTATTGGTAACCATTGCTGAGACATGGAGAAATCGAGTTAAAATCAAAAATAGTGATCGATTCTCATCTAATACTTGAGGAATAACAATTCTACATTAGGTTATTGACGCTTCGATTATTATGGTAACCATTGTTGAAGACATGGAGGAAACGGCTTAAAATCAAAAATAACGATCGATTCTTTTCTAATACTAGCGGAATAACCTTATTGCATTCCATTTTTGATGTTTTGACTATTAATGGCAAAACATCAAAAATGGAATGCAATAAGGTTATTCCGCTAGTATTAGATAAGAATCGATCTTTATTTTTGATTTTAAGCCGTTTCCTCCATGTCTTCAGCAATGGTTACCAATAATAATCAAAATGTCGAAAACCTAATGTAGAATTGTTATTCCTCAAATATTAGATCAGAATCAATCACTATTTTTGATTTTAACTCGATACCTCCATGTCTACAGCAAAGGTAACGGATAAAAAAACAACGCAGTTGCTATGGTTACTTATAAAATTTCCTCCCAAATTTTTATCATTTCACAGCGAGAAGCCTAACCATTCTTACTTAAACAAGTTTAAATGAGCTATATTAACGATCAAATGAATAAATTTTAAAGTTTTTTTTTAAATTTTGGTAAAATAAGGAATTTAAAAAAAAGTACAATCTCACTCTAGAGTAAAGTACTTTAAAATATACTTTTACTAAAAACTTTATTTAACCTTTTTTATTGTCCCCAAGGTATTTAATTAGGATTTTAAATTTCATCAAAATTGGTTAAGTCATTTTCAAGATATTTAGAAAAATCTAAAAAAGTACTGAAATAAAGTACTAATGTATGTGGGCCGATATGTACCAAAAACTAATCAGCGCTTCATTTTGTTAAACTAATGGTAGGTTTTCAATTTCATTTCAATCGGTGCAAAGGTGTGGAAAAAATCGTGGACGAAAAAAACGATATCATCCATCCATCCATCCATCCCCACGCACTTCCAAAAAAAATGGCACTTTTTGGGCTCTCGACGAGATCCCTGGTAATTTTTAGCAAAATCGTCACGTGCTAAAATTCAACCTAATTTAATACTACAATTTGTGACCTTAATTGAGTCCATGGGTTCCGTAGTCTTTACCTGAGGACCCTTTGAAGTCCCGCTTGGCGCGAGAGCGATTACAATACTTTACCCATGCTTCGCATTGGATAAAGTAAAGAGTCTTGGAACCTTGGAACGTCGGCCGTCTTCTGCTGCTGGTTCTTACGGCTGAAGGAAGGGACCCCGATCTCAGCCTACGAAATTAGCATTTTAATAATTATATTTGAAAATACCCATGAAAAAACAAAATACACCAGCGATTAATTAATTTTACCTATACCTCCAATGCAAGAGCTTATAGAATGTGAACTCTAGCTTCAGAAATTCAAAAATGCAGAAAATATATTTTGAATATTTATTTTATTGATATATTTTAATGTTACATATTATTATATATGTTATGAAATTAACTTTTTCTTTGAATTTCCCTTTAATATTTTATTTTATTTTTATTTTAAAACCCATATATAGTTCATTACATATATTTTTATATATAAAGATTATACTTAAATACTATTAAATAATAAATATATTTATTTAGTACATCTTATTTATTTTAACTATAGAACAGCGACCAATATAAAACCAAAATTCAACTTTTTGATTAGTTGAGCTCTAGTATTTATTCAGTTTTAATTTGATTGCATTACAGTTTCAAAACGGTAGTTCTGTCTCGTTTGTAACTTTCTGATTATATTATGGTTATTACCTGGAACACTCGGTAATTTTTTGATTAAGTAAAAAGCGATATATTATTATTATTTTTAATTTTAAATTTAGGTAAAAAGGTCGATTTTTAATCGCAGCCAAAATAAAATAAAATTGAAATAAAACTTAATTTACATTTTTACCAACATTTTGACCCGCTATGGCCATCATTATCACTGGGGACAAAGTTTTGTATTAATATTCACCGAGGTTCTTTCGTTGATCATTTTAAATCCCGAAGAAGGAGGTACGATCCTTCGAGTTGTCGGATTTTTTAAGAGAATGAAATTGATATTCTAATAAATTATTTTATAGAAAATTTCTTTAATTAGTTGAATTGGCAAATTCCAATATATATTAATATTTGTAATGATCTATTTGTGGAATTTAAAATAAAAAACCAATTAATTTTATTAAAAGAAAATTCAAAAAATGTAATTATAAATTTTAATTTAAACCGGCTGTGAATAATTATTTCAATTAACAAAAAACGCATCAAAAACAACTTAGTCGAAGATGATGAGACCGTGACAGATCGAATTGTCAACACAAAAAACCCCCTAACCCGTGAATTTCATCCATTTCGTTAGTCTTTTTCCAGAAATATATATATGTTAATGTAAGATGAAAGCTAAAGTTAAAACTTTTTATCAGGTCACTGCCCTATTTTGGTGTAATTGGGACCTGATTCGTTTTGATACTGAACCAAGAGTTGAAAAAAGATAAAACCCAATCGGGTATATAATCAAATTTTATATATATTCAACTCTTTTTTCAACTCTTGGTTCAGTATCAAAACGAATCAGGTCCCAATTGCACCAAAATAGAGCAGTAACCTGATAATAAGTTTTAACTTTCGCTTTCATCTTACGTTAACATTAAACATTACAAATAAAAATTTATTATTGAATATCTGAACAAAATTCATCTGTTTCGATTCCCCAAAAAATCAGAGAGATGGGCTTTGTAGTAAATTTATATATAACAGTCCATTCAAAAAGTCCATAGGATGACACATAGATGGCGTTACTAGAATTTTCCCATATGATTTTTATTTAGTACTAACCTTCAAACGATACGTGTATAAATTTGACAGCAATCTGACTATTGATTCGTGAGTTATAGCATTTTGTGTGAAGCAACTTTTGTTATTGAAAAAAAAATGGAAAAAAATGAATTTCGAGTTTTAATAAAGCATTGCTTTTTGATGAAAAAAAATCCAGTGGAAACCAAACAATGCCTTGATAAACATTATCCGAACTCTGCTCCATCGAGACAAATGGTAGAGAAGTGGATTGCTGAATGTAAACGTGGTCGTACCAGCACAAGCGATGCAGAGCGCAGTGGACGCCCAAATGAGGCTGTTATTCCAGAAAACCAAAAAAAAATCCACAAATTCGTTATGAATGATCGTAAATTGAAGGTGCACGAGCTAGCTGACATTGTAAAGATATCAGATGGTAGTCTTTTTACCATTTTACACGAAAATTTGGGTATGCAAAAACTCTGTGCAAAGTGGGTGCCGTGTGAGCTCACAGTCGACCAAAAACAACAACGAATCCAAGCTTCAGAGTAGTGTTTGGCGCTGTTAAACCGCAATAAAATGGAATTCTATCGTCAATATGTGACAGTGGATGAGACATGGCTTCACTATTACACACCAGAATCCAAAAGAAAGTCAGCTGAGTGGACAGCAGTCGAATAACCGAATTCAAAGCGAACAAAGACGCAACAGTCGGCCGGTAGGATGATGGCGTCTGAATTTTGGGATGCGAATAGAATAATATTCATTGACTATCTCCAAAAATTTCATTATATTTCATTAATAAATATTTAATCAATTATCTAATGTCACGGTGGATGTTCCAACTCAGAAAAACTCCTTCTAGTTTAATAATAATAATAATAATTCTTTATTAGCTATTTTAGCTATCTATCATACAATTAAACAAATATATGTAATTTGTTTTTAAATAATACATTCAATTTTGAGATACAAAGATAAAGATAATTAATACATTCTAAAATTATAACAATTTATAATAAACATATAAATGTATAACACACCACACATGACAATAAACAAATGAACACATGTACATAAATACTAATATTAATAATAACAAAAATTCAAATTAATCCTACATTAAAAAACAAAAATCACAATTTTGATACTATGAGATAACGAATATAACAAAAATAACAATAATAATCTTTATTAGCCACTTTCTGCTATATTCATACAATTAACAAATATATATATACATA
>JALMQS010000117.1:2074247-2111096 GCA_024734495.1 Forficula auricularia
ATGTTGCATTTGTGTAATGCATAGAGCTGATGCCCTTTAGTTCAAGAGTTCGTCGGATCGATTTTAGGCAAGAGCAGGGTACTCTTCCTTTTAAAGAAAATTCTCTCAGCGTTGTTACAAATTAATCTAGGCTTTTATATATAGTATATTTCACCTTATATATATCTCTCAGTAGTTTTTTAGAGAGACCGTGATCGAAATGTCGCGACATAAAACCCCTCTAACCCGTGAATTTCATCCAAATCGTTAGAGCCGTTTTCGAGAAACCGATTCTATATATATAAATATACAAGAATTACTCGTTTAATATAATAAGATATTGAATAAAATTTGAGAATTAATTAAATATTTGTTTGAAACAATACTCTACACTTGCTGTGAATAAGTATATTTAATATTATCTATTATTTCTTTAGTTTTTATAAAGAAGTCCAATTTTTTTAATCATTTAGTTGAAAGACAAAGAAAGAGGAAGGTTGAGCCAGGGAGAAGTTCATAACGCAAAAGTTGTACTTTATGTTTGGTTGGTTGTGCGCAGTTGTGATGGCTTGTCATTGCCAACAGCCCTTGGCAACAGCAAGCAAAGATCATCGCCATATGGTGGATGATGGTGGCTGGTCCACTCTCCACCTCATGCCCTAACTGTGCCCGACAGGCGAATTCAACCAAGAGAAAGCGGCCAAAGAGAAATATGGATGGCCTATAGAAAAAAAAAAAAAAAGAATCCAATGTCGAAACTTAAAGTTGAGAAAACTTGTTCAATCAGAGAGAGACTTTATACTGAATCGCTTAGATAAATATTCTAGCTACATATAGAAGCAAACTGATAGTATTGATTAAACCTTATTAACAATAATTTTAATATAAAATTATTAATATTACTGCTCGACAAAAATTAAACAACAATTAACGATGGATTTCAGTAGAGTTTTATACGCTGATTTTCATGCAATTTCCCGATTTTTTACAACAGGTAAGGGTTTTGAGATATTATCGGTCAAAACGACAAAAAAGTCAATTTTGACCTATATTCTAGTTAAACAGCAATATTTGAAATCAAAATATTTTATTGACGTAATAGAAAACAGCTTTCTCTTTGATTTTCAAATTTCCACTTCATTTGTAACTCAATTAGAACTCAGGCTTTAACACAAAAACTAGACCATATGTTATTAATTAGGTTTACGTATTTTATCCTTTATAATCAAGTAGTTTTAGTTTTTTAAGTTATAACTCGAGTTCTAATTGAACTAAAAATAGTGGTAATTTGAAATTAAAAAGAGCTGCTGCGTACGTCAATAAAAATATTTGATTTCAAATATTGCTGTTTCATATCTAATGGGACTCGAAATTAGGTCAAAATGCCCTTTTTCGTCGAGTTTTGACCGATAATATCTCCAAAATAAGAGCTAATCGGTAATTGTTATGATGGTTTTGAATTAAGCAGGTGGAAATACATAAGAATCAGCTATTTTTGAGTCCGAAACATTTTCATTGTTCGACAGTGTATCTATTTATATCAAATAATTTAAACTATACAAATTTAACCCCTTCATTTCATCAAAATGGAAGTACAGTTTTTCAATTAGTGCTCTAAAATGTACCATCATTCCAACTTTTATCATCCTAATATCATTGGATTTTTACCAGATGTGATTTTATCCTACAAACTTCTACTCTTTCATTTTGGTGATCAAAATAAGAAAAACTGGAGTTTTTGAATAAATTTTCCTTTATTAGTATCTGAGGTCTACTCCCTATAATAAAAAATAAAGTAAAATTCTCATTCTCATTGTTAATGGCCCAAACACTACTACTATGCCAAATTTCAGCATTTTGAGGTCATTGATAGTCCTCTAGATTTTGATGACTTAATGAGGGAGGCCCTTAACACCATAACTTTGACTTTCTTTAACCTTGACAATATGAAAAATATATATGGAATAATTTGTCATATAGTTAAGCTATTGAATTTCTATTGACAAAAATTTTTCAGCTTTGTAAACATTCCTAGTGCGAAGTTATATATCTAGCAGTCAATATCACGCCAATTACTTTGAGAAAAAGTATCGCAATCCTCGTGTGTGCGAATCGAACTTGACGGCGACACTTCCGTGCCCTGAAACAAAATTTAGTACACATGCGTAGGTAATCTCCTACTAATAAATAAAAAATTACTTATCTTAAAATTGTGGTTGAGAAACGCAGGGGGGTACATTCTTACGTACGTAAATATAAACTTCCAGTACTTCTATTTTAGTCAAAATCTTGTGGTACTTCTTGTAGCCTCTAGACAGGCGGATCAGACCTCTGTTTTTTTTTGGGGGGGGGGGGGGCGGTCGCCGGTATATAAGATACTTTTGATCTCGGAAGTGTGTCATGATCCAGATTGTCCAAGCGGGGGGGTCAGGAGCGCTGCCCCACACATAGAACTTTATTTTCTTCAATTTTAAAATTTAATGTTATAAAAAAAAAATTAAATAAACATATAAAAAATGTTGATCTCTGTCGCCCCCATCGCCCCCCTGAATCCGCGCATGCCTCTAGATAGCTTAAGTTTCAAATTTCAAGACTCTGCGACTTATGGAAGACGAGATATGAACGATTAAAATATTTATTTTGAGACATGACTAATTTCACCCTCTTTCTTTATTATTAAAATTTAGTACAACTAATAACTCATGATACTTGATAAGTATACCATAATTTTAGCTAAATCGTTAAAGCCGTTTTCGAGAACCCGATTGGATATATATATATATATATATATATATATATACAAAAATTGCTCATTTAATAATATAAGTTTTAAAAGTAAATATCGTCAAAGTTTTGGATCAAATTCATCCACCAGAAGTACCCTCTTGCTTTTGAATTTCCTCTGGTCTAATTTGTATGTTGACGTTGTAAGTGAAACTCATGTGATGTACACACCAGTTTATTTTTTTGTAAATTAACCTTTTTGGGTGATTTTTCATTCCTTACTTTTATCCATGACCTTTATTCTTTGAAATAGATAAAAAATCGCAATCGTCAAAAAATAAGCCAGTAGTTTGGAAACATAATAGGGTCAATTTAAAAAAGAAGAAAAATGGTGAGCATTTGTGCTGGGGCAACATTTCATTGAGACGATGATGTTGATGTTAAGTTGTTCGTTCTTAGAAACAAACAGCCATTTCGCCCCGGGCATTGATTAATCCCTTAT
This sequence comes from Forficula auricularia, assembly GCA_024734495.1. NCBI lineage: Eukaryota > Metazoa > Arthropoda > Insecta > Dermaptera > Forficulidae > Forficula > Forficula auricularia. Next base: position 2,077,453 of record JALMQS010000117.1, read on the forward strand.
GGACAACAAATGGTCTTGAATTATTTATCCCTCTCTCGCCGCGAGTGATTAATTTCCAGCCTTCATCCATCATACAGCCTGCCCGAGACAGGGTTTTATGCCAGAGCTATTTTTTTTTCCATTACACTATACACAGGAATGGAGGTTTCTATATGAAGTAACTTACTGTCGACAGGCTGCGGGTTGAGTCCTCAAAAATAACCCACCCCCTCTAACAAAAAATATCCCCATAAAAATATGATTTTTATAGATATTTAATGTTAATTTCATTACCAAATATCATTTTTGTTTTAATTTATCGTTAAGGAGAGGATAATAGTCGAGTCAAATTGTGCTCAAATGGGCCCCTATGGGGAATGTTTTGGGATAGTTTTGATTTATATGTGTTTATGGGGCGCTGAATCTAAATCTGAGATCTCCCGCCAAAATTTCGTGACGCAACATTGTAGAAAATGCAAAAAAAATGTGAACATTTCCGTTTTTTGGCGGTTTTTTTCTTATAACTCGGAAATTATCAACTTTTCGTAAATAGCCTTCCTATTCAAAATAAAAGTTCATAAAATTTCCTACAAATTTCATTTTTAGGTTTTTTTTCTTCGACCAACCGTTCGGGCTCAAGCGCAAAATCCAAGTTTTCGACCTCGGCAGTCCCCCGGACCACCCAAAAATTCGAACTTTTTTCGATATTTTCTCATTTTGACCATGAAGGAGCTTGTTTTCGACAAAGACCATCTATACATTTTTAAATTTGATTAAATTTGCTACAATTGGAACAAAGTTTCATCTTAATTGGATAATGGTAATTCGTTCCGCAATGAGGTGAAAGTTTTGAAAAACGGTAATTTTTTGCAAAAAATCGCATTTTTAGTTCATAAAATTAAAACTACTCTCGTCGAAACTTGATTCTAATCTCATTCTCTAGGAAATTTTGGTGACTTAACGTTTACTTGTACTACTTTTTTGTTAAAACTTTTAGATTTATAGATATCCAGCATTTTTCATGACAGAAAATGATCTTATTTTTAATTCATAAAATGAAAACCACTCATCTTAGATACTTGATTTCTCACTCATTCTCTAGAAAATTTTATTGACTTGAACTTTTACTTGAACTACTTTTTTGATAAAAGTTATAGATTTATAGATATCGAGCATTTTCCATGACAGGATATGATCCAAATCCTCAGAAGTGTCATGGAAAATGCTTGATATCTATAAATCTAAGACTTTTATCAAAAAATTAGTCCAAGTAAAAGTTCAAGTCAATAAATTTTCTAGAGAATGAGACAGAAATCAATTTTTAGGATGAGTGATTTTCATTTTATAAATTAAAAACTGCGATTTTTTGAAAAAACCTAAGTAAATAATGAAATTTGTCGGAAAAAAAACTTTCATTTTGAATATGAAGGGATTTTACGAAAAGTTGATAGTTTCCGAGTTATAAATAAGCGAAAAACCGCCAAAAAATGAAAATTTTCACCTTTTTTTTCCCCCATTTTCTACAATGATGCCTCACAAAATTTTGGTGGGAAACTTCAGATTTGGATTCAGCTCCCCAAAAAATATATATATGCAAAAAAATCAGAACTACCCCAAAACTTTCTTGATAAAATGCAATTTGACTATATATATATACCTAGTACCTGGAACCCCAAGCGATGCTCTGTAATTTTTGATTGAAAAGCGATATATTAATATTATTTATAATTTTAAATTCAGGTAAAAAAGGTCGATTTTTACTCGCAGCCAAAATAAAATACAATAAAAATAAAACTTAATTTACATTTTTACCAACGTTTTGATCCACTATGGCTATCATCAAGAGGTATCACTGGCCACAAAGTTTTGAATGTAATTGCAATTATTAAAAATAATATTAATATACACGAAGGTTCTTTCGTTGACCCTTTTAAATCCTGAAGAAGGAAATACTATCCTTCGAATTATCGGATTTTTAAGGGAATGAAATTGATATACTAATAAATTATTTTATAGAAAAATACCTTTAATTAATTAAATTGGCAAATTCTAATATATAATAATATTTGTATTGATCTATTAGTGAAATTTAAAATAAAAAAAACCAATTAATTTTATTAAAAGAAAATTGGAAAAAATGTAATTATTATTTATAAATTTTTATTCAAACAACCACCTGGGAATAATTATTTCAATTAACAAAAAGTCCATCAAAAACAACTTAGCCGAAGATGAGACCGTAACAGATCGAATTGTCAACACAAAAAAACCCGTGACCCGTGAATTTCATCCAAATTTTTTTCGAGAACCCGATTCTATATTTTTTTATATATACAAGAATTGTTCGTTTAATATAAGATAAGATAAGATATATGGTAGATTTTCTCAAAATTCTCAAAGAATACCCATGCCGATCGACGAACAATTGTTCTAGTACTTATAGCGATAATTTATTTTTTAATAACCACCTATGAAAAATCTATATTATTATTTATTCGCTTATATTTTCTTTATTAAAACAACGATTTTTCCAATTTCCATTGATAAAGGAAAAATTTCTCCCGAAACGTTTGAATTTCTAATAAATGTTTTGAAATATAGTTTTATAAAAGTATTTGTAATTATTTGATACTTATATGTAGAGGTGATATGTGGGTGTATTCTGTAATAGAAATTCGTCCCTTGTTGGGGTTCACCTTTTTTTCGATAGACCTGAAACTGATAGCGAATGCCTTGATGTATGAATGCGAGAGGGGTCAGGGGGTCAGAGGGTGGATGGGCGGCTAGATTGAATGGCTAGCTTCCCCTCTTCGTGACGTCATGGCGCGTGGGCGCAGCTGCTATGACGTCATTGTGTGGGCGCTCCACGTGAGAGAGCGAGAGAGGAGAGGATCAGCTAGACATTGATCTTGCCGTTAACAATTTATCCTGCCAAACTCATTAGGAGTTGGATTATTCGAATTATTAGCTGTAATTTTAGCCATGCCGGCAACGAAATCAGATGCTGAGATGGAATATCGATATCCATATCGATATCGAGGTGTATAACAGAATGGAATTTTGCAACCCCGTCACTGGTTAATTCAAAAACATTTGGAACAAACCCTCAGAGGGACATTAATCAATAGCGGAATGTTGGATTTCTCTCTCTTTCTAAATCCGATAATACGAACTCTGGATTTTTTGATAAATCTACTAAAACTGGAAAGATTTTTTTTATATCAAACCATCAATGGTGAATTGTTGTTTATGACGTTTCGGTTTCTATGTAACACATGGGCTGAAAAGTCTCGGGCCTAACAAAGAAACACGTTTTTTTTGTTCAAAATTAGCTTTATTCATCAACGTAATCTCCATCAAGAGCAATCATTCCAGCGCGCCTCTCTAACATTTCGATACCACTTTTGTAGAATGATTTATCTTTTGCCTCAAAATAGGCCTCACTTTCACCGTTAACCTGTTCATTCGTGCGAAATTTCTTACCGGCGAGCATTTTTGAGGTCTTCGAACAGCCAGTAGTCGCTGGGAGCCAAATCTGGCGAATACGATGGATGTGGGAGCAATTCGAAGTTCAATTCATGTAGTTTTGCCATTGTTTTGATTGATTTGTGACACGGTGCATTGTCTTGATGAAACAGCACTTCTTCAAATGGGGCCGTTTCTATGCAATTTCGGCCTTCAAACGCTCCAATAACGCTATATAATATTCACTGTTGATGGTATTTCCCTTCTCAAGATAGTCGATGAAGCCGATTGTTGTGCTTTTTGGCGTTTTGGACGATGTTCACCAGTTGCTGTCTACTCATATGACGATCGTTTTGATTCCGGAGTAAAGTGATGGATCCATGTTTCATCCATTGTCACATTTCGACGCAAAAATTCCGGTTTGTTACGTTTAAACATGTCCAAACACTGCTCAGAATCATCAAAACGTTGTTGTTTTTGGTCAACAGTGAACAAGCGCCGCACCCACTTTGAACAGAGCTTTCTCATGCTCGAATGCCCATGTAATATAAAGCCAACACGTCTTTTGATATCTTTACGATGTCAGCTAACTCGCGCAACTTTACTTTTCGATCATTCACAACGATTTTGTGGATTTCTTTGATGTTTTCTGATGTTACCGCCTCATTTGGACCTCCACTGCGTTCTGCATCATCGCTGTCCCTACGACCACGTTTGAAGTCAGCAAACCAACGTTTTATTATTGTTTCTGATGGAGAGGAGTTCCCATTACACTTTTCAAGCCATTGCTTCGCTTGAACGGTATTTTTTCCCATCAGGAAGCAGTGTAAATTTTGACAACTGTCATTTGAAGGTTGGTACTAACTGAAAAAGAGGTGAATTCAAAAAAGCTAGCGCAATGTATGTGTTAGCCCCGGGATTTTTCAACCCATGTGCTATGTATCCGTCTTTAAGCCATAATAGAAATAGTATGATTAATAGAGAGTCAACACACTGCTCCAACTCGAAATAATTCTTACCTTCACACAGGGACGGCGGAACCGTGGGGTCAGGGGGGTCATTTGACCCCCTTAGGAATTTGTCTAAGGGGTCAAGGGGGTCAGCGGACCTCCTAAAGATAAGTAGAAATATTTGATCATTTATTTAATGTAATGATTTAATCATCATTCGACCAATGTCAATTGTAATAATTTCAAGCCCTTGTTTGCTAACTTGGCACAGTACGAGCGCGTAGAAGGGTGGCGTTTTTACTGAAATTAACTGCACTATTACTCTAAATGTAGTTAATTTTCAGTCATAATTTTTTTGTTAGATATTCCTATTTGTATAAAGAACATTCTGTAAAATTTTCACTTTTTTTCATTCAGTCCCTTTTCATATATTGACCTGAGAAAATTGACATTAATAGGTTTTCGGCCATTTTTGAAAAGCTCTAGAAAAAAAACGAGTCCATTCTCAGGACTACAACTTATACTGCAGCTAGTTATATAAGTAAACAACACAGAAATAACTTATTATTAGTGAGTCTCTTTTTCTTCATAAAACTTTATGGTCTTAAAAAGTAATGATTTATACATTTTTCCGAATTAATACAGAAATAGTTTTTTGACTCACTCTCTTGCATAATAGAAAAATTAAAATAATGTATACCTGAAGTTTATTTCATGCTGAACACACTGGATTTTGAATTATTCTGCTATCTTTAAAAATAGCTTGGCAATTGAACTTTCCGCAAACCACGTTTTTTTATTAAAATATTCCCAACCACCATTTTAAAAATGCCTGCCCAAAAAAACTATGACATATATATTTTTTTCAAGTACTGTTTTGTGACTCTCTATCTATAGGGAACTCATGATAAAAAAATCAAGAAAATATAAAATCATAAGCAACACATTTTATTTATATTGGGCGATTTGAAATGGATTGACCCTCAACAAGAAATTACTTGAAAAACTTAACGTTTATACCGAGTAGTGAGCCCCGATTGGAATTAGGTGTACACCGTCTTTGGAATTATTTGGAATTACTTTGGAATTCATTAGATAATCTATTGTCATCTATTGTCTTCTACTTGGAAATGAAAGTGGAAGTGGAAGTAGGTGTACACAATTTTAGGTCGCGGTTCACCCCTCGGGTTATACTATATAATTAAAAAAAAATGTGTGAGCCTCATTAATTTTAAAACCCACTAATGACAAATAAAATGTATTAAAATTAGTAAATTTAAATTATTCTTTAAAACCCACTAATTGTTTAAACGACAAATAAAATTTATTATAATTAGGAGAATTGAAATTATTATTTTAAAATCAAGGTTGTCTTTTATTTCCCCTCTAATAGGTCATTTCCCCTTTATTGTAACAAAGAATGTTGGATTTCTCTCTCTTTCTAAGTCCGATAATACGAATTCTGGATTTTTTTTAAATCTAGTAAAACTCGAAAGATTTTTAAATCAAACCAACCATCAATTGTATGTATTATTGTTTACGACATTTCGGCTTCTATGTATATCCGTTTTTAAGTCCTAATAGAAATAGTGTGATTAATAGACAGTTAACACACGGTCCAACATGAAATAATTCTTATCTTTAAACACTCAAAAAGAAATTAATTGAAAAATGTTACAGTTATATAATTAAAAAAAAATGTGTGATCCTTATCCAGATAAGCTCACGGGGGAAGTAAAACTTTGAAATCTTGTTCTACGTCGTCAAACAATAGCGTAGTTTAGTTTCCCCCTGATATAAATAAACTTTTTTCATATAATGCACTATTTTTGAGTTATAAGACTGTCTCGTGATAAAAAAAACTCACCCCGTACATTCTCATGTATGAATAAATTGATCAAGTTTTTAATTTGGAACATTTTTGTTCTAAAATTAATTAGAAAAATCTATAGAGAAATACAAATTTTAGTATTGGATTTTGTATTAAATATCAAATTAAACAAATACGTACATATTGTACCTATATGTATTTGTATTTAATTGCATCAAGCAGAGGACACCCTCTTTGATTTTCTCTTAAAAATCAACAGCTCTGCTAATCTCGACAGGAAAAAACTTTTAAAATTTATTAAAAAAAAATAATTATTATTCAAATATTTTTTTTTAATGAAAAGGTGCAACCCCTAAAGGCCTGGGTTGGCCCCTCCATCGTGAAAAGAAGAAGAAATAATTTTATGGGCTGGGCGGGGGTCGAAGGTATCTGGGGATATGGGTCTTAAATAACTGAAGGTTATAAGTCGCGGGAAAGATGGTGGCAGGGAGCGAGTTCCAGTCTCTGGAGGTCATAGGGATAAAAGAGTTGGCGAAAGCGCTTGTTCGATTTTTATCCAATTTGACAGTGAAGGGGTGCTGAGCGTTCGAAAACGGCGTGTTTCTCTTAAAGAGGGCTTTAGGGGGGATAATTCATTTCAGCTCGACTGAACATACACCGTGATAGTATCTGTAGTACAGGGAAAGGGCAGAAACGGGTCTTCGGTGAGCCAGGGAGTCGAGTGAGTTGGTTAAAGCCGGCTCTCCTATTAGTTTAATTGCTCGCTTCTGAATCGCATCCAGTGTAGCAAGAGAATGTTTGGAGGCAAAAAAAAAAAAAAAAAGCAGCCCTCCACAGATGAGAGCCATATTCGAGACAGGGGCGAATTTGAGCCTTATACAGTATAAGAAGTTGACTGGGAGTATAACAGCGTCTAGACCTAAATAGGAGACCAAAGAAAATATATATATATATATTTTTTTTTTTTGGGGGGGGGGGGCGGAAATCAAAAGAATAAAGTCTCACTAGAGAGGTTATCTGCTATTGAACTTGCCAAAGTCCCGATCGCTATCTCCCAATGTATGCTCTGTGCTATTGTTGATTATTCTGGCGACCCGCGACTTCTACTGCTGTATTTCGAGCTTAATCAGGAGGATAGAAATCTGCGGTTTCCGACCTCTGGCTAGTTCAATCGCAGTAGCCGGATTGCCCTCTCTAGGATCTTTTATTCTGGCCTCCAAGAAGCTGGATTACAGGGACTCGCCAGGGTCCCCAGCCAAAGGTCAACCGCTTCTTCAGTTTACTTCAATTCAACTAATGTTTTCGAATCCCAAACAAGGCAGATTATTTTTTTTAATAAATAATAAATATATCAAATTGATAGTTAAAAATAGAAAATTTCAATAATTTTAATAGGAAAAAATTATATATATCTACTTATAGAAAAAATAAACTGCAACGGATCGTTGCTAAACTTTATATATATTCATTCCTTTATTATTACTATAATCAGATATCACTTGCTATTTGCAGGCTATCTTGACTTAAATTCAAAAATAGTGATCGATTCTGATCTAGACTCGGAATAACCATTCTACATTGGATTTTTGATTTTAGTAAACAACTCCAGTTTGAGTTGTTTACCAAAAAAGAATTTAGTCTTTTTGATTTTAAGTCGATTCTTTTACGTTTTCACTAGAGGTTACCATTAATAGTCAAAACATCAAAAATGAATGCAATAAGGTTATCCTCTAATATTAGATAAGAATTGATCGTTATTTTTGATTTTAAGCCGATTCCTCCATGTCTTCAGCAATGGTTGACAATAATAATCGAAACGTCAAAAATCCAACGTAGAATTGTTATTCCTGAAGTAATAGATGAGAACTTTTTCGAGTTTGACGAAATTATCATTTCCTATATCTATATAAAATACTCTATTAGAAATAAGTATAATCCCTTCGAAATTCAAAAATGTATAAAAATATATACAAACAAATATAAATACAATTTTTGATCGTTTAATATGATAATAAAATTGCAATAAATGGGAGGCCCCCCTTGATCATTTTAGGATGTTGAATGGATCCGTCTAAATTGGACAAAGGATTCATATTTTTAAAAACCCTCCTCCCAGTTAATTTTTAGTCCGATTTCAACTATTAATCTCAATATAAAATATCTAAATATAAACTTTCATTTTAATAGCTTTATTAGTATAAAGTACCGTACCTACACAAAACAGACACATCACTAAAAGACATTTTTAGAAAATAATTAATATATATCATAAATTTTAATTCTCTGAAATTTTCTTGTATACCGAAACGTCGTGAATTCGCTCAATTTTTATCTAGTCTAGTCTTATTAAACGAGCAAAAATTGTATATTTATTTATTTATATATTTTTATCTTGGTTCTATTTTGAAAACGGCCCTACCGATTTTGATGAAATTCACGGGTTAGGGGGTTTTGGGGTTGACAATTCGATCTGTCACGGTCTCATCTTCGACAAAATTGTTTTTGATGGGTTTGTTTTGTAATCAAATTAATTATTCTCAGGTAGACAAATCCCATTCCTAGGGATTTAAAAAAGGTTTCCCTTTTCCTTTTGTGTCCAGGCAGACAATGGGTTGCCTTAATACATTGTTCTCAAAGGCCTTGAAGAGGTATTGTGATTGTGGTTTTTAACATATTTTGTTCAACCTAAACGTTAGAAATATTAATAAACGTTTTATAATTGTTTTTATAAAGAATTTTATTTATTTAATAGAATAAAAAATAATCAAGAATTTATTTAAAAATACCTATATTTCGCATAAGCAGGTCTCAATTTTCTGAAAAAATAACACATTTTAATAGGTTTTATTTATTAACAATTGGATGAATAAAAATGAATCATATGGTTGAATCAAAACAGGTGCAGGAGGTGGGGTGCAGTGGTGGGGGATCCGGGGGTAGGTTGAGGTTTCGGGGGTGGAGGTGGGGGGGGGGAACAGTGGTCAAATATTATATATGTTTGTATTTTTTTTAATTTGAAAACGGCTCTCAAATAAAAATCGACATTTTTATCAGAATTATAAATTAGAAATAATATTAAAATAAAGCTTTTAACTGAAGGAAGAAGTTACCGAGCATCGCTCGGTGCCTCCAGGTACTCAATATTATTTTAGCTGTTTTTGAGATATTTCAAAAATGCGAAGCACTAAATCACTTTTTTTTATTTACAATTACAATACCATTCCTCGTTTGGTAAAGTAATAAAAAGTATAGAAACATGCCTGTTATTCATTTAAGTTTAATGTTTTTAGCTTTTAGGTTTTAAGCCTCAATCATCCTTAAAATTCGCTCATGTTGTCATTTAGTTTTTTTAAAATCCGCATTTCTTACAGTCACGTACTGATAGGTATTCTAATTAAACCAATAGAATATTTATTTATTTAGAATAAATCAATTTTGAAAATTGATATATTTGAAATGTTTTGAATTATTTCAAGTTTATAGAGTGAGTCTGGATGTATGAAACTAGAAAATATCATTTTTTATTTTTTTATTTTACTGAGATTTTAAGGCATTGTCAAGATAAAGGACCAAACAAACAATTAGATCTTTTTGTTTCACTTGCATTTTTTTCATTCGAAATTTTTTCTGATTGTATTTAGCATGATCTGTAACGAGGAAACAAATTAATTTAAACCATGATTATTTTTCTTTCTGTTTCTGGGTTTGAATTACGATACTTATGATAAATCATGCCATACCGTTTATTCTCTTGCTAAAATGTTTGAATTTCCAATGCGGCTGACTAATTAGATTACATTTTTTTTCTTTAATATTCCACTGAGATTTTCAGACGTTGTCAAGGTAAAGGCCAAAACAAATAATCAGGTGTTTTTTCCAATCGCATTTTCTTCAATGGAAATTTTTTGCTGATTGTATTAAAAAATGTCTGAAAGGAAGAGACATATTATGTTCAATTTTTCCAACTGTTTCTGTGTCTCTATCTGATTTACGATACCTACGATAACTCGTATCATAGGGAGTTTGTTTTCGTCGAGGGGTGAAACGCGATTGGAATAAGGAGTACATGTCTTTGGAATTATGTGGATTAGATAATGCCCCTACATCTGGAAATCCTGGAAATGAAAGTGGAAGTGGAATTAGGTGTACACGATAATAAGTCGCGGTCACCCCTCGGTTTTTGTGCTAAAATGCTTGTATCTCCAATCTGGATAACTTAATTGTATTTTGGATGGAAATATCATTTTTAAAATAATTTATTGAGATATTCAGGCTTTGTCAAGATAAAGGCCAAAACAAGCAATCAGGTGCTTTTTTAATTAATTAATTTTTAATATTTAACCAAATCCTAATAGAAGAAATCAAAATGAAAATAAACAAGAATAAAACCAAGCCCCTAGTATGTACAAAAAAAGAACAAACGAGACAGGAATGCATCAAAATTAAATAAGAAAACCTAGAAGGAATTAAGGAATTCCGCTACCTAGGAAGTAAAATAACATGGGATGGGAGGAGGGAAAACGAAATTAAATCAAGAATTGCCCAAGCAAAAATGGGGTTTAATTACTACTATGATCCTCCTCAATCATCTTAGAAAACAGCATAGCCATGTACAGGTGTGAAACCTGGACAATTAGAGAAGCGGAGAGAAAGAGATTAGAGGCTTTCGAAATGTGGTGCTACAGAAGAATGATGAATATCAAATGGATGGATAAAATTACAAATGAAGAAGTTGTTGGAAGAATCGGAGAAAGAAGAACCCTGTGGAAGAGTCTGAAGAAGAGAAGAGGTCAGATGATGGGGCACACACTGAGACATGAGGGACTGCTTAGGGATATCTTGGAGGGGTAGGCGGGAAAGAAAAGGGGAAGGGGAAGACCCAGATTAGAATATTTCAACCAAATAATTGGGGATATGGGATGCGAGACATTTAGAGAGGTCAAACAGCTGGCGGGGGACAGAGTCGAGTGGAGACGGATTGTTGCATCAAACCAGTCTTAGGACTGTATACTCATTGATGATGATAAAATTTTAAAGTTACAATCCAGTAGTAAAAGAGAGAAGAATGAATACTTGTTTGTGTCTATTTTTTAATCTTTCTATTTATATTTGTCGAACTTACCTCTTTTAAACATTATTGGACTCATAATTATTTTTTGAATGCGAAATGAAATAAAAAACAAAAAATAAAAAATAAAAATAAAATTCATTTTTGATTGACCTATCTGCCCTAAAGATGGAGATCGTACGTATCTTCCCCGAACTCACGGGTTAGGGGAGTTTCGGATTGACATTTCGATCCGTCACGGTCTCATCTTCGGCTAAGTTTTTTTTGATGGGTTTTTTGTTAATTGAAATAATTATTCACAGGTAGTTATCTCGATAAAAATGTATAACTACATTTTTATTTAATTTCCTTTTAACAATTAATTGGTTTTTAAATTTTAAATCCCAATAATAAATCATAACAAATATTATTATATATTAAAATTAGAAAATTTAATTAATTAGATAGCTGATTCAAAAAATTGACATTTAAATGAAATTCCGATTACAAATTGAATCGGTATTGAATTTTTTACGTTTTGATGATTATAGGTAACAATTGCTGAAGACATGGAAGAATTGATTTAATACCAGGTCTCACTTTTGGGAAAAAAAAATTCATAATTTTTTTAATAAACTAATTATTAACAGGTGGTTGAATCAAAATAAAACAAATGGTTGATTAAATCAAAAACAAACACATGAATTACCGAGCATCGCTCGGTTTTCCAGGTTCTAATTCTATAAACTCACTGCATTGTGTCCCCCCTTCCTTTAATTTAACAATCCTTTATTTTAGAAATCGTTAAAAAAATACAAGAATCTTATGGTGATTACTTTTTAACCGACTTCAAAAAAAGGAGGAGGTTCTCAATTCGACTGATTTTTTTTTTTTTTTGTGTCTATGTTACCTCATATTTCCTCCAATTGTGAACCGATTTTGATGATTTTTTTTGCCTTGGGTTATGTTTGTTCAAGCATATCTTCTTTGTTTATGAACCGATTTTAATGATTCTTTTTTTATTGGAAATAGGGTACCTAAGGGTTGGTATCATATTAATTTGGTCACGTTCTGAAGATATGAGCAATGACCAAATAACGTAAATTTCCAATTCTTGTGACCAAATAATCAAAATTATAATAAATAAAATCTTTTATAAAAAAAATCTTAAAACATTCATTTAAAACCCACAAACGTTTCGAGACAATTTCTATATTTATGAATTGAATTTTATTATCATTTTCTGATTCGAGGATGGGAGAGATGGGATGAAAAAATAATGGAATTGGAATAATTATCGGAAAGGAGGTTTTTTCTTTAATTAGTTTTTCCTCTTATTAAAAACAAGGACTAAATGATGATCAAGGACATTCGATGGTGGAGAAGTAATTTCCGGAGTCGAAGCTCAAAAACAATGTTTGCATAAATTCATGTAAAATAATTGGTTTAATAAATTTATAATTTTCTGATTTATTCGCCCGACGCTTTCTCTTACGAGATCCATGCAAGGTATTATATTAAGTCACTATTAATAACATCACTAAAATGAGAAAAATAAAAATATTAAAAAAAAATAAATAAAACCGACTCCAAAAAAATTAAATGCAACAAATAAAATAATAATAACTTAAAAATAAAATAAAATACACGAAAAGGTATAAAATAATTATCTTATTTAGTTACAACTAAACGACGAAATATTAACATGAAATTACTTTTTGAAGTCGGTGCCAAACATATACATTTTATGAATCCCACTCGACGGATCTTACTTAGTACGTTTGGCGGGTACGCTCGCTTATAGGTATAGTTTGTTTGGCACCGACTTCAAAAAGTAATTTCATGTTAATATTTCGTCGTTTAGTTGTAACTAAATAATATAATTATTTTATACCTTTTCGTGTATTTTATTTTATTTTTAAGTTATTATTATTTTATTTGTTGCATTTAATTTTTTTGGAGTCGGTTTTATTTTTTTTTTTTTTATAAAAATTATTTTGATAGATAGGTATAAGTTGGTTTTCTAAAAATAATTAATTTAGATGACTGATGAAATAACTACGGATTATTCGATTAAAGGAATTTATCTATAAAAGCGAATGTTAATTTAAAATCTCGCTAACTTTGAAACTATTCAAGTGGTTTAATTTCAAACTCTGTAAGAAGGATTTATATACTTTACTAAATACTTTCACAAAATTTCAATTAATTTTCTGTATTTTGAGTTACACTGATCCGTCTTGACATTGAATTATTCCTTTGAGCGAATTAATTTGAAGAGAAATGGTAGCGGTTGTTCCTTTTCAATTGCATCCCCTATTTAAGGGTGGCCTGAGGGCTGAATCAATTCCTCCACGGCCTCTGAACTTAATTGTCCTGGCCCTCTTCTGCTGGGTGGGTGTCCATTGTCGAGTCGACGGAAGATGCTGGTCAGCAGCTGACCGACTATTCAGAGCCTCTCTTCTTAATTAACTGCAAATGGGCTTAACTTTGACTTGCCATTCATTTGTTTCTGTTGGAATTGAAACTCTCCATCTCCGAGCCAGCCATTCCATTCAATTCAAACTTGAATTTATAATTAAATTCGAGGAAAAATTGAACACTTTTAAACGACTCGGTATGTCTTCCTTAATCAACTATTCAAAATTTATTTTTTGATTTAATTAACTATCTAATTAATTAAATAGCTTATTGATGGAAAGGCAGCCCAAAGATAATGAAAACTACAAATTTCGAATATAAATTATTTAGAGCAGAGGTCGGGGAACTTTTTTAGCTATTACCCCAAAATATTTTTCCATAGGGCGCTATTACCCCTACATGAAAAGCAAAAAAAAGCAAGGTAAATGTATCTTATCTTTTTATATTAAACGAGTAATTCTTGTATATATATATATATATATATAGAATCGGTTTTCTTAATTAATCGGGCTTTAACGATTTGAATGAAATTCACGGGTTAAGCGGGTTTTTGTGTTGACAATTCGATCTATCAAGGTCTCATCTTCGGATAAGTTGTTTTTGATGGGTTTTTTGTTAATTGAAATAATTATTCACAGGTGGTTGTTGGAATAAAAATTTATAATTACATTTCTTTCAAATTATTTTTAATAAAATTAATTGGTTTTTTAGTTTAAATTGCACTAATAGATCATTACAAATGTTATTATATATTAGAATTTGCCAATTTGATTAAATAAAGGTATTTTTCTATAAAATAATTTAATAGAATATCAATTTTATTCTCTTAAAAAATCCGACAATTCGACGAATCATACCTTCTTCTACATGATTTAAAAGGGTCAAAATAAGGGAAGGGGTGTAAATTAGTCATGTCGGAAAATAAATATTTTAATCGTTCATATCTCGTCTTCGGAAAGTCGCAGAGCCTTGAAATTTGAAACTTAAGCTATTTAGAAGCAGCATCGCTCGGTGCTCCAGGCACTTATTTATTATTTATTGAATTTTTTTTTTTTTTTTTTTTGGCTTTTCGGCCATGGTAGCCATAAGCCATTTACGATACTATTTATTTTTATTTTTAAATTTGTCTCTACCTCGGGGGTCAGATTTTAGCCGGATGCCTCGAGCCGGATTCGAACTCGGGTCCTCTTGGTTAGCTGGCTGACATGCTACCGCCTAGCCTACCCGACCCCCCCATTTATTGAATTAATTGGAATTTACATGAAAACTCTCTGTAAGTAAATAAAAATTGTAAACATTAACATAATTCAAACGCTTTTATGTTTTAGAAAAATTATGTTGTTTCATTTTGGCTATAATAACTTCAAAATTAGGACTTTTTGACATGAGCGCAATTTGAATACAATCCTCGGCATTCAGCCGATTTCTTGCCGGGTTTAACTGACTGCTTTTTAAAAAGAAAAAAATACACCAACACTCATCATGACAAAAAATGCATAACTTTTATTAATGTTTTTATATTTTTTTTAACTTTTTTTTTTTTTATTTTCTCTCCTCCTAATGGCCTCGGAATGAATTCCATTGTAGCCAGTCTACTATGAGTTTATAAACTATCAAATAGTATCACAGACAATGAAAATAATAAATAAATAAATAAAACAATAAATTAATAAATAATAAATAAATAAATAGAACAATAAATAAATAAATAAATAATGAAAAAATGTCACAAATAATAAAACATTCACAGCCATAATATAAATTAAGTATAATAACTGTAGTTGTCAATTGTACTATAGCTTGATCTTATTTGCTAGGATAAACCTAATCAATGATTTGTATATTTCTGCTCTCTCAAAAGACAAAAGATGCGTCAAATTCCATGGCCTCTGAACATCGTTGGCAATCAATTCACCCTCTAATCTATCTCTAAATCTAAACTTTGGACAACTAAATATCATATGATTGAGACATCCCCATGTTAACTTTTATTAATTTTAAGATTTTGAATTCCTGGTAACTCTATCAAACTAACAATACTATAATAGTTTATAAAATAAAATTTTTTAAAAAATGTCCTTTTTACCCCCGATAGTTTCATTTTTACCCCATTTGGGGTAATTTACCCCGGTTCTCCGACCGCTGATTTAGAGTAAGTCCGGGACAGATGGACCACCGGTATAGACGCACCAGTCGAATATTTCGCTGATCTGTCACAGCAGCGATTCAGTCGGTGACTGAAGTTGTTCATTTTAAGTAGAAGGACCAACGTTTAGTTTTTCTCTTTAGTTTCATGTTTATTTTAGAAAAAAATTCGTTTATTTCTTTTGGTGAGTTGAAAAATATTTTAAACTAGAATTCTTTGTTATGTGGTTAAGTTAGTTTAAATGATTTCTACGTAATATCAATGCTATAACTTAAGTGTATACTTGGGTACTATCTCAGCCTAAAATGTCGTGGCGGTAAACTTGTTTGTCTGAATGGGTCCCTGACAATTGGGATAGATGGACCAGTGAAATTTGGGATAGTTGGCCCACTTAAAAAAACCTGGAATAGTCAGACCATTTCTCCTATTAGGACTTTACTTTCTATATAAATGAAATAATAACTATAAAAAAATATTTTAAATATAAAGGTGTATCCTGATAAGTTAGGACTTTTTCTGTTACATCAAAATACCTACTTTTTATAAAAGAAAAAGTACATCTGTGATAGCAGAATGGTCTGAAGACAATTTGAAAATTGCAGTCAAAACTGTTGAGAACAAGGAGAATGATTAAATGTTCTGAATCTATACTTATGACTTTTCAAGCAGTTTATAACTTTATACTTGAAAATAAACAATGTAAAAAATAAACAATTATACCTTTGATAAGTTGTATTTTTTATTTTACACCCTGATTTAGTAACATATACCAGAGGACCATCAATCCCTATGAGGTGGTCCATCTAACCCGAGTACCCCGGGATAGAAAAACCACTGAGTAAAAAAAAAAAAGAAAAAATCATACTTCAAGTGTGATCAGTGTAACGGCTGAAGAGGTGCATACAATTGTTCAAGGTCATATATAGATATTATAAAAATATATATCAAATCCTAGACATGGCAAGGTTTTGGAGAAAATGATTTTAAAAAAACATGGTCCAACTATACCGGACGTTTACCCTATTAGAACATAAGAGACAGAATATTCTGTTGATTTTATTTCCAAATTCTAACTCAAGTCAAGCAAAAGCATTGTTAAAGGAGACAGAGTATTGTAGCTCGTAAAGTAAATAACATATGTACTTTGAAGTTACATGTATTTAATTTTGTCGAAATCAAAAATTGTAATACAATTTTAATCATATGGTTACATTTTGGACAGAGTTAAATTTTTTGAGGGAGCGAAAATAGTTTTATTTTTTATTATGGAATGTGAGATATCCATGTAGAGATCACCTTAAGTAAAATTAAGCTAAACGTTTTTTTATTCAATTAATTTTAAAATGTGTGTGAGAGGGTCAAAATTGTACATTTTTAGATGATTTTTGTACCAGGTGGCTTTCAAAAGTGGCTTAACATAAAATTATGACAAAAATTCCACTAATTCTCTCATTTTCTCTTTATCAACAACAAATGAGAACTTCTATATATATTCAAGTCATTCAAATTTGGAAATCGCCACTAGCGAATCGATGTTTCAGCCCTTCATAAACTAGATTAATTAGAAAATCATTGCAAGGAAATAATATATAGCCCCTCATAAATTAGATTAAATTTTAATTAACGAAATCAATTAATTGAATTTTCGGGATATTTTAAATAAAACCAAATTTGTTCCCCTAATAACTGAAAAATTAATTTCTAAAAATATTCATTTCAATATGTCAACCAATTAATTATACATCAAAATGATAATTATTTAACTTCAGAATGTTCTAATGAATTTTAGAATACTTATTCACTGATAAAATTCTTTCATTTTTTATATGCAAAGCTTAAATTTATTAACTACTAGCTTCAAGGCCCGCCTTTGGCGAGCCTTTTGCTAGCCAGGGGGCTTTGCCCCCTGGACCCCCACGTGCCTGCTTTATTGATGTTTTATTAGTTACAGAGAATAAATATATTATATATATTTGGTTTTAATCTTTAAAATATATTTTTAAAGAAACTCCAAAAGCTAATTAATTCCTTTCAGTTAGTTTAGTTAGTATAGTTTCAATATCCTTTATAATTAACTTTGAAATAAATAAATAATATTAAAATGAATGAATGAGCTCGAATACAAAAGCCAAAAGGCTTAGTTCTTTTAAAATGGCTGAGGGTCTTAAATACAATAGAAAAAGGATGAGGTGAGATTTCCAAGGGTATTTTTAAGAAAAATGATTTTGAAATAACATATTTTATTTGAAATTAAATATTTTTCATCTATATATATAATCAAAAGCTTGGCTGAAACTTTTTTTATTTTTTTATACCCAATTAAAGACGGTTTTCAGAATTTTTTAAAAAAATTTCACCCAACCCAAAAGAAGCTAGGCATTTTTGAAAAAAAATAGCTTTTTTTAAATAACCTTAACTTTTTCAAAAATTTAGTTATCATGACGATTTTTTTTTAATTTTTGGTTTTAAATGTACTTTAAAAAAATAAATAGTTTTCTTAAATCTTTGTTGCAGTATTAAATTCTTTTTCAACGATAATGTAGTTAGAGCTATTGAGAATGAACGACACTCAAAAATCTTACAAACAGGGCCGCCAACACTTGTTATTTTTGCTAGTTTAGTTCTTTTATTGTTTGGCAAGCTATCTTGGTTAACCTGAATTTTTTTTTGTTTTTTCTGAGTTTTCCAATTTTCCGGGCAACTTTTGAAATTTTTTTACGTATTAACCTGAATTAGACTTTTACGAACATTTAAAAAAAAATTAGCCAAATCGGTCCAGGCATTTGAGAGATCTGCGCTTACGAAGAAACAGAAATTCATTTTTATTATATAGATTTTCGTTCTTATTAAACAGTATATCTATACAGATATATTATTCGCTTGGTAGATATTCATTTTTGGCTTAATCCATTCCCTCCACTTACCATTTATTCTTAAAATATAAATGGAAGAAAATGTAGAAACTTGAGATATGGTGCTCACAAATAAAAGAGACGATGGAGAGAAGAAGAAAATAGAAGATCCAAGAATAATATATAGATATTATTCCATTGAATTGTACTAAATATGCAAAGCTTACTCAAAACCCAAAAAGAGTAAGGGTTTGTAAATAAATAAATAAAAATAAAAACTTCTTCGAATTCGGTACTATCGCCATTTTGAGGCCCTGCAAGGAATTGCTTTTTTATATTTTTGTCTGAATTTTATTGAAAACTTAATTGAATATTCTCTCTCTCTAAAATGTGAATAATTATTATTATCATTTCGGTCCATAATTTGTATTAATTTGAAAGTTTATATTGGGAATAAAGTTGTTTATAAAATACCTTGTTCATGTGGGAAATCATATATCGGACAGACATCGCAATATTTAAAAACAAGAATAACACAACATATGTATGTATGATTGTAGAGTGTCGAATATTTTAAAAAATGACAAAACCGCCCTGGCTACCCATCATTTTAATTTAAATCATCAATTCAAGTTTAAGGATACATTAATATTGGATTTCGAACAAGAATATTTTAAAAAAACAATAAGCGAAATGATTCACATTTCGTTAAATGATACGGTGAATTTTAGAACAGACACCCAGAATTTAAGTGGCATTTATAGTTTTTTGCTCAACAGGTATAAAGATAAAAATAAATAATATAATAAAAAAAAAAAAAAAAATTGCAAAAATAAATGCAATTAAATGTTGAAAACAAAAATAGATTCCTAATGGATTTTTTTTCATTTAATAATAACTTGGCTGGTGTCATTGACATATATTTTATAATGTATAAGTTTAGTTTATTCGAAGTTGAGATTTCTGCATGTAGGGATAAAACGGAGTGGAAAAAAAATGTGTGTGTCAGCTCCGACGCACGACTGGGGTTTACTCATTCAGATCTACTGTCTAAATAGGCACAAAAAAGGCTTACTAGTCTAAGAAAAAGATTAATACCATATCAAATGATAAATAAACGAATCAGTGAAAATACCTAAATAAAATTTCAAATATTAATTAGATCAATAGCGCCGTCGTTATTAATTACTGTGACTAGAGGCTTATGGTAACTGAAATAAGACACATGAACGTTGGTAGATATGTGGTTCACAAATCTTACCCACAAATCAATACCCACGAATTATAAATAAAATCTATAATATAAATGTTATATAAATTTTAAATAAATATTATAATTAAATTTAAAATAAGAATTATATATAATATAATATATATAATATAATATGTATGATATATCTAAAATAATAACAATAAAGTATAAATATAACATAAGTATATAATATAAAAAATGAATAGTTATAGTGATTGTCTAATTATCTAAGTTAAACCATAATACGTTAGAGAAAGACGTATCAAATTATATGGTTGAATTGTATATGATATATATAAATAAAATCATCATTTAATTTTTGAGATTAATTAAATGAAAATTTCTAAATGTCAAGTAATAAAGTTTCAAATGTTTTAAAAAATAAATAAGCACTCTACAGGGATGGAACCTGTCATGTTGCATTTATATATATATATAAATAATATAATATATTTATATATATAATATAATAATAATATTTTTTCGAATAATTTTTCAATGTCAATTTTAAAATCCGCGCCTAAAAAATGTTTGAATGATGTTGCCCTTTTTTACCACCAGAAGAGTCTGGGTACGAAAAACCTAACGCTGTCATTCGTTGACTGAATTTTACTACCCATAATTTTCCATACCGGGCTCCTTATATGCAAATCGATTCTTACGGAGTAAACTCCAAAAAAAAATATTCTATTCTTGTTTAAAAAAAACAGGGTTGCCTTATTCTATATAATATATGTGATTTCTGTTTTGTATTAATGAAATTGTTAATATAAAAATAAAAATTGTTTTTTTTGTGAATGTGCCAAATATTTTTTGAAAATTGTATTCTGATGGCCTTCAATGGTAACGAAGGTAATAAGAAAATTTAGACGAATGTGTGACATGACTATTTAGTAGGTAAACTATTAATACATGTTTGTTTTTGAATTCTAATTGTACTATTGTAAATTCATATCAAGAATGTTCTTATAATTGTAGAAGCCCTGAAGAAGTCGGCAAAGTCGGTGGATAAATAAAAAAGTCACACATAAAAAACTTGTCCTTATTTTCCCAATATAAACTTTCAAATTAATGTGAATAATTTTGGTCCAAGTGCAAAAGGCAAAAGAGGCCATTCCTAGAATAATAGAAATCAAGAAATTAATCTCTAATAGTCTGGAACAGGTTTGGCCATGCTCTCTCTGCCTGACCAGACTTGTCAGCCGCCTCTCTGTTCGAGTTGTTCTAAAAACACCCTTAAAGCATTTCCATTTTCAAGGATAATAGAAACAGATAGATAGACTACATCTAAACAATAAGAAATTCATGTTTTTTCAGATCACATTTAATCCTGGGGCAATCCTGCTCTAAATGAAGCGATTTAAAATTTTAATTGATTGGTATACCTATCTAATTCCAAGATAAATTCTAAAGAATGGTAGAAGCATCCCTCTCTTTCTCTCCTTCACCTGGGCACATCTACATTTTACAAGTGTAAAGCCTACCCTTTACTCTGTCCATGCTAGAGACTAATTGTTTCGCCGGAGGAGTCGATTCAATTCTATTAAGCAATTAAATGGCTTTTGTGGTAGGCTTCTTCCCCGCAGCATCTGGCCCATTCGCCACCTAACATACACAGCAAATGTTTTCACCAGGCTTTTTTTAGTATACACGATTTAATTAAATTGTGAGGTATAAATTAATATGTCAAAGAGGTGGTAGTTCATTTGGAAAAATTTTAATTCAAATTGTTTCAATATAAATAAAAATGCGTCTACGGAAATAATAATAATAATTATAAAATGAATAGAAACGATTAGGCAATCTAGAATGATAAAAAAAAAGAATTTAATGAAGTTGTCCTCTGCTTGATGTAAATAAACATTTACATTTATTTTTTATTTTTTATATTTGTTAGATACTTTCCCCATGCTTCGCATTGGATAAAGTAAAAAAAAAAGAAGTTAATGAAGTTGTCCTCTGCTTGATGTAAATAAACATATACATTTATTTGTTCAATTTATGGTTTAAAAAACAAAAATAAAATGTTTTTTTTTTCATTAAAACAAAAAACTTTATTTGTTGCATTTAAGTCGGTTTTATTTTTTTCTTAAAAATTATTTTTAAGATCGTTCTTTTAGCTGGCTAAACTCTATGATCCTGTGTATGAATAAGCTTACAGTTAGATTACTTTTTCTTCTGAATATGTTTTATTTTATGATGCTCTTTAATGATCCCTCAAGGTAGTTTTCCGATCTCTTTTATCAAATCGGTTTTTCCCCTTCAGTTATTCGCAATGAAATTTCTTCCTTGCCATTTCCAGTTGAAATTGTTACAATTTCTTTGATTGATCACCACCCATCAATAAACTCACTTTACCTTCACTGTTGATTGATGAATTTCCTCCAAAATGTTTCTTCATTGGAAGTGTTTGATTTCTTTTCTAATTGTTGTTTTTGATATGGAGAATTGATGAAAACTAGCCCAAGGATAATTAAAATATAAATTAAATTTATTGGAACATTACTTTCATTCTCTTAAAAAATCGGCTATTCGGAGAGCTACATAACAAAGAAACAGCATTCACTTACTTAAAAGGGCCAACGAATGAAACATACAGGAAACCTCCGTCTTCTTTCCTTCAACAATGATTGGCCCTTTTAAGTGACTAAATTGTTGTTTCTAAGCTAATCTATTTTTGCTATATATCTATATATAGGGTGTTCCACAGAACTTGTTTATTAAAAGTTTTCATAGAAAGAATTAAGAGAAAATTTTGAACTTTGGCATATTTATGTTTTGGAATATGCTCTTTTTAAATAAATTATGAACAACTTTTAGACACTTTCTGCTTTGCCGCAATCGCTATCAACTTTCTTATTTTATATGGAACTTTGCAAATATTTTTGCATCATTAGATTAAGTGTTAAAAACTAAGATGATTTTGTATAATGCATTTGATGTCTAAAATTTATAATTTCTGAGTTATTTTAGATAGTTTGTAAAATCTACCAATTTAGGGCTCATCTTTAAAAATTAATAATAATTAAACTATTGTTTGTAGAATTAATTTGATCAAAAAGAATATTAATTAGACATTAAAGAATCTTACTTAATCATAAAAATTTACATTTTATATCCAGGATGACCATAATAATCGTTTATTTCTGAAAATCAAAAAGTTGTTAATATTCAATTTTTTCAAATAGAACATTGCATAAATTTTAGTATTTTTGAATTCTACATAAAAATCCAATAGAAGTTTATTGAATATTACCTATACCTAAAATGAATAGTTTTTTAAATAAA
The DNA here is from genome assembly GCA_024734495.1 of Forficula auricularia. Taxonomy (NCBI): domain Eukaryota; kingdom Metazoa; phylum Arthropoda; class Insecta; order Dermaptera; family Forficulidae; genus Forficula; species Forficula auricularia. The sequence continues at coordinate 2,100,684 of JALMQS010000117.1, forward strand.
AAATATTTTAAATTTTACTCGTCTAGATCTTAATTATCTATACAACACAAAACAATTTTTTTTTTTTTTTCAAGGATCTTATGAACCGATATAGCTCATAATTTTTTCTCTAGAAGATATTATCAGTTCCCAAAAAATATTAAAAATTTAGATCAATCGGTTCAGTCTATCCTGAGAAAAAATTTTCCCCATTTTTTACATGTTTTGCTTTTTCTCAAAAACCAATTGAGTTAGGGATCTGAGACTTTCAGGATCTTATTATTTAATTACTACCTACATACCATCTAAGTATCATTAAATTATCTTTCGGGGACCGATTCAATATATTTATACATAAGGCCTTTGAAAAAACGCGAAGATTAAAATAAAATTTCAAAAAATGAAGGGTTACTTTTTTGGACAGCATCCTCTGGTTGAAAAGTCGTGAACCGCGACTGATATATATTATATATGATAAGGATAAGAATGGCCTTATTATCAAACTAGCTTTATAATTTTAGGTATTACAACTATAAAACAGTAACAAAACATAATAGTTAGGTACATAACCTAAAATTATAAAACTACTTTGCTAGTCGAAGAATGTATGATTCTGAATGAAAAATATTCATGGCCAACCCAGTTTTATATTAATTTGTAGGCCTTGAAAAAGGAGTTACTATACTACAAAACTTCTGGGAGGATGAAAATGAAATTCTAATAAATTTCTTTTATTCGAAATTTTATTTTTCATTATTTTTGGGCTACCTTTCATCAATTCTTCATTGAAATTCTACCAATCCGTCTCTGTTTAAGAAATAAATTATATTAAAAAAAAAAAAAAAACTAAATAACACGCTTCTAAAAAGTAAAAATAATGTAATTCTTAATCAAAAAGTGTGGGCCGCAGAAACATGTACTTTTAATTAATTTCGACAAAGTGCCCCACATGAAAAGTTTGCGGAATTTAACAGAACAAAAGTCACATTGATAGATAGATAGATTTTAATTTGCTCTGAGAATAATATTCTCCTGGAGCATAATAGATACAAATTATATTACATTAAAAATTTGCTTACAAAATTCAACCAAGAGAGTACAAAAAATAATTACATTTATCGTTAAAAAAAATAAAAGGAAAAAATTATTAAAATTAATTGACAAAATAAAATCAAAATACAAAAAAAAAAAAAATATATCACAAAATGATCAGCATGAACAAAATAAATTTTAAAGTGAAAGCAAAGATTTAAGTATCTTTTTTAGGTGTCTTTTTTTGAAAAAAGATGGAAATTATTTCAAAAATCAACCCAGATCTAAAATATTAATAAATGAATTTATCTTTAAGGACCAATCTTTGCTTTCACTATAAAATTAAAGGGCCCCTCACTGAAAACGTTTTTCAGTTTAGCCTGATTTTTTACTATTCCCTTCGAGTTGAAAGGAGTGAAAAATTTGCTGCTTTATTACTTATATATGCTGCATATCGGAGAGAGATTTGTCTTAAGGGTTTGGCTAACGGCAAGCTTAGTTAGCGCTTGGGTTCGATTACTAAGGGGAAGAACCTCTCTGATATGCAATGTAAAAATATGTTCTCTAAAATCTATGATTGGTCCTTAAAGATAAATTCATTTATTAATAAATTTTAAAATATAACAACTCAGCCTCTCTCCACCCATCAACCGGCCCTCTGCTGACTCATTAATAGATCAAAATACTTTGCCTTAAAAGCGCCGAGAGACTTCGCCCCCCTCACACTTGCTGGAATTTTATTCCAGAGCTTCGCGGAATAAACAGAAAACTACTTAAAATACATACATACATACATGCAGATGAAGCTAATATAAAGCATGTAATAATATTTCTAATTTGTGGTTGTTTTTTGTGTTTGTTGTAGATGTCCGGGACTGAGCCGGCGAGCGGTGGCGGTGGCGGTGGGGGCGCCAGCGGCAGTGGCGGATTGGGTGGTGGAGGAGTGGTCGCAGGGGGTGCTCCTGGAGGTGGAGGTGATCGTCTGCGGGGGGGCAGTAACGCGACCGAGGCGACCACGGCGGGCGCCTCCGCCCCAGCGACAGCCATCGGGGTGGCTGCAGGCCCTGCAGGTGGCGGGGCTGCTGCAGGCGAGGCTGCAGGCGGTGCAGTTGCTGCGGGGGAGGCTGCGGCGGCCGGAGAGGCCGCAGGTGGGTGTGCAGCCGCCTTGCCTGCATCGCCCGAGCGGGGAACCAACAAGCCATGCTGCTTCTGCTGGTGCTGTTGCTGTAGCTGTGCCTGGTAAGCAAACAATACATAATATAACCTTTTTGCCATTTAATTAAGGAGGTCCTTTCGCCGCCAATATTAAATAAAAAATATTAGATTATAATTATAACTTAATTTTTTATAATAGTTAAAGTCTCTATCTATACTTTGGTGAAGTTTCAATCACACATTATCGTGCAAATTTTTTGAAAATATTTTTTTTTTTTTTAATGTAAACATTTTCTTAGAGTCTTATGGAAAAATTAAGATCTTGACACTCTCTTGAATTATACTACTATTAGTTGAATAGATAAAGTTAAAAAAAACTAAACATTAGCTTTTTTAAACATTCAGGTTTCTTTATTTGTAATAAAATATTTCATTGATCCTCGAATTTACTGAGATATTTACTTTAAAAAATCACATAAATTCTATGTTTGGATGTAAACATAAACAGTTTTAATACAACGCATTGCCTAATCATACAAGAGGTGTTATCAGCTGATTTGAATAAATCAAACTAACTTTTGTATTTAATTATTTTTTTTAATAATTGCTTTTATTTCAAACATTTCGCCTATTTATTTTTTAATTCTATTATTTTCCATTTGTATTTTAACTTATTTGATTAAATATTAAATACTACACTGCTTTTGACTCAACTGGAGCGAAATGACCTCCTTAACTGACAACGAACAATTATTATTAATATTATTATTGTTATTTTTTGATAAATGAAATCTTCATGAAAAATTATAATTTTGAGCAATATTACTTGAAGAAAACTTTTTTTTTCTATTTTTATTACCTAAAGATATCATATGTATAAAAAAATTATATTTGTTTGTTAAATAATTAAAACAATTGCAATATTCAAACTTTTAATCAAACCCAAACGTTTCGGGAGAATTTCTCCCTTTATCAATGGAATATGACTAAATTATAGTAGAAAAAAAAATATTTTTATTAGTCATATACATCGATTAAATTATTAAAGTTGGTATCGGGAAATAAGAACTTGTAAATAATTTTTATTTTATTGCCAACGTTTCATCAACTTTGTTGAGTTCTTCATGTCTCAAATAGTTATCTTCCTTGGATATTTGTCATTTTTATAATTCTCTTAGTTACAATTAACAAGGAATTTTTTTTTAATTTTCAATCTGATTGATGAAAGGTCAATGACTTTCCTTGCTATGTTTTTTCCTAATTGTAACTAAGAGAGAATTATCAAAACGACAAATATACAAGGATGATAACAATTTGAGCCCTGAAGAAGTCAACAAAGTTTATGAAACGTTGGCAATAAAATAAAAATTATTTACATTAAAAACATAGTACTTATTTCCCGATACCAATAGTAAAAAAAAAAAAAATGCTTAATGAAATCTAAAAAAACATATCTTCTCTAAAATCAAAATAATTTAGTTTATAAAATTGATTGCTTAGATCAGGCCTGGTCAACCTAAATCGCTCCACGGGTTGCATTGACGGCTTAAAAATTTCCAAGGGTCGCAGACAAATAAGAATAATTTTAATTTTTTAAAACATTTTTTTCGAGATATGGCAATGGATTTCGTATTTTATGATTTTTATTGTAATTGAATGCACCAACAATAAAATGTACGTATTTGTCAGGGGCGGATCGGGCCCCAAAGGCAAGGGCAAGGGGCCGGTGGGGCCGACAAAATAATCAAATAAATAAAAAATAAAATAAAAATAAAAATACCTATCAATCATTTACTTTACCTAAATTACTTTAAAAAAATCAAATAAGTTCCACTCAAAAGGTGAGGCCTCAATTTGGCAGGTAAACATACTAATCAAATACTACAGAAACAACCAGGGATTCAAAAGATATATAGTGCCATCCGAGGGGTGATCCGCGATTGTAAGTAGGTGTACATCTCTTTGGAAGTATTTTGGAAGTACTTTGAAATATTTGGAAGTAATTGAAAAGTTTTTGTTTTGCCGAGAGTAGCAGAGTTGTTGATTCACAAAGAGAAACAAAGAGGTTGTCCTCTGCTTGATACAAATAAACATATACACATATATATCATCTTGATATATATGTGTATATGTTTATTTGCATCAAGCAGAGGACAACCTCTTTGTTTCTCTTTGTGTATTTGGAAGTACTTGGAAATATTTGAAAGTACTTGGGAATATTTGAAAGTACTTGGAAATATTTGGAAGTACTTGGAAATATTTGGAAGTGCTTGGAAATATTCGGAAGTACTTGGAAATATTTGGAATTACTTGGAAATATAGTATTTGGATTTACTTGGAAATATTTCGAAGTACTTAAAAATATTTGGAAGTACAAGTGGAAGTAGGTGTACAGAATATTAGGTCGCCGTTCACCCCTCGGAGCCATCCCATATATACCAGGTCTGTCAGAGCAGTTACAGAGAGAGTTCTGGAAGTTCAATATAGAATTGGCACTGAAAGCAGAGAAACCTCTAATTTAATATCTCGAAAAACATAATTTTTTCGATGTTCCCTCATTGAGGCTTTTTTGTAGACCAAAACGCCATGGTTTCGTCCAATTTTTTTAATCAAAATTGTTACAGCCGTTTTTGAGATATTTCGAAATAATGAAGCAAAAACAAAACACTTTTTTCATGCACGATTACAATACTTGTCCATATCCTGTATGGTAAAGTAAAAAATGGATTACAAAGTGCGAACTTTGTTTCTTTATAGAGACAATTGAGGCGGCATCTTTTGATGAATGTTATCGTTATCTATTCCTGACTTGCTTATCAAAATAAGAATTTACCTCACTAACCAAGCAAAAGTACTCAGCAAATACAAATTCAATTTTCGAAAGTTTTTGGATAAATTTTTTTTTTCGTATTTCAAATTTCATAGTTTATTTGTTGTTATATATTAGTTCCTATTTCCTAACGTTTTTATTATGGTATATTTCTATCATATTTTATGGTATTCGTTTTCCCGGTGGGCTGAAAATGTCCGATCCGCCCCTGGCATTTGTATGGTAATAGCCATAATTAAAAATAGTTTTAACTATCAAAATTATTAGTTTTTATTTTTATTTTAGTGATATTCAAAAACGAATCCTTTTAATATTTAACGCCTTATGATGCAACCAGCAATTCAGAGCATAACTTAGAACACAAGGCGAAGCTCGATCGTTCTAATTTTCTCCCACCCCTCAATGTCATAAGGGTTGTTTCACCCCTGTGGGTCCGATTCCCTTCTGACATAAAAAATTAATTCATAACACCTCGGATTTTGTAGATGACCATCTTTCTAGAGAAATTATATTTTCTATTGTATTTAGGTTTAGGAATCTTTTCAAAAATTAAACTTTGCAGATCTGTGTATACAGCATTTTTGTTCCCGAAACGTTTGATATCTAATTGAACGATCAAAAGAATTATATTTATTCTTCCTATTCTCTCTATCTCTCTCTTTCATTTACTATTTATTAGATAATTATTTACTAATAATTATAATAAACGATAGTTTATTAAGTAAACAAGTTTGTGTTGTTTAAATTAACAATTAAACAAACTAATATCTGGCATGACTTTACCATGACACGGGGTTTTACCATACTTCTGTCCTCTTTTCTATATTTAAGATAAATTTTTAATTGGCATTGAACAATATACCGGATGAGTTTTTTTTTATTTTGAGACAGTCTTATAACTCAAAAACAGTGCATTATATGAAAAAAAAATTCAAATAAAGGTTTATTTATATCAGGGGGGAAACTAAACTACGTTATTGTTTGTCGACCTAGAACAAGCTTTCAAGGGTATTTAGAGGAAAAGTTCTGTTTTTTAAATAGAAACCTCTATTGAAGGAGACAATAAAAGAGTGTGTCTTCTGCTGGAATTATAAATTTTATTTATTTATAACGAAACTATAGTCTCGTTATAAATAAATAAAATTTATAATTCCAGCAGAAGGCACACTCTTTTATTGTCTCCTTCAATATATAAAAATTCTGCTACTCTCGGCAAAAACTTTCAATTTAAGAAACCTCTATGTTTCCGCACATATTCTTAATCTAGAAAAAAAAACTGAACAACTGTCGTTAGAACTATTTTCTTAAACGACATAAAATAAAAAAAAATATTAAATCAATTGGATCTCAAAAAAATTCTAATAATTATTTTTAACAATCATTAAACTTAATTATCAAATAATAATGATCAAATATTTAATTATTAAATAAATAATTTAATAATTTTGCGACACTGTTCTGAGACATTCCAAAGTGTATGAGTGTATCGCAAGTCTTCTGGGTGAATTTCAGTTCCAATTTCGTTATTTTGGCGTTTTAAGTTTCTTGTTTTTTTTTTTTTTAAATAGATTTACAACACGATAAAATGATGCTCCTATGGGCAAAATTATTAAATTATTAATTATTATTAAATGATTTATTTAATAATTAAATATTTGATCATTATTATTTGATAATTAAGTTGAATGATTGTTAAAAATAATTATTAGGATTTTTTTGATTTCTAATTGATTTAATATTATTTTTATTTGATTTAGTATAAAAAAATAGTTCTAATGAAAGTTGTTCGGTTTTTTTTCTAGATTAAGAATATGTACAAAAATATATAGGTTTCTATTTAGAAAACAGAACTTGAAGTCGAAATACCTTTGAAAGCTTGTTCTACGTTGACAAACAATAGCGTAGTTTCCCCCTTGATATAAATAAACTTTAATTTGAAACTTTTTTATATAATGCACTGTTTTTGAGTTATAATACTGTCTTAAGATAAAAAACTCTCCCAAATATTTTCTATATATCAGTCTTAAAATGTTTATAAAGATACTTAATCGAGGCTGGGACTTGAATTTGACAACTCTTTGAATTTCGTTAAGTTTTCTTGAACATCCGCCTTTTTTTTCATTTCCAAAATCCATCTCCGTTAGCCTGTCTAAATCTTATCTACCACAGATAGATTCTAAATTGGAATACAACTTAAGAGTTGACCAACCAAGAAGTCAATTTCCGATTTTATAAACTCCTTATCGAATCTATTCTAGGTGGTATTTTGTGAAAATGTTAGTGTTAAACTAAACCCACTGACATCTCATAAATCTATTTGTTACTTATTTGTTTATCTGATACACATTTCTCTCAAATTGAAACTTAGTTTAGTTTCCCCTCTGATATAAACAAACTTTTATTTGAAACTTTTTTTCATATATTGTTTTTGAGTTTTAAGACTCTCAAAATAAAATAAAGTAACTCACCCGGTATAAATTTTTTCACTTTTTTAAAATTCTCACATCTCATAACTTTATCTTTGAAAAATACGTCAATCTAGATCTTCCCTTTTTTATTTCCACATTGTTTTTAAATTATTCCTTAGCAATACTACTTGTCCTAAGAAGTGCCCTGTCATCTGAGCTCTACTTCCACAGTGTTTTCGTTTTTTCTAGAACTTCTTCGCTTGTATTTCTATCCAAAATTCTAAAGCTAAGAATTTCAAGAAAATAAACTCATAGATTTCAAAATTACAACAAATTTTAACATCATAATAAACTAATTTCTGGCTGTTAATTCTACAAATCTAGAAATTATTGATTATTTTTAAAGAAGTAAAAATGAAATTGATCACCAGAGAGGGCGTACACTAAAAAACGATAAATTTATAGTTAAGAAATTATATTTGATATAAATAGATGGCGAAATCGATCTCATCTATTCACTATGAATAAATGATATATTTATTTTAAGTATTGTCATATTTTTGGAGCAACTCTAGATATATTAATTGTTAAGATGCAGCTATTTTTACCAACCACCAATAAGTAAATTATGAAAAAATTGTTATTTGAATAAAATAGTGCAATAGTTAAATTTAATAGTTGGGTATTTAAATGGTATAAATACTTAATTACGACAACAAATTATATAAACTTGAATATTTTTTATTTATAATAAATATATCTATTTCTGACTAGAAGATGAGTAGGTATATTCATTTGATGTAGAATCTACTATATTCAATCAAATGAATTATAAAAATATTTATTTTAATTATTCATTTGGTTGAATTAATTAGATAAAAATTTGAATTAATTATTATATTTGATTTAAGGTACAAGGTAATCTATATAAATTTTATTAAACTAATTATTTTACATTAATTAATGTATACATTGTATTTTTGCTTCGATTCCGGAGATTACTTCTCCACCATCAAGAGTCCTTATTCATCTTTAGTCCTTGTTTTTAATAAGAGGAAAAATCTAATTAGATAAAAAAACCTCTTTTCCTATAATTATTTCAATTCCATTATTCCCCAATCAAGTCGATTGGTTTTGATCTCTTTCCAATCCCCCACAAGGTAATCTAATTTTAATATATATTAAATATTAATATTTCGTATAATCTTATAGTGGGTTTTGAAATTAAAAAAAAAAAAAAAAAAAAAAAATTAATACTGTAAACAAAATTTTTGTTATTTTTTTTTTAAATATGTTAATTATTAAGATATCAATATTTGCAGAAAATCTAAATCGTTTTATGCTAAAAATAACATTTGTTTAGATATAATAAGAGGTTTCATTAGAAGTAAACAAGACATTCATTTGATATTAAGAGTATCTAATAGAATAAAATAAATTAGTCAAGTATATAATATATTTGAATTAAATACCTAAAAATCTGGTTATATATGGAATGATTTCGATACATTGTGATTATTAAAAAAATATCTTTGGATTAAATAAGAGCTCATTAATAAAGCTCAAATCTATCAATATATTTATTATAAATAAATTGTTTTTTTCAGTGTAGTAGGTAAACGCATTCTTCGGTTAAAGATTTTCATTTTTCAAAAATAATAAATAATTTCTAGATCTAACTAGAATTAACAAATAAAAAAAATTATCAAATGAATTATTTGTTTTTCGAAGGCAATAATAAAAGAATTATAACTAATTTTTACTTTGCCATACAGGGTATGGTCAAGTATTTAGTCTAAGAGCTAGCAACGTCGCAAAAAATTTATTCTCAACCGGCTAATTTTTCGATATTTGCCTTTCTTATTGAAGCTAGATAGGGATGCAATAAGTCTAGCACCTGGGAGCGGTTGCGTTTACTACTGCGCATGTAGTTTGTAGATGAAAAAAAATCAATATTTTAAATTCATTCTCAACCGACTAATTTTTTTTTTTATAATTTTCTATGTATCTTTACCATTATAAATTTCTAGTTGACAGACACCTATCTGGTTGCTAACATTGTGACAGATCCAGTCAAAGTAATTAAAAAATAATAATTTTAAAGTCATTCTCAACCGTCTGTCGTTTTAATATATATATATATATAGTTCAGCACTCAAAGAATACAAAATAAATTTGACTGACGAAAATTCGGTTGTTTAATTAAGATACAGAGCAATTTAAGTCCCGAAAATAGGCGAGTTAGAAGAACATGCCGGGTGAGTTTTTTATCTTATAACTCAAAAACAGTGCTTTATTTGAAAAAAAGTTTCAAATAAAAGTTTATTTATATCAAGGGGAAAACTAAACTACGCTATTGTTTGTAGGCCTAGAACAAGCTTTCGTTGGTATTTGAAGGTCAAGTTCTGTTTTTAAATAGAAACCTATAATTTTTCTTTACATAGCCTAGATCTAAAAAAAAAAAAACTGAACATCTTTTATAAGAACTATTTTTTTATTCAACATCAAATAAAAAAAATATTAAGCCAATTAGATCTCAAAAAATCCAAATAATAATTATTTTTAACAATTATTCAAATTAATCATCATCGGGTGTAGGGTCAAAAAATCAAAATGTAAGCCCTTGTACCAAACTCAACCAAATTTTGTATGCATTATTAGTGGGACCCCAGAGGTCTAAAAGTAAGAAGCTAACCTCCCTCTCCTACATGATTATAAATAATTTTATTTAATATTAAATATAAGTGAGGGCCAGGTTGTATGGTAAAGTCAAGTGGATGGCCACATCAGAACACGTTAGCTTATTAAAGTAAATTTATCTCATAATAAACTTCATAAGAATTTTCATTCCTGAGTTTTCGTGCTTGCCTTAATCCAGATCGAGGAATAGACGGGCAGAAAAAATAATCATGCTAGAAAATGATTTTTCTTTGCGTTTTAGACATATTAAAACAAGAATACAAAAATTAGTGAATTCGATACTAATGGTACTAACTAAAAAGAAGCCTA